>JAWWEW010000012.1:4030006-4058962 GCA_035583185.1 Anabacerthia variegaticeps | reverse complement strand
TGTGGGGGGGGGGGGGGGGGGTGTGGGGGGGTGGGAAACAGAGGAAATTAAAGATTTTAGTAAAAATGGTATGTGTGTGTATGATACACATTAAAAAAGGCGGTGGTTGTGGCAGAGGGCCGCCGGCTGAGGGATGGGGATGGAGCGGCAGCTGCGGCCGGGGAGGGGAGGGAGGGGAAGGGGAGGGAGGGAGGGAGGGCGGCCGTGTCAGCCGGGGAGAGCCGGGAGAGGGGAGGGCCCCGAGCCCGCAGGGAGAGGGAGGGAGGGTCGGTCTGTGGGGCAGAGACCCCCGGAGAGGGGCCGGCAGTGAGGGGCACTCGGGGGGTGAGCCTAAGGGAGAGTCCCTAAGGGAGAGTCCCCCCGGGACTGACCCTTAGGGAGTGCCCCTCAGCAAAGGTCCCTCAGCGAGGGGCCCATAGTGAGGGTCTGGCATTGACTGTCCCGCAAAGAGGGTCCCCCAGTGGCTGTCCCCCCGTGAGGGTCCCTCAGTGACTGTCCCCCAGTGAGGATCCCCCAGTGACTGTCCCACAGTGACTGTCCCCCAGTGACTGTCCCACAGTGACTGTCCCACAGTGAGGATCCCCCAGTGACTGTCCCACAGTGACTGTCCCACAGTGACTGTCCCACAGTGACTGTCCCACAGTGACTGTCCCCCAGCGTGTTCCCACGCAGGGAATAATAACTCTCCACTCTGAGCCCCCGGTGCTGGGGACACTGAGATGTGTTGGAGGCGGGTGGCTGTGACGGTGTCTGTCCCCAGAGCACCATCACAAGCCCTGTCCCCGCAGCCACAGGAGATGCCGAAGCACAAGAGACATTTTGGGAAGCAGAACGATCAAATCCTGCAGAGAGGTGGGGAAGGTGCTCTCAGTCACTGTACCACTAGTTCACGTATCACAAGTTTCTCCTGCCTGCAAGAAGCCCAAAACTTTTTGGTTTATGCCTTTGAGAGGACATCGCTTCGGCTGGGATTATGGCACAGTCCAATTTGCCTTTCATCCCACACAGTTACATATTTCGGTGGGAGCACAAAAGTGCAGCACATGGAAACGGGGCAGCTGTACAAGCACCAGGCACTGCTTGGCACCGGCCAGGGCTGCCTCCCGAGCTGTTCCCTAATGCTGTCCCAGCAGGAGCATTAGAGAGCAGCTAAACCTGCCTCAGGGTTGATCAGCTGAGAGGGGGTTTGGTGCACTTTAATCCTTGACTTCGCACCCCTGATACACTCAGATTTCCCCTGGGCTGGCAGGGCCGCTGGTGGAGGGGAACTTGAGCATCACTGGAGCTGCTTCATGAGTCACCTCTTCACTTTCTTTTAAACCATCATATCCATTGTGGTATCTACAACATATCTACAGCATCTTTGGTACTGGATGATCTGGAAGGTCCCTTCCACCCCAGATCATTCCGTGATTCTATTATCTACATTTCCCTCTGATGATGGCTGGGCAAGGTGTGACCTGGGATTACTGAGGTTGTGGGGAGGGTTTGCTTTTTGCTGACCTTAGACTGGCACATCAGTAGAGAGGAGCGATCCCATTCCATGTTTGCACAGCAGCTGGTGCAATCTTTGGGCCCTGTGCTGCTTTACATTGCAAAAATAATTTATTTCTGACAGTTTAAGTAGTAGAATAGAGTTTAGAATGATAACTCTGATGACAAAGATAATAATGGTTATATTCATTTTTAAAAACGTACAGAAAGCCACCTTTCTACTATTAAAGAACTCAGGTGCAGATGAAAGAATTGTAAAACTGAAATAGAGCACGACCTCAATTTTTATATTCAGTGGAAAGTGTCGTAACAAGGATCATTGTTTTACTGTTGCCATATTGCAGCACTCAGGCGGCTTTCCTAGAAACAAAGGGGTACCAAAACCAAACCTTAGTTGAGGGATGTAAACCTCTGAATTACCTGTGAAAACAGAGAAGGAAGAGAAGGCATAAATTCCTTTCATTCCACGTAGCAGAGAGGTAAGCTTCCCAAAAACTGGAACTAAGATTTAATACTGGGAAGAACACAAGCATTGCAGAAATACACCCCCAACCCTCTTTCATACTTTCCTACCTATCCTTTTCCATCCTTGTTTTGTTTCTTTAAATCACTAAAGATTGACTCAGTCTTTCCTCATAACAGTAGTTATTCAGTTTTGTGACTGCTACCATTATGAGGAGAGCATTTTTCCTTACCTACATGTACGCTACTACTTTCTAGCTCCTTTTGCCAGACTTTGCCTGTGCAACTCCCCCACAGCAGCACAGTCATAGCCACAACGTGTAGGTATGAAAACATCAGGCTCTATGCACAAGTCTCATGAACCGGAGGATGATCAGGACTGACACCTCTGTGCTTTCCAGCCACTCGAGGTTCACCACAAAAAGGATTTGTGTATTCAAGACAATTTCACGGATGCTGGACCACAAACCTGAATCCAGCATGGTGCAGCAACGGGCAGTTGTATCCTGGAGCTTCCCATAAATTTCATTCTCCAGCCTGCAGCAGCACAATGCACAGGGCTGTGCAGGCATCATCTCACCGTGGCTGTGACACCAAATGCTTCTGCAGCATTTTCTGGATTGCCTCACACAGTGATTCTGCGGAAGGTTTTATAAATATTGGCATTTCTTCTCCATTTACAGTTAAGCAAACACTAGGAGGCAAAGCAGTTGCAGGAGTACACTCACCAGCCTTACAGGAAAATGTGAACTGCTTTTGTGCAGAGCAGGGAGCCCAAGGAAAGGCAGGGAGAACATGCAAAAGCACGCTTGGGTTTGGTCTCAGTTGTCTGCTTAAATTCTGCTTAATTCTCTATTGTTCTGCAGTAAGATGTTTGCAGGTAGGACAACAAATAGCCTTATAGAAAAGCAAACACATTTGTGAGGAATATTAACACCCTCTGCTTATTAAGCAGATAGAAGGTTTGCTTAAAAACCATGAATAGCAGAATATAAATATATATATGTATATATATAAAATACCAGAATAAAACAACATTTCTACATCTACTAGCTTTTGGAGCTGATCCTGAAAGACCCAGACCTGTGACAGAACCGTCCAAACTTTCTAGACATTCCTGTCTGCTCCACCCTCTAGGAATTCAGGACCTGATTAAAAAGCCCCAAATACCAATCAGTGAAATGCACTATGTCATAGTCCATTTTAAATGTACTAAAGAAAATGCAAGATGTATAACACCAGAGCAGGACTGAGCGACGGCTGTCAGGAAGGCAATGTATGTAGGCAGATAACCCATCTTTTATTAGCCCTACTGATGTAATGGATGCTTAGAAAGTCAGTGGCATTGTTTAATTTGGTTTTTTTTTAAAGTTCTGCTGCACATTTTCCATTTCAGGTTGCAAATTCTGGTAACTATTTTGCTGTAATGATAGTGTTGCTATAGAGCTACAATAATCAGGCAATGGAAGACAAAGTTTGTAGGTAGAGGATTGTCTAAAAAAAGATGTTAACTCTGCCTACAACTTCTACTGTGGACTGTGAAAAGCAAGTCACTGTGGGAACAGACCTGTACAGAACACTACAGCTCCTGAAGGACTTGAACCCCAGTGTAAGAGGAGTCTAAACCCAGACACTTTGTTCATGCTTAGAGGTCAAATGTGGATACAACAGACTCCTGGTTCTGTTTATGCCTGAAAGAGCAGCCTCCTGCAAAAGCCCAACAGACCCAGGAGGTAGATGCTTCTCTGCCTTTAATTACTGCTGATGAAATGGTAAGAGCCCACATTTCAAGTAGGCAGTTCAGATCCCTTTATCATAAGCAGGAAAAAAAACTATCTTAAAATAAACCCTAGGGGAACTCTTCACAAGGAAATGCCAGATATGGTAAAACGCCTTTTTTCTCAAAGGGGCTCCAATCCCCACCTCCCTCTTCCCAGGAAGAAAATTGTTATTCCGTGGCCAGTTTCAGATTCCTCTCTTGCTTAAACATCTTACGCTGTCCAACCTGAAGTGAAGACGCATGCTTAGCAGCTATCAAGTGTATATATAGATTATACAGGCTATTAATTTCTTTTATAGAGTGTCTTAGCATAAACAATTGCTCAGACTGAGGCGAGAGCAGCTGGGCACCCAACTGAACAGAAACAAGGAGCGTGCGTGGGGGGAGGTTAAGCATGTAAGATATGCAGCCATCTGCAGCACTCGCCGGGGACTGCTGGTACACATTCGTAATAACCAGCCAGACTGCGAGAGGAAATCTCTTCTGAAACATACACAGACACTGGAATACAGATATATTAAAATACTGCATCTCTGCAGCAGGGTATGAGGTAAGTGCCCTCGCCTTCTGTGTCAGAAGTCTCAGAGAATGCAGGGGAGGAGTTGAAGACACAAAGAAAGAAACCATGCAGAAGTAAGTGCAGCAGACGAGAGCCTTGCTCCGGACTCCAAATCCCAGCTCTGGCAGCTGAGGTGACGTCGTGCAGCTTCCAGCTGAAAGAGGCCCTTGGACAAGCGTGCTGGAGTTGCATTTGTATTTCCCTTGAAGAAGCTGCATCCGTGCAGCTGGGAGAAGCCTCACAGCTTTTGTCTCATCTCTGGTGTTGGACTGAAAGACAGAACCCAAAGGGATGCTTTTTCTCCAAAGGGCATGGGGAACATGATGCTGGGAAACGACACTGGAGGGGGACCTGCGTTATTTTCTCAGACACATTTGGGAAATGCAGGCTAAGGAAGGCATTTCTTGGTTTGCTGGGGTCTATCCCAGTCCAATGTTCTACAAGAATGGCAAGTTTAGAATAAGGCTCTTGTGAGATGGGGATAGTTAAAAGGGTCAGACAATGATCCCAAGCAAAGCCCAGCATTTCACAGCATTTCTTTGAGATTTTAACACACAGAGACCTAATATAAATGTTTTATTTAAAGTAAAAAGTGTGCACAAATAAAGGAAATGATTACACAACAACATTCAAGACCATATTCCATATGAAACAGGAAAATAGCAGTGACAATATTAACCAGCAGAGCACCCATAGGAATCCAACTCGCATACAAAAAGGAAGTTATTCCACATAAATACATCATGCTTCTGATGCAGACACGTTCTCCAAAAAACAAAGCCTACTGCACTGGACTGTTTACACCCAATGTCCCTTCTGAATATTTATGACAGTTGCTATATGCTTAATAATGAAAAATAACAGTTAATATCATGGCACTTTGGAGAAAATTAAAAATGCATTTACAGTAATTTATTTGTCACTTTGCAACATTCTCAATGGTTAGATATGTAAATAGAAAAAGTATCTTTTCTGTGACATTATCTATTAAAAAAATTAAGTTTTGCTTTAGTGTTTTCTGTGATGAATGGCAGAAATGTCCTTCCTTACATAAAGCCATTTTCCTTAGTACCCCATAGGAAATTAAGCCACTGTAGAGACAAGACTTTTGGTGTTTAAATAACTTCTGAATTTAATATCAGTTATGCCCTGATGTCTAACCCAGCCATGTGGGTGCAGGAGTCAGAGGCTAAACAATCACCGTTTTAAAACTGCACGTAAGCAGTTCACTTGACGCGAACTAAACGTGCTGAAGGTATTAGCTGCTCTTTAAAGTAGGGTTACTCTGATGTTTTACATTTGAAAAGACCCAACTTGAATTTAAGGGAACCTGCTTTTTAACAGTGTGGAGGTTCAATACCCCGCTGAAACTGAAGCCCCTCAAATCACCTCCCAGTTTTAAAAACTCAGCCCCATACTAAAGAGTTTCCTATTCATGTTGCAAAGAAAAATATGAAGTAAATATCATACCATGACACCAGTGTGTATTTGTGCAATCTCTCTCCTTGCAGCTCACATGGAAATGAACAAACATACACAGGAAGATTTGTGCTATGGATTTACAGCATTGCAACGCAAGGATTCTCAAGGAGAGACACTGGCCAAGCAAAAAGTCTTAGTAAAAGCTCCAGGTAAGGTTTGCTAACTTGTGCTTGCAGATACCCAGACCTGCTTTCAGTGACACTTAGCTTGTCTTACAGCTCTTACATAACACAGATTCCTTTCTTCAATGTCTCTTAATCCCTTTTCCCCAAAGTAATAAAAAAAAAGTAGTACATTTGGCATTTCTTCAGCCCAAAACATTCACAACTATTCCTTAAACATTAAAAGTAAGAATTATCTGTGCTGTATATTACACTGCTTACTAACATGAAATGTAAGAAACACACCTCCTAAGTCCTAGTTTGACCCATTCTTTCAATTGCTCTCCTTGAGGCTACCAACGTTTCAGGTTTGATTGTGATTACAGATCACCATCTCTAAGGGGAGAAGTTAAGGGAGTCATTGTGGACAGCACCTATTTTTTTCTTCTAGATGTGCTTTTCCCACTGGCAAAGTGGAACACATTCCCAAAATGTGGCAGTAAGATGAAAAAGGAACCAATGCCCTGATCCAGGCTGCAGCTGTACCGTGTGCAGTTCTGATGCAGTTAAGACAGAAAGTGTAAAAGCAATAAATAGTGTGACCTGTCAGTATTAGCTGCCCATTGCTGATAAATTACGCTGTACAGATTTTAACTTCTCAAGGTGTTAACTGAATTCTTTATTTAAACTGACACTTGATGTCGTGTCAAACTCTTGCTGACAGGGCCAGGCTAGAAAGGCACTCTCTGCATCAGCATATAATTCCTAGTGTGAATTTTGGAGCAAAGTCTACCAATTCTAATATGGAGTTAACCCTCTCCTTCGGGATAGGAGCAATACACCCTGTGAAAGCAGCCATCCTTGACTGTTCAGTGTAAATACCTGCTCTCCTTGCTGTCAGTTCAATCTGAAGGGCACTAACATAGCTCTAAGTTTAGAACAGGAAAATCAGAGGTTTAGAGAGAAGAGATTCAGAACTACAGAAGTGACCTTGCTGAAAAAACCTGAAATCCTTGAATGTTCATTTATTACATCACCTGATGCAATTTGTGTTTAAAACCTAAAAACCTTTCCTTGCTCAGAATGCTGTACTGGCAAACTATAGAGCCAGACACCTTTGTTCAGTCACAGGAGCACCAGACCAGCTCCTGTGTTAAAATTCAAGTTTGGCAAAACTGTTAGAAAGTTTAACATTTTAAATCTGGCAGCTGAAGGTTCAGCGTAACAACTGTCCTGGACAACATTAATACAAAAAGAAAATTAGTGAGTAAATGACTGGTGGCAAGGGCAGGATGTTCATTTACTCACTCTATGCAAGTGCATCCAAATGGAGAGATGTTTATCCATGCAGAAACAAATAGAGTAACAATTGGCACAGTCCAGAAATGGAGAATTCAGACACATTCCTCAGCTGACATCAAAAGAGGATTTATGTATTCAAAGCCTTCAAATTCAGACTGGTCAATCTTCTTCACAATATCACTATTAAGATTAAAAAACAGTCGTTAGTTCAGCAAAATGTAAAAGATAACAATATTAACTGATAGTTTGACTTAAAATTTAAACCTGAAGTGTGGACTGCAATTGAGAACATTTGTTTTCTCTTTTGTTCTTCTCTACCTTTACAGTTACCACTGTTTTTTTTCTAGCCCCTATAATGGTATCAAAACACAAAACCCCTCAGGAGCAGTGACTGGGCTCCACATTCTCCCACAAAACAATCTGCAAGGTTTACAGTTTTAAAACTTTCCCCTAAACAGTCAGTTTTGTAAAATCCTGAAAACATGAGGATGTGACAGATACTCCACCTGCATCAGCAACTCTTCTAAACTTTATTTGTACATTCCACATTTAGAAAGGGAGGAAGAAGGAAGTTGGATCTCAGACCTGATTAAGGTGCACAGGTAACATTTAATACTCCCTGTGTTAACAGCCTATGTGAACATTACATAAAACCCTAGAGAAATTCCTAAAATGTGAACAGCAGTGGCTCAATCAAACCAGGAAGGCCCTTTCCTCCTCATCCCAAATCAGGGCCCCTCTGGACTAAGGAACCACAAATCCACTACCAAAATCAAGCATGTTATCATGCATTTTATTAAGGCTTTTCAACCAGGATAATCTCACCTGGCTACTAAAGTTTTTAAATACCTGAACAAGCCAAACAAAGCATCTTCTCTTGTTCAGATAAATTCAATTAAAACCCAACATTCTAGAAATGTCACTGCTTAAAGTAATGCAAAAAGAAAACTAAGATTCTTTACAGCAACTTTCCCCACTGTTAGTTTATTTTTACCCCATGCTAAATACTTAATCCAGCCATCCTATGTCTACCAGGAGGACAAATAACAGAACTTTCTTTGAACTAACTCAAGAAAATCCTACTTACTGCTTTGCACAAACTCTTATGTACTACAACTAGTAAATGAAGTTTTGTAACTCCTTTACTGGTTTAACAGAACTTCTTAGATTCTACATTACTTACTCATCGTCTGGAGTGAGCTGCACAGGTTCATTGGTGAACTGGGAATCAAAGTTATCCAGACCAAACTCTCCAGATATATTTGGTTTAAAGGGAGGCACCACTTGCTTTTGCTCCATCTAAAAATAAATGCACTTAGTGACACCAAGAATGAGTTACAACCTAGTGAATTATTTTTAAACAAGGCTGGAAGTTACTATTATTTTTCATACTTTCTACAATCACTCTCCCCGTGTATAAGGATTAAAGGATTCTGTATTGCAATTATGGTATAACATAAATGAAGAGCTTAAGGTTTTTGAGCTTAAAGCCATCTCTTATGCTCAGTACAAGTTTTCAAGACAGCACTGTAGCAAAGAAATCAGCCAAGCCAGTGGGCACTCACATACCAGATCCCAATCAACATTGCGGAAGAAGGGATGTCCCTGGATGTCTGCAAATCCTGTTTGAGGATGGCAGCCCAAACGCTCCTTTGGATCCTGTGAAAGGAAGAAAATACTTCTAAATGGCTGCCACGGACTATTTGTGGTGCCATAAAATGAATAAAATGCAAACACTAGAAATCCCATGAGAAATGAAACACCAGAGTTACATGGGACACTGAAGAACTAAGTTCACATTATTTATTTTGGAAACTGTTCCAATTCACTGGCTGAAATAGGCACAAATAAATGGAAGCCCTTAACTGATTTTTATATCAATGCCCATGCCACATTTCACACCATATGTTTCAGAGCAGGCGTGGTTAGATTACTAATTAATTTGATTTTTTTTCCCACACCCTCCCCTGCTCCTCCCTGAGCAGACTATGCCAGGCAATCACAGTGGGGCGGTAACTGCAGTTATTGGCAAATACCGTGGAAAGAAGGTTATTTTCACAAGACAATTCCACCTCCATGTACACACATGCACACACTACCAGGGCACTGTAACAGTGCACAGTGAACAGTGTTACTTTCTTAAGAGTAATTTAACCAATTTTTCTTCCCACTGATGCAACACTCACTGAAGGCCAGCTTGGGCTCATCCACTACCACCCATGCACCTTCTGACTCTCAGGCCAGAGAGCTCCCAGCAAGCAGTGAGCACATCCCGTCTCTGCACTCCCCTCCATGGAGTCATCAGTTTCAAAGTGATTTGTTAAGCTGCTTCTCTAAGAACCAAAATACATCTGGTAAGTTTGTTCAGTTCCCCAGGTTACAGAAATCACTTGGAGCATTTCTATGCCTTTCACTTTGAAATTTACTTACAATCCCAGCCTGAGGACCTGGAGCTTCAGGTTTTAAGACAAGTATTCAGCCCCACTGAAATTCTACTTAAGGCTCACACCTTTGCTACCCTGTTTCTGTATATGGCAGACAAAGTACATCAGCTACACATCAATCACTTAACAGGTTGTCAAAAAAACAGCTGTTCTTGAGAAGTCTTCAATAACCCCCTTTAGCTCTTCTTACCTTGTTAAGGAAACTCTTTAGAACACCTGCTGCCTTAACAGAGAGGGATCGGGGAATTCGGATCTGTTTTTCCAGAATCACTGCAAGAAAACAAGGTTCCTATGAGCCTTTGCATCCTTGAAGTCAGATTAAAGGTAAGTAGAAGTGAAGCACTGAGGTGTAGGAACACCCAGGGTCCTTACCTTGGAAGAGATAATCTTCTGTGTTCTGATCAGGATTGTCAGAACTCCCCACGATGTCAAACGGTGACCGGCCCGCCATCATTTCAAACATGAGCACACCAAGAGCCCACCAGTCTACGCTGAAGCCTAGAATTGAAGGGAGAAAACACCACTGGAGATATTTCACAACAAAAATACCAACACTTTAGGGGCTAAAAACAGAGAGGGAAGAATGAATGAGTTAAAAAATGTAAGTATTGCCAGTCTTTCCAACCAGCTGAATAAAGGACAGATAAGGACTGTACCAGACGTTACTTGGATCATTATGTGCACAACAGGAGGGGATGCTGTACAGAGACATGGAGAGTTTAAAGGTTGGGTTTAAGAGCTTAACAAAGGTTTAGATAATATTTAAGCCTACTCCTTACTACCAGCAGTGCATTATCCAGGGTGGGAGATAAGGACAAGGAGGAAGTATGTGACTCCTGACAGCAGCAAGTGAGCCATTCGTGGAGCAAAGCACATCTACTCTGCTATTCACTGCTAAAGGGAAACCCCAGTAGCCAGGCTGGGACTGATACAGTCTGTCTGGCCTGGAATGTCTGTGATAAGGAAGACAGATCTGAAGCCAGTCTGAACGAGACTTTTGACTGAAGTAAAATTGTAGGTTTAAAAAAAATATGTAAAGGGACATCTACTATCTAGGCACTTTGCAATGGATTTATATCTAATCTATCATTGCTGCCAAACGTAAAGCTCCAAAACTAAACACAATTCCAGACTACAAGCATATAATAAGTAATATCTAAAATAGTTATAAACAATAATAAATTTGAAAGACTCAAGCTTTTCTTCAAGACTGGTAAAAAGAATTTAAAGTGTGGAAGGCAGAGTCTCTCATTTGCTTTGTGTGATATTTTCTGCTCTTCCTTTGAGGTTTTATTTACTTTTTCAGACAGGATGCTGAATTAAGACTTATCATGTGTCTAATGGAGATTTATTAACAACTCTGGTAGGAAGTAAGAGACAAGGTGAAAGTTATAACCATTTACCATAATCCTCTCCCCGGAGAATTTCAGGTGCAATATAGTTTGGAGTCCCACAGAATGTGCTGGTTGTGTCTCCAGGCCTCAGACCCTCCTTTAAAAAAAGATGGGAAGAAAATACTTCACAGTTAACCAAAGATCCCACACTCCCTCTCTGCTAAAAACTTGATTTTAAATGTCCTGAATAATCAGCATAGTGGCAATTCCATGGCAAAGTCAAACTTGTGCTCTAGAGTGACAGAAGTTTTCCCAGAGGAAATGGGCAGTCACAGGATCCAAACAGAAGCAAGTGCGACTGATACATTTCAGGCTCTTGCTCCTTTTGGAATCAAGCTGCCCTGACTATTCAGCCAACCCCTCCCAGGCAAGTTGATCCAGCAGCTTTTTTATAAAAACACAAACAGTACATACACGAGTAGTCTGTGCACTTGGGCATTTGTCTTTTCTCCATGTGTGGAAGTGAAATGAGTACCCAGCCTATGTGCACTGTGTCCAAATATATACCCTGACACGTCACATTTTTAAGTCTCTGCATCTTTTAATTTAACAATTTCTTAACTTGATTTTCCTGGTTAGCAAGAAAGTTAAGCTTACCTTGCACATGCCATAATCTGTGAGTTTAATATGCCCTTCAGAATCCAGCAGTACATTATCCAGTTTTAAATCCCTGTAGATTATCCCACGTTCATGTAAATAGTTCAATGCTAGACTGATTTCAGCAGAATAAAACCTAATGCAGAAAGAGTAATCGATTACTCGAATAATCAAAACCCAACCCAAAATAACACAGTCTTGGTATTATTGTATTTTCAAAACATAATCCCACGTATTCTATCATTTTTCAAAAGAGAAGTGGCAAGTATTTATAATCATACAAATGTTTCTATCCACTTCAAAATTTGTTTTTAATTAATATTAATGTCTACTGCAATCATCCCATTCATCTCACCATCTGAGATTAAGCATATGCACCAAGAACTCAGCATTTGCCTGGACAGCTGGTAGTGGTTGTTGTAAGAGAAACACATGGATATCATTAGACATGTTAAAAAAAAAAAACCCACAGAACAGTTTTTCTAGAAAAAAAAATATCAGACTGAAGTCACAGAGGGTAATGCCAATGCAAACAATACCTAAAGGCTTCCTACTACAGCTCCTCCTTGACACGAAAGTATGGAGGCTTGCAGCACCAAAATGAGGATGCAGTTTCACATTGCTTAAAACCTTAACATCTGGAGAGGATTTGCTGGCTCATCCTCATAATCTCTGCACTGTTCTGATGCAAAAACCTGGAATGAGACACACCTGGCGTGCTCCTCTGGCAGCTTCCTCTGCCTCTGCATATGGAACATCAGGTCTCCTCCATTTACATACTCTATAACAAAGAATAACCTGGAACACACAGGATTGTTACAAATGACTGTGCACGTGGCTGAAAGAGGTTTGAGATGTCACAGGTCTGGTATCAAACAATGACAGTTCCATTCCTCCCATCTCTCTGGTAGCATGGCTGGTTTCACCACTCCCTCTCCTTTTGAGTGAATTCCCAATGTTAAATATAATGTAAAAGCATATGGAGTTTCTCCAGATAATTCCTTTATTGCTAAAAGAAAGTAGGTAAACCTTCCCATATTCCTAATTCATTAGAGCTACTGCTTGTCATTATTATATATGTGACTATATAAATAGACTTACATCAGTTTCTATGCACAAATTAGGAAAAAAATACAAACTACTTTTCCTTCCTGATCCCTTTAATCCCCTTTGTTTGTGGTTAATACTTTCTTCTCACTTCCCTCCAGTAGCTTGTCACCTTTCCAAAACAGCAAGGATATTATTTAAATATACAATAATACTGTATTTCATACGTATTTAAAGTTATTACTGTATAGAGTAAGAAAAAAGTCATTTTCATCTCTATCAATCATGTTTTCCTTTTAAAACTTTAGATTCTATTTTCTGAGTCTCACTCAGAAATCCATCTTCAGAGAATCCAGGAAAGTTTGAGACCATTTTCCTCATTGTTTGAACTTCTGATTTTCTCTCCCTTTTCCCCTCCCATTTTAGGTTTCTTCTATCTCATATTCTCAAGCCTTTTTTCCTGCTAGCTGCACTTCTCTTCCTGCCCAGAATCCTTCCTATCACAGCTACCAGTACTTTATATTCTTTTGCATTGTCCCCATCTGAAAGCCTCAGATAAACATGGTATTTGGTTCACAAAATGCTACAATGATTTACAAAACGTTGACTTTCGCTACCTTATGCTTTAAATATGCCTTTGAGGTGCCTAGCAGGATGAATTTTTTTTTAATAAGACTATCTTCTCATTATCTTATGACCTTTACCTGCTTTCTGTCTGAAAGCAAGAGTGCAGTCCGACCAGAAAGGGATGATTTGAAGCCTGTTCAAAGACGTGTTTCTCTGTCTGAACCCAATCAATATCCTGTTTATTGAAGAAAAGTGACATTCAGAAAAGAATTGTTGCACTTCTCAGGTCAAGTATTAATGACAATTAGCAGAAAGACATTCCAGTGCTTTGCTGTCCTTGTTTTACTTGCAAGAAATTAAATATGGTATAGTTCTGAAATGTGAAGCAATACAATACAGCATACTTTTTTTTTGTGAATGTGCTCTATTTTTAGCCTCATTGAGTAACCACACTTGGGAAAGAAAACATCTATAAAAGATAAACTGGTGCAGAGAAATGTAAAGTAGCACCAATAAATGCAGAGGGAATTACCGGTAGTCTGAGAAATGAATGCAAAAGTTCTTGGACAGCAAGCCACAGTCCCTCGAATATTTTCAGAGTAGCCTAAAGAAACCCATGGGAAATCCTCACTAACAAGAGGGTTTTAGCAGTTTAACAGTGCAATTTCTGACAAGTTTTCACTAATCACTGTGCAAGCTACAAAAATTGTTAAGATGGAGGTCTGATTTAAAGGCCAATTAAAACATTATGAGATTCCTTTGTGACAAAAGAACCCAGACTTGTGCATACGAAAATCAAACACCATTTCATTTCAGCCCAGCAGGCCAACAGATAGGAGTGATACAGAATACTGCTCCAAAATAAAGAATGAATCCAGGCTTATTCACTTCGGTTCTGCAGGAGCACTGCTGCAGACAGGGCTGAGTATGGAACGAGACACTGAGAGCAGAGGTGACGAGGCCTGTGACAGAAACCACAGGAGGGTGGCTGGGAGCCATCAGCCTGGCAGCGAAGATCCCCAAACCTGTGACCTGCCCTGCGAACCTCCTACAGCCCAGAATAAGGAACCCCATGTTTAATTCTCCACGAGCTGCAGCCCAGCAGCCTGGCTCCCCCCCCGTGGGGGATACTGGAGCTCTTTGGAAGAGCTGCCCACCTCATCATCATTGACAAGCTCTTTCTTCACCACTTTCATGGCGTAAATGCGCTCGGTTTTCTTCAGTCGAACCAGCAGCACTTTGGCGTAGCTGCCCCTTCCAATGACTCGGAGCAAGTCAAAATCCTGAAGGCCCAGGCTGGAGGAAGCTTTGCCACTTTCCCTGATGCTCATTGCCTGTGGATAAAGACACTTGGAAATGAGGAGGCAGCTCGCCAGCGTGAGCAACTGCAGAAGTCAGCATTTCAAGCAGAACAGCAAAATTAATACAAACAAGTAATTCAATTAACACTTGTTATTCTTAAAATTGCACTGTCCTGGAAAGGAATGTGAGGGGGAAAAGAGAAGGCAGAGGAGACTTGGCAGATAAGAAACAAACCAAATTGGAGGAATTTGGAATACTCTTCAAATGAAAACACATCTCAACTGAATGTTCAAAATAAAACAGTGTGCAATCATAAATGCACACACCTGAGCGAGCAACTCAAATGTGCCTTATGTGCTAATTTTCAGTTTGTGATAAATTAAATTATTAAAATCCTGAAACAGGCTTTAAGATTTCTGATGATCTTCAAGAGTCTCTTCCAGCTTGAGAAAGTCTGTGATTCTATGCATGGTGTTAGCCTGGTTAAGATATTTTACCTCTTTTTCTTCACCAACATGGTCCAAGCTCTCATGACTTGAGGGATTGTACGGAATCACTAGAGGTGCAAAAAGAATTATTAGACAAATGCAACACAACAGTATTTTCTTTTGCCCTAAAATTTTCACACCCAGAGATACACAATTGAAATGCATCTATTGCAAGTATTCCAACTGGATGGGTTTGCATTAGGGCCATCCCTGACTGCCACAAGAATAAACTTTGGTTACCATGCCAGTAGAAACTCTGCTAATGCTGTTAAGGGTTGGGGTTTATTTGCTTGATCAGGGCATTTAAAATACTCAGCTTACTGATGGAAAAGTGTAACTGACAGCCTAAATTCTCCCTTTTTAGCCAAGTTTCTTAAACTGAGAAGATATGGAAAGCTGGAGTTTTTATATTTATATACCTTTTGGCATTAAGAAGCTGTCTTACTTTTCTTATTCTATGAAAAAATAAAGGAGGGTTTATAAATTAATTTTACTTCAAAGTTCATGTTTCAGCAATTTACAGTAATTTAAAGAAAAAAATTATTGATCTTACCTGATTCTACATTATCTGAATGCACTGATGATGGATCCATAGGCATTATTGGCTCCTGTAAATACACACAGAATTCTTGTAATAAGATGTTCAAGTGTGAGATGCATTATTTTAGAGTCAATAAATGAAATTAATGATCCCTGAGGAGCACAATCTAGCTACTTTTGAACTTGACTAATCAACATAATTACTGCTCTAATCCTTAAACAATAAAAAAAACCCTCAACCACAGTCCCTATTTTCCCTATTTTCTGAAAGTTAGGACACATTTCCAGAAGCTGTTGAGGTGACAGCTTAGTACAATATAGGACAGAAGTACAGCAGATGAGAAGTGAGATAGAAACACTTAAGTACTTCAGCAATACATATATTAGTCAAAAGAATTCAAAAAATGTGGACTTGTAGCTGTCTGCTTTACTAAACCAGAAGCAGTAATAACCTAAATTTTTATGGGGACTTAGGAACTAAAGATGATTGAACTTCTTGGGAGAAAAGCCAAATCTTCTGCACTTCATCTTCCTTTTCTGTACATGGGAAATAATCCAATAATCTAAGACATCTAGAGAATTTATTTTACCTGTACTTCACTTTGAAGATGTAAAATAGTGTGTTACATGCTATGTAACAATATTATAAAGGATGAGATAAATGTCACTTATATGCTTCTCTTTGACAGAGACATGAAAACTAGACTCCTGCCTTGCTACTAATTCTGCACAGTGAATCCCCAACTTTCTTGTAAAAGTCACATTAACCATAAAAAATAAAAATATGTTTCATCTACTGGGATTATTTGCAGGGTGCAAAAATAGCATAAAATAAACAGCATGAAATTTTTTGCTTGGTTGTTGCTTTTTCAAGACAACCCTTTCAGGTGAGTTTTACTTACTGGCTGCAGTGTGTGACGGCCACATTCAATACTGACGAGTTTGTGACACTTCTTGTGAACCAGCAGTTTGCAATTGATGCACTTGTAGCCCTGGCGCCCCAGGCCCCAGATCCGGTCAGTGCAGATGGCACAGTGAGCTCTCTGCAATCACAAATCAACTGAGCTGATCAAAGAGCAAAACTAAACCCTAGAAACCATCCAGCCACATTTTCATTAACCAGCCTCATTTGCTATGTATCTCATCTCTCTGTGCACACGAAGCCTGAGAGGGGAAGGCAGGAGAGCAAAAGCTTCAACATGTTAAACCACAAGGTAACGGGAAGATCACCACTCACTGACAGTCACAAAACAACTCTAAAATTCCTGAAAACAGGGTGCCTACAGAGGCAAGAGTGGAAAGTGATTAAAATATGGTGCCTTGACAGCTTTTGAGGTCACAAAACAAAAAACAAAAGCCGAAGTTAGGTATGAGGATGCTCAAGATGAAGTTTAGTGGAGACAATCTCAAGCATTAAGCACACAATACACTAAGCTTAGAGAAGAAGGAAAGGTTATTGAAGCTGTCAAGGGACCTGACTTATTCAAATATTTTGGGTTTATTTTCTGCTTTGCTTTTTCAGAATATAGCAGACAGCCTTCTTGGTCCTTCACTATATTTGACCATTGCTTCTTGAAAACACTGCAAATGGTTTGTTATTTTCAGTTGATTACTTGGTACCAGAAGCAGAGAGTTTTAAAGGAGAAAACTGAGCTGTTTCTCCAAAGCAATGACAGAAAAGTCTGTGCATCATAAGCCAATTCAGACCTTTTTACTCCCAGAATGTAAAGAATGGAAAATGTACTTTCAGCTCACAGCCATGTAATGCCAGCATTCCAGGTTGCCCTCTGGGAACATTTTAAGGGAACACAGCAGCTTTTGTATGATTAATATCATGGTTTCAGAGTATATGTAAAGGGAACTGCAACCAATTAATGTTTTTCTGCTTTAGTTCCTGATAATTTAAGTTTCCTGAAAGTACAGGGTTACCCAAAGTCTACAGACAAACAACAAAAACGAGAATAAAACCACCTTACAACTTTTCAAGGCAGTGACATCATCATTAGGAAAGTCAGACATCTCTGTATCATGGCTTTAAGTACCCAACAAGAGTCTCACCCTGTTAAATCGTTTGGCTTGGAAAGTGTGACCATTTGCACAATAGAGCTTTCGCCACCGGCGGGCGCCTCGGCGATAAATGGATTCTAAGAGGAAAAACACAGGATTATATCCACACCAATAGAAACACAGAACTACAACACCTGCCCGTGGGCCTCTCTGTGTAGAGTCATTTGCAGAGTAAAGTGCAAATCCTGCACCTTACGGGAACATAGAGGAATGTTCCAAGTATCTTTTTCATTTATTTTTTTAAGTTTTGGAGAAAATTTGCAGTAGAATATCCTGATCAACTCAAAGTTAATTCTGATTTTCCAAAATTAAAAGGAACAACGAGTCTAGTGAAGGAAAGTTGTCCAAACAATACACTCATGTGCTAAGCATGCACCTGTCTTACCTAAACTTGGGGAGGAGTTGTGGGGAAGGGGAAGGAGGAAGGAAGGTGAATTTTGGGAGTATGTCCTGATTTATAAGATGGCTTAACAAATCCTCCAGTGTTTTAGACCCACAGCTGACACTGTCTTTTTTTTTTGTAATTATTACTTTTATTTTTTCCACTTGAGGCATGTCAGGAATCAAAACTGAAAACTAAGACATACAAAATGACACTGAGCTGCAAATTTCTTTCTGATTCAATCTGCAACCTCATTTTTTCAGACAAGCAGCATTACCCATTCTGCCCAAGTTAACTGCACATTTACATTTGTCAGAGACTTCCATACCAAGCTGACAGATGTGTGTGTGCATAACATACACACACTCTTCTATAAAACTTTAAGACTAAGGGGAAACTATCTCTTTAATGTCTAGAACATCAGCCAACATAACTCAGGGTTTTCAGAGAATCCTCCTGATAGCATCTAAACATCAATCTAAAATGAATTAACCACACATCTGTAAATGGTGACACAAGTCATTACCACTGGTTACAAGCCTCTGTTCACATTTGTCACCCAGCAATCTGGCAACTCCCCAAAAGACAGGAATAGGATAAAAAACTGTCACGATAGAAGAGGCAAAAGCAAGGAAAGCAGAGTGACATGGATAGTTAACAGGAATGTGAAATGCTCATTAACAATGATTCAGAAGTGACAAACAACATTAAGTTTAGCAAGACTTTCTATTTCTTTTCAATATTTAATTTGTACAGATTTGCATTATTAATATTCATAAGTGTGGGATGCCAAACCACAGAATATCAGAATCTGCTAAAACAGGAAATATGAACTGGTGCTTCTTAAGTAAAATGCCCACTTACTGTCTTCTCCTGGACAAGGCATGCCAGGCCTCTCTGGTACACAAGGAAACACTGCAAGAAAGACATTAAATTCTCATTAATTTTTATTCCAGACAGAGAACAAATCTTTGGGCTAAACACGACACTCCTGAAAGGCATTCAACCATCTGGGAGGACAGCACTGACTGCACTTCAATAAAACCTACATACTTGAGAAATATGAGCATAGAGCAGAATAAATGAAGTTATTTCCTAAAGAAAGCAACTAGAAAAAAATAACGATTCTGGTTTCTCATGTGACCAATCTTCACAGTTAGTCAAGACTTCCAAATGCTATAAATTATATGACAGTGTCCAACAGCTACATATGATGCTGTCTATATAAGCCTTTTTCCCCCCCCCCAGTTTATGTAGCTTCAGTAACACTACCCGTTTTTTACATTTTCTTCTGCTCCAGTAACTGTGAGAGAGAAGTATAACTGGGGAGAGACAGCCCTGGTGCCAGTTTAATCAAAAGATTATGCAACACAAAAATAAGTGGAGAAAGGGCAGATCAAAAAGTATAATGAAGTAATATATAGAAAAACAGTGAAATGTATCTACAAACAGATTACATTCTTCTTCCACGTTTGAAAACTCTCTGTGAAAAGCTGAAAAGCTTGCTCTTCCTTCCAAATGGGCTGCTGATGAATTAGACTTTTTGCACCCTTTTAAGAGCAGGAGTATGTTAAGACACTGTAGTGTAACACACCAACACTTCACAATGAACCCCTACTATTCTACTCCAATCTATTAAACCAAGATCAACCTTCTACTTGTAAAAAAACTTACAGATAACAAGAAAAAATACTCTGCAGAAGCTGCCAAAATAGGCATATAACCCTGAAAAATAAAAATTGAACAATTACGGGGGCACAGTATTATTAGGTTTAAAACTGGAGTACTCAGTTTTAGAAAAGTCAAACTTTTGACTCATCTGGCATCACAAATAGAGCTTATTCATATTTTTCCTAATATAAATGCTGCTCTAAATCACTAATCAGTAACAAAGTGCAGGATAATAAATAAATTTAATAAATAAGAATAAACAAACAAATAAAGTTAACTGCATCCCTTCTACCATTTGCTGCCAGCAAGTGTACACAGGCCCTTGGGCTGAATGAATGCAGAGACAGGGTCTTTCATTAATAAACTAACAGCAGAGTATTTTTTCCTCCCTTAATTTAATAAAGAACAGCTAAAATCACAGTGCAAGGCCATCAGCATCCTCCTGACACAACGCCACCACAAGCTTTAACAGTGCAAAAGGCACAGGTAATGCAAGGGAGGAATTCCACTTCCTCAGAGGTACAAACATGAGCAGCAATACAGCAAATGCCCCCTTACCATGAATCAGAAGCTCTGAATCCTTGTTTAGTTCATACAACCGAAAGGCCTCTTCTAACTCCAGCTGAGAAGAAACTGTACATGGATCTCCTGTGGAAAGATAACAGAACAACACAGCACTCATCCCAGTTTGTTCTGTACCATTCCACAGTGCCCCCACAGCTGGTTCTAAGATAATCATTGTAACAAAGCAGAACAATATTCCCAATTGTGGTAGTATTTATTTTTAACACTGTTCAGGGAATACTTCTGAAAATACATTCATATTGAATGCTTTCAGGGAAAATAAAAATACGGGATACTCCCAAGAGGCAAGCAGATCATAATCACAAAACATCACTGCTACAGTCTGCTACAAGCATGGTCACACATCATTACAGGAGGTGCAGGTCATTGTTCTGCACCTAAAAACCTTCTGAGATTACATTTTATTTCATGGACTTTTAATTAGAGCTGAGCCAATTCTATTTTCACAGCTGCTTCAGCACTGCCAAGACTTTACCCAGAGGTGCAAAAGCACTTAGACCTCTAGTCTCTCTTCAAATCTCAATGAAAACTTCTGACAAATAATGTAACCTAAGTACAACACCCCATTTTTCTGATTTTTAACTACTACTTTCACACTCACAGGACTATTTGAAATAAAATCCCTTAAAGAAAGGGCAGGAAAAAAGTGCAGGTTGGCTGGTTTGGTTTCTTTTTTTTTTTATAAAACAATTGCAGTTTTGTCAACCATTTCAGATAGTGTAGGTTAGATTACATGCCAAATGCTTGATAATAAAATTTCTCTGACAAGACTGTGTTTTCTTTGGTGTCTGATGCAGAGTAGTAACATTATAAAAAAATTATTCCCTTAAAACAGTAAGCCTTTTTCAAATTAATATTACAACTGAAACATTTTTGAAACAATGTTGAATCTCAAACACCACTGCCTCAAAGAAATAAAATACATCTAGTTATTAGTTCAAGTTTTTCCCTTCTCTCTCCACCTACACAAAATGTTCTCTGCAAGAACAAGGGATTAACCTCTGCCTGCTTGTACTCCAACATGAGCAGAACAAGCTTCTTTCTAGCCAGAATCCCATACAGAAAGTCTGCTGTCATATAACATTTCCAATTTTTAACAGAAATACCACTTTCCATGTCCTTAAGTGATAAACTGGTTGTGGGTAACTAAATTGGAGGAAAGCAGGACAATTTCCATCTCAGCCGAACTGGATCCAATCTGGAAGTCTTACTACTCTGAGTCTTCAGTCAAGACCATGGTTTGAAAGTTAACGAGCAACAGACTATTAACTATTTAAACTCACTGTTTAAACTCACAACCTGGTGTAGTGGAAGGTGTCCCTGCCCACTGCAGGGCGTGGAACAAGATGAGTTTTAAGATCCCTTCCAACCCAAACCAGTCTGCAATTCTACTCATTCTTTTCTATTGCTAAAATAGTGATAAACGTAAATGGCCCATATGTAGTGTTCTTTGTTTTCTGCACATCACCATTCCTCAGATGAGCCTTTGAATCCACCTGCCATTATTTTCCACCAAAACACCTCCCCTACAACTGGCCCACCTGGACATCCCACTGCCCACCCACCACACAAACTTACACCATGCAGAGCACAGGGAAGGAGAAGGAACCACTGTATTTACTCTGACTCACTATGAGAATCAACAAACCAGTTTTTCTTCATTTGTTTCTGACACCTGTGCAAACAGTTTTGTGTTTCCTTTTGGCAGAAGCAAAAGAGGGTCTCAAGAACAAGCAAACCAAGAAGAGAAGTTTATAGACATCTCTTTCAACAAGTTCCAGCAGTAGAAATTTTGCAGTCAAAGACAGCTGGGATACACATGAAAATATTTACTTTTGAATTATACAGCAAGAAACAACAGACTGAAGACACACACGAGGCCAGAGTCCATCTCACAGGATGTTTCAGCAGACAGAGGGAAGATGAACTGACCATATACAGACAAAATAGAAATTTGTCTAAAACCAAATCAAGTTCACTCTGTTTTCCAGTTGCATCTGAATATTTTGGAAGTGATTCCACTCAACTAAATTAGATGTTTGTATGCCATTACCTCTGTGACAGAGGAGTATTTCCACATGCTGCTCTCAGCTTGCAAAGGCTAAAAACGCATTTAGTGTATGACAAATAAAAACCTCAGTGACCAGGTAAATCTAGTTCAGTCACACACATGAACAAGCAATTTAGTCAGGAAGCAGTGATGTCTTAGATCCCTTATCTTCTTTTATACTATAAGAAGTACGAATAATGGTGTATCAAGAACCAGCACACACGTTTCCTCATGCTACTAGCAAAGAGTAAACTTCAGTTTTAGCGAAGAGGATGAGATACAGCAATTTTCCAAGAAAGCAAAGCAGGTTTCTAGAAGACTATCAGCTGAAAACACTTCAGAGTGGTGGAGAGAGAGAAGGCAGGGGTCCTGGCAAGAAGCCATGCATTGTACATACAAGAGTTACTCACAATAAAGACAGGAAGATTTTTTAAATACACTCCTCATCACCAGATTAATTTTTTCTCCATTGACATTAAACTGTAAGTCAATAATTAAAGCAAACATGGAGTGCTGGTGAAGATTAACTCCTATGTGAACACATGAAAATAATTCAGTAAAACCACAGAACTTCTTTTTTTTCAATCCTATCTCTAATTAAAGTGCATTATCTTTTGAGACAGATTTACTATTTCTATGCTTTATAAGCTTATCTTATGAGGCAGAAGGAAAGGAAAAGATGAAAGGGAAAGAAAAGCTGGAAAGCTGAGCCAACATATTGATGAGCATTGGTTTACCTTCTTCATCAATCCACTTCATGGTGAACAGTTGCTCGTTGTCGAAGGAGCACATGTCTCGAACTTCACTGCACAGTCCCTCAAATGAGATGGAAGGTTCAAAATAGGTTATCATGATGTCCCTGAGCAAGAGAAAAACAGGTTTGAGGAATTATACTGCAAAATGTAGCACTTGACCATCACCTCTAACACTTTCCATACACCACTAATATAATGCTGATGCAACGCCCCTCCAAAATGTTAAAAATACAGTAAATAAGTTCCCTTCTTTCAGCAAAGTCAGGCTTCAAGTGATTTTTATTACTTGACATTTAGTCCTCCAGGTATCTACTTCAGAAAAACTAAGATTTAAAGCTCAAATAACAATGAAGTGAGTTGGAGCAGGTATTAACTACACAGAGAAATCGGATTTATTATATCAGTGGAAACTCAAGGATTAAAAGCTGCATATGTTTAATGTTAACACATTTTTGGTTTTACTGGGATTTTAAGTTATTTTGTTATTAGATATCAAAATATAAGAACATATACAACTTCAACTAAATTTTGATTGTGTAGATGCTATGAAAAATTGACAAATATTAAACACTAAATATTTTCTAGGAGGTTTAGGGGGATGTTTCAAATACTGAAAGTCCCTTTAAAAAGACAGTGGTGCTTCACTCAATGAACAGAGAGCCATATACTTAGAATTAAAATTTATTAATTTACTGTCATGCAGAATGGGTATTTCTGTGATAACTGAGATTAAAAGTGAGTTAACCTGGGTTTAATATGTCAGCATAAAATGCTGAGCCATGGTGTTGGTATTGGCTGGGCCTTAAAAGGGAACAGGTGAGTCAGGGTTCAGTCCTTAAACAAATGAGTTGGGAGATACAGTTCAGAGGAGGGTGGAAGGCTGTTCACAACACACTCCTCAAACATCTCATTTAAGCCCAAAGTTTGACCTACAAGACTAATCTCCCCAAAAAACCTCAGCTAGTTGGATTTCTTCAGTGGGTGCCAGCTCTCAGGACTGGGGGAAAAAAAATAATCAAAGCAACTAAGTTTTTATCTGGTCAAAATTCACATCAAGATTGCTACCAGACTGCAGTGTAGATATGCAGCAAGTTAAACGTCTTTAAATCACCTTGTGCACGGGCAGAGTGGGATCAAGGAAGTGACTTAACATAACATGTTATGGTCACGGAACCGGAACAAGCTCCGGAGTTGCAGAGAGCACATGATAAACAAACTGCTTGCCTGAGGCTCCTCCAAGTGCAGCAGCAGGAATAAAATAAAGCAGCAATTTCTAAGCACTCTAGAGGAGCAGCGAGCCTGCTTCTAGATTTATGAGCATTGGTTTAGGTAGGGGGAGGACCCCAGTAAATAGGACAGAAGTGTCCAGGATAGACACATGACACCTCTTCAATAATCTGAATAAAGCAGTCAAAAGGCTGCTACATGATTTGTTTGAGGAATTTCTCCTCAACTTCCCACACCAGACAAGATGCAAAACAAAACAATGTGTGTATTTAGAACCAGTACAGTCATTTGGGGCAAATGGGGCTTTATTTGAAAGCCTCAACTGTGCCCATCCTGCACAGCAAACTCTTCTCTGCGACACAAAGGTCTCCCTTTGCATCCTCTCTAAAAACAGCACAATCTGGTAACCCAATGCCAATGTTTGTGTCTCTGACCAGGGTGGATTTGACAGCGTGTTACTGTCAGACACACGGGCATCCACCAAAGAGCAGCCCTGTGTTAGGAGGCAAAGCCTTAACCTGTATTTCCTGTTTTTCCGGGAAGGAAATAAGGCACTGCTTACTTAGCAGCTCCACTGATTTTATGCTAAAGTTTACCATTCCTCTGTTTGTTCACATTTTAGTCCTTCAAATAAAGCACAGTTTAATTATTTTAAAACTTATGCAAGTTCTCTAAATGACTATCTTAATAACTCCAACAGGTCCTGTATCAGACAGTTATTAAATAATCTGGAAGATCTCCTCTGCTGTAACAGGCACTGATCAGTGTTTCAGAGAACCATAGCTCATAGCACTATTAAAGGAAAAAGAAGATGTTAAGTATGAAAAAGGTTCCACAAGCAACATCAACATAACAGCCTAATGTATCCCATATTATGTATGTGGAAATATACAGGTACATTATACATATTATCTACATACCCATACATTTATCGCACACCTGGGCCAGTCATTAAGGCTTTTGATGATGTGTAATTACAACTCACTGGAATTAAGGCACACAGGACCCCTGGGAAATTCTGCTGTGTCAGGGTCATTCCTGAACCATAAGGAGCAGGCACTGACACTCACAACATTTTGAGCATTTCTTTCCCCTGTGGAAGTCTGAGGTATCAAACTGCCTGCTCCCACTATCTGCTTTTCAGGAAAAAAAAAATATATTTTTGCAAAGTTTAATCAGTGTTGAAACAGCAAGAAGGGGGAAAAATGTATTCACAGGCTTAGACCAAAGGTTTCTCATGCTGAACACTTTCCTATGAGGTACAGCAGCAGACTGTGCTGAAAAATTGACCAGAAAGCATTCAATACAAAGAATAATAAAAAGAAAGGATGCAAGAACTCAAGAATCCTTAAGAAATTAATTTCCTGGAAATCTTTATGGAGGCACATTTTGATTTTACAATTAAAATAGAATTTTTTCACCCCACTTTTCCCACTCCCATAAGTATATTAAAATTAAGAAAAGAAGCAAGTTTAACATGTATCATGAGAGGACTGTCAGAGGTTTTTCATTTGAACCAAATCAAACTGAAGGCAGGCAGAGCAGTGTTAACTGCCTTTTGATTAAAAATCTAACCTACATTACTGCCTACACAGCTAAAACCAGCATAAAATCTATGTCAGGCTCTGAAAGAACACAAGCTAATATTTCTAATAATGACAGAAAAACGGTTCTTCTACTTGTCTGTTGTGCTTCTTTTTTAAAATCAACAACATAAATTCTACAAGATTCCTTGAGCACAAGCAGTGTGTTATTCCTACCTGCTCTCTACTGCTACGACATGTATTAATGATATAACAACTTGTACTGACCTGACAAAAAGCAACTACAACAAATGAGATAAGACAAAAGGCAAACTTTGAATGTCACCACCGAGCTGAAATGGGTATAATTACAGATGCTGATCAGTGCCATAAACGTGGAGCTGCTAAACTCTTGTTACTGCATCAACAAAAAAGCATGGAAATGTTTGGAGTAACAAATTCCTAAAAACTCCCTCAGGACCCTCTATTACACACACTGCACCGACTATAGTAACTCCTTAAAACTGGTAACAATATTATAAGCGTTTTAAACAATCAGCCCTATAAGAAAGATAAGCATAGTTCACCCAAGAGAAGGAAATACCCGGATAAACTCAACCCAGTGCCCTAATTCCCAAGTCTCCGGGAATTCCCCATTCCCTTATTCTCATCTCTGTTCATTTTAAGGAAAATTTTCCTTCCTGTTTTAACCTCTTTCATGAATTTAAGATAAAGAATTACCACTGCGCAGTTCACTGAAACAAAGACTCTTCAAAGGGTCCTGTGTAAAGTCTTTGTCTTGGCTTAGAAAAGCAATTGGGCTCCTGGCCAGACCCACGTTTTAGGGATTCAGGTTCGGCTCTTTGCCCCAGGCGAGTATCCCAACCATTAGATTCCCAAGATTCAAGAACAAATCTGTACTTCTAAGTGGCTGGGGTTTGTTTGTTGGTTTTTTTTTTAATTTATTTTATTTTAACCAGACACTCCTGGAATATAAAAAGACCTTCCCAGCAAGACTTTCCCAATAACTTCTACAACCCACTTAAATGCTTCTATTAAAATGAAATTAAGAGAGATTAACATTTCCTGATTAACACTATTTCCCATTAAATCCTCAATCCAGCTCTAATCTTGAGACAGTTTATCTGAGGAAAGGGAAAAAAGTTGCCTTTGATATCAACATTCAGATTCTCAGTCTACAAGTCATTTCAGGGTAAGTGCAGGTAAAGTGTTTGGCTTTGATAGCCACTTGATAGGGCAAGTCTGAGAAGGGGCTTGAGACTTTCTGTTGTAAGAAAATGGAGAGAATAATTTGCTTATATCTCAAAATAAATCATGACTAAGTCTTTCAGCTTGTTAGACTGTTGGTATTCATAGTGGTTAACCAACACCCTCTATGACTCAGTGCCATTATTAAACTGATAACTGCATTAACAGGGAAAAAGTCAATGGATGAGACTCAAAAGAAACATTCCAGTCTCTGTGAAATTATTACCAGTGTCACAAGCCAGCATTCCTATCCAGCATAGCAGATTTTTTCCTCACTCCCACAACCCTGAGCTGCTTTCTCCCTTCTTGCTCCACAGTCTCCCTATACTGAAGCAATAGTCCATGTGATGCATGTGGAAATGATCAAGATTAAAACGGAACCAGCAGAAGAAAAATAAATGGTTTTAACCCAGAACAATTCCCATTTTAGTTCACTGTCTGACCAAATGAACGCTTCTGCCAGCAGATAGCCAGGGGCATCTCCACTTCCTCAAGAAAAGGTGGATTAAAGGGACTGTGAAACAAAGAGCTGAGCATTTCACATACTATTACTTTGACAGTCTCACACATCCTTTAAGGCCACAGACTGTGCCAGTCTCTAGAGTAACTTCTACAGGCCTTTGTCAAGAAAAGCTCCAAACCAGACACAAGCCAGAAACCAAACACAGCAGCAAATGCCAAATGCTGAGCGTGGTTTCTATACCCCTCCTTAAAATTATAAGGCTAGAGATAGCAGAGAGTAAATACTGAAAAAGCAATGCCCCTTCTTGTGTTGAACACAGATAACTGCAAGGAAGCTGTCAAGAGTGTCATGTGTTCACTCTTAATCCAAAAATGCAACCTACATTTTTTTCTGCTTAGATCACCTCCACTCAGACTTAATGGCCCAATGAACACTGGCAATCCTTGCACTCAAACTTTTTAAGTGCTGTAACTGTTACTATTTAATAGGGGGCTGTGAACCCAAGGCAGGAGGACACTTCCTCTGCCCTATATGTTATTGCTGGAGAGACACTGAATTAGGCCAACAAAATTCAGATTTCCATTGTGCAGACCTCTACTATTTTGCTTAGTTGGTTTGTTTTTGAGAGCAGAAGCATAATCGACATGCATCTTAGTTACCACTCACAGGCTCCCTCGCAAATCACTCAGGCCGGGGGAAAAGCCTAAAAACCCATGAAGCAGATTTTCATCCAAACATCCTCTTCTCTTAGACCTGAACATCAGCTGACACAGAGGGACCAGGCCCAAAGCTGGACCCCGAACACAGGAAGCACGCACTCTGGCGTGTGCTGTGCAGGAGTGTCAGCTGTTCGGGACAGCAGGGCCTGGCGGGGAAGGGGAGCAGGGCAGAGGCTGCTCGGGCACATCCCTGTTCGCCGGGAAGGCCATCCCAGGAGGAGGGAGGGTCCGGCTCCCCAGGAGCCCCTCACGGAGGGGCGGCTCCTCTGCACACAAGCTGGAAATCCATTGAAACACAGCTGGAGCGTTTTTCCTTCCTTCTTTCCCCCGTCCCCTCCGCGGCAGGGGATACCCACGGGGTGTGCCGGCGATCCCGGGCCCCGCCGCCCGCACTCACCCCTTGTAGTAGGCTTTCACCCGGACCTGGTGGGCGCCGTCCCCGCCGAGGCCGCCGCCGAGGCCGCCCGGAGCCGACATGGTGGTGCTGCCGGAGCCGTCCCGCTGTGTCGGCATGGCCCGCGGGCCGGGGGCGCTGAGGGCCGGGGGGGTGCCGAGGGGCGCTGAGGGCCGGGGGGGTGCCGAGGGCGGCGGTGCCTGCGCGCCCCCCGCGCCCGCAGCACGCCCCGCCCGCGCCGGGCGGCACCACGGGCGGGACGGGATGGGGGGGACCGGGCGGGAGGCGCAGG
>JAWWEW010000012.1:3968414-4029906 GCA_035583185.1 Anabacerthia variegaticeps | reverse complement strand
CGGTGCGGGGAGCGGAGTGCGGGATGTCCCGTCCGGACGGAGCAGCCGCTCCGCGAGCGGCCGGGGGCGGTTCTGCCGCACCGGGGAGCGGTGACAGCACCGGGGGTGTGGTGCCCCCCCCCGCGAGCTCCGTGGGCTCTCCCCGGCGGGACTGCACACCTGTGGGGCGGGACGCTCCACGCCGGAGCGGGGGGGAGAAGGGAGGGAAGGAGGGAGGGGGGGGCGCAGGTGAGCGGGACCCCCGTGGCGGAGCCGCCGCTCCCGCGCCGGGCCGGGCCGGCCCCCCCAGACGGGCCTGCCGCTCCCGCGGCCGCGCACGGAGCGGGGGCGGCACCGCGGTCCTCACAGAGCTCCCCCGCACTTGGTACGGCCCGGCGCGGGGCACGGCGGGAGCGGAGCGGGACGGAGTGTTGGATGTCCCGAGACGGGGTGTTGGACGGTCCAGGACCGGGGTGTTGGATGTCCCGAGACGGGGAGCCCCAGGAGGAAAACTCCAGGTTGTACGCCGGTACCGACGGGGCTCATCCCCGCAGCGGGGGCAGCAGGCCAGGGAGGGGGTGTCCCTCTGCTCGAGGGAGACCCCACCCGCAGTGCTGCCCGCAGCCCCGGGATCCTGCACATAAGAAGGATGCGGAGCTGCTGGAGCGAGGCCAGAGGAGGCCACGGAGATGGTGCAGGGCTGGAGCGCCTCTGCTCTGGAGCCCGGCTGGGACAGCTGGGAGCGTTCGCCTGGAGGAGACAAGGCTTCGGGGAAACCAGAGCGCTCCTCCAATGCCTAAAGGGGCCCCAGGAGAGTTGGAGAGGGACCTGGGACAAGGGCCTGGGGTGACAGGGCACGCATTAATGGCTCTGAGCTGATAAAGAGTAGGTTAAATTTAGATACTAGGAAAAAATTCTTACCTGTGAGGCACAGGTTCCCCAGAGTAGCTGTGGCTGCCCCATCCCTGGGAGGGTTCAAGGCCAGGTTGGATGGAGCTGTTTGTATCCTGGTCTAGTGGAAGGTGTCCCTGCCCATGGCAGGGGGTTGGGACAAGATGATCTTTAGTGTTCCTTCCAACCTGAACCATTCTGCAATTGTATTTTTAACACTGAAAGAGCCAGAAATGCCTGTAGTGGTACTGGCTGGAAGCAGCTGTCCATCTGCGGGCCAGGCTCTGCAGCTAAGCTGTTAAATAAAACCAGACCCATCACTGCCATCCCAGTGTCAGGAATAACAGTACTGACACACCTAACTGTGCTCCTTCGCAATCAGTTCACACCAGGACTCCACTGTTGTGGTACTACCAACCCGATTTGAGAAGTGACATAACATTCAGGATGTTAACACAAATCCGTGGCAGAAGCAGCCAGGGCAGAGCTGATGGGCAGCAGGAGCTGTTCAGAAGCAATGGCAGTGCATTTCTTACACTTAAAATTACCACTGACCAAAGTGTTTTCTGTGGAACTTCTCCAGATTCTGTGCAATGTGTAAGACAACATGGTCAGTTCAGATGAAGCTTTAATTCCCACACATCCAATGACTGAGATATTTTGTAGAAAAGTAACATTAAGGACTTGTTTTAACTGGGAGGATATGCCTATTTAACATCAATAACTTTGACAACACTTATTTATTGCCCAACACTTCCTGAAATGATGGATACTTCTGGCAGTCCTAAGAAAACAAGAATGTTTTCCTCTGTTACAGTGAAACAATTGGGTTTTCTTACTGCCCCCTCCAGTCAGCATCACATCTGGATATTTGTATTGGAGCACCGTGGAGTTCAGCTTTTTGTTCTCTTCCTACACAATCTCCAAGATTATTTCAGCATGAGTCTTCATTTTCCCTACACTTTCTTTTTTAAGCTAAGAAAATTCCCACTCTCTCCTACTGAGTCATGTCATCTTTTACAGAAACAAAGCATCCTCATGAGACCTGGTAAATTATCACCATTTATTACAGGAATCCCACCTGTGCTTAGTGTAATTCCTTCACCCTTCAAAAGTTTAAGCTCATCTCTAATGCTTTGGAATGTATTTGAGTTTTGTAAGACATTTACTGAGACTTTTCTAAAGAACTTATCTATCCCAACTAGCAGTGAGATACCTGTGAATTTCCCCCCAGAATTTCTGGGAATTTCACAGAATCCCAGAATCATTTAGGTTGGAAAAGACCTCTGTGACAACTGAGTAAAACCTGTGACTGATCCCCACCTCGTCAACCAGACCGTGGACTGAGTGCCTCATCCCACTGGTCCTTGAACACCTCCAGGGATGAGGACTCCACCACCAGCCTGGGCAGCCTGTCCTAATGCCTAACAACCCTTGCCACGAAGGAATTCTTCCTGATGTCCAACCAAACCTCCCCTGGCACAGTTTGAGGCTAAATGTCCAATCATCAGTTGGTCAAACATTTCATTCTCATTCATACTGGTTCTTTATAAAATATTTAAGCTTCTATGAACCAGCACTGCTGTCTGACATAGCAGTTCTCTGCCTCTGACTGCCATGAGCCACTCTTTCTGTATCCTTGGGAATACAACAGCTTTGGAAACACTGTTATACCTGAGGCTGTGTAGTAATGTTACATAATTCCGAGATACAGAAGACATTGCTTCATCACAGAAATATATTTCATGCAGAGAGGGATGAGTTTATCAAGATCTCCCACATAAAATTGGAATTGGGTCTGTGAGGTATAGTGACTACTTGTCTTTACAGAGTTTGGGCTTTGCTCATCTGTGCCAGGTAATATGAAGGAGCTGCTAATTTCAGACTGGAATTATTGACATAATTCAATTCTGATGAATCATAGTTAATTTAGAGGGAGGGTTGGTCTTCCCCATAGCAGGGAAAGCTCAGAGGTAATGTATAGAGAAGGGAAGTAAAAGCTTGGTTAACAGGGATAAAAGGCTGTTTCACATTCCTCAGAGAAGTTAATAGTTCACCACCAGTGCTCTGGCTGGAACCGCTGAGGTCCCTGAGCAGCAGGGATTCCATATATGGGAAAGCACTACAAGCAGGTAATTCCCTTAACCGTGGGAAACAGGAAAGTATCCCTGCCCATGGCAGGGGGGTGAAACTGGATGATCCTACCAACCCAAGCCATTCTGTGAGTCACCCCCCAACAGCACTCTCCAAACGGCATGTACCACATCCTTCATCTTCTTCCCGTAGGAAAAGCATGAAATAACTAAAGCTTATTTTTTGCAGGCCCAAGCAACACATCCCTGAACTCCACCCCTCCCACAGGAACCCTGCAATATCTGTCCCTGTGGCCCTGCTTACCTTGTTGCAAAACGTGGAATATGTCAGAATTATATGAAGTCAGGATGTTCTTTGATGTAAGATCTTTGTATGCTTTCAAGCCTAATCAGCAATAAAGGAGAACTCATCAGTGGGACAGGCAGCAGATGCATCCCTTAAGGACATCCTGGAACTAACAAGCTTTAAGGATGCAATAAATCAAAATATTGATGTATATGTACACAGTGCTAACTTGCCAAAATACTCAAGGTCCCTGTATCCCATAGCTAAACTATCTTCGTTATAATACTAAAAGTCACACCTACAGATCAAAAAGACCCTGCCCAGGTGCAGACCCTTCCCTGGAGCACAGGTAGAAGTTATCTGGGTTTACCTAACTTGTATGGAAATTCCTAATCGATCCTAATATTCAGAGACCACCAAGATGGTCAGAGGGATGAAACACCTCTTCTGTGAGGAAAGGCTGAGAGAATGGGGATTGTTTAACCTGGGGAGGAGAAGGCTCCAGGGTGACCTAATTGTGGCTTTCCAGTACCTAAAGGGATCAATCCTACAAGGAGGAGGATCTTAAAATTAAAACCCACCAAGGATGGTGAATCCACCACCTCTCTGGGCAGGCCATTCCAATGCCTTATTACTCTCTCTGTAAAGAGTTTCTTTCTAATATCCAACCTAAACCTCCCCTGGCAGAGCTTAAGCCCATTGCCCTCATGTCTTACTGATAGTTGTCTGTGAGAAGAGACCAAACCCCACCTGGCTGCACCCTCCTGTCAGGGAGTTGTGGAGAGTGATGGGGTCACCTCTAACCCTTCTCTTCTCCAGACTAAACACCCCCAGCCTCTCCTCACAGCACTTGTGTTCAAGTCCCTTCACCAGCCTTGTTGCTCTTCTCTGGACACACTGCAGCCCCTTAACACCTTCAGTGAACTGAGGGGCCCAGAACTGGACACAGCACTCAAGGTGTGGCCTCGCCAGCGCTGAGTCCAGGGGAAGCATCACCTCCCTGTCCTGCTGGCCACCCTATTGCTGAGACAGGCCAGGATGCACACCTGGGCACACCTGGCTCCTGTTCAGCCTCCTGCCAAGCCAAACCCCCACGTCTTTTTCCACCTGGCAGCTCTCCAGCCACTCTATCCCCAGCCTGCAGTGCTGCATGGGGTCACTGTGGCCAGAGTGCAGAGCCTGACAACAAGCTATTTTGGGCTAAGAAACACTGCGTATTTCCCATCCCCAGCCACCAAACACCGTATATTTCAAATCCCTTGCCACCAAACACCGTATATTTCAAATCCTCTGCCACCAAACACCGAGTATTTCAAATCCCCAGCCACCAAACACCGAGTATTTCGAATCCCTTGCCACCAAACCATATATTTCGACTCCCTTGCCACCAAACACTGTATATTTCCCATCCCTTTCCACCAAACACTGAGTATTTCGAATCCCCAGCCACCAAACACCGAGTACTTCAAATCCCTTGCCATTAAACACCATATATTTCAAATCCCCAGCTGCCAGACATGGCATATTTCGAATCCCTTGCCACCAAACATCATATATTTGGAATCCCTTGCCGCCAAACACCGTATATTTCGAATCCCAGCCACAAAACACGGTATATTCCCCACCGCCGGCCCCTCCGCCCCGTCCCCCTCACGGGCAGGCCCAACATGGCGGCGGGCGCCATCACGTGCCCGCGGGCGGCCGCGCCCCGCGCGCGCGCGGCGCCTCCCCCGTGAGGGCGGCGAGAAAATGGCGGCGGCGGCGGCGCCGTGAGCGGCGCGTCCCAGGCGAGTGTCCCGGCGGGCCGGGCGGGATACCGGGGGTATCGGGAATACCGGGGATAACGGGGATACTGGGAATACCGCGGGCATGAGGGGCCCGGCAGCGCCGTGAGGGGCGGGCAACCCGCGCCCTGGCCGCGCCCCGGCCCCTCCCGCCCACCTGTCCTGCCCTGAGGGGGCGCTGAGGGCGGGTCGGGCCGGGGGGGCCCCTCGGTGTTCACCGGGTGTGTTCCCGCACAGCGCACCCTCGTTATTTGCCTCGTTGTTATTTTATTATCCTTTTTTTTTTTAATTATTATTTATTTCATTATTTCTTTCAGTGCCTTCTGCCACATACCAAAAATGCTCGTGGGGGTTAGGCTTGGAGGAAATTCCCCGTAGTTCTTTTTTTGTGGTTTGCACCCTTGGAGTTGTAGCGGGAGGCTGTGAATGGAAAGAATAAGAATAAACTGTATATCTTATTAAAAAAAAAAAAAAAAGCCCTAGCTATTTTGAGATAACAGTTATGGTTGTGGATTGTCATCAGTGTTTGTTATTGCCATGGTGTTTACCAAAACTTTCTAAAACGTGAGTAATCACACCCATGTCGACTGTGAAGGTAGTTTAACATTACTGGCACAGAATACCAGGTGTTTTTTTACTTCAGGTGTTTGTTTTCACCGAAAATACAAAGGAAAAAAACCCTATGAATATTTACTTCATGCACAGTGTAATTTGAAGTTATGTGGCGTCTTGTACTGTTACTTCTTGAATAAATACTTACTTTCAATATAGTTTTCTGTTGTGCTTTGTATTTTGGGCTTGCTTAAATTTGCAGTGGTTGTTTAAAGTCAGTTTAGTGCATTTTCTGAAAATTGCTTTGTGGAGGTTCTTTTGAGTTAAAGTTGCTCAGGAGCATCATTGCAAGGTCTTAATTATTAAACAATTAATTTTACTCTAAGTTAGCATCTCATACCTGCTTGAAGGGTGGTGTTGGAGAAGATCCTGGGCAAAAGTTTAGGAGCTCTTTCCTGTTTTCATTGTACATCCATTATGGGAACAACTTGGGCCATGATAATGTTATTTTTGAAAATGAGACACTTTGAGCTGAAGGATTAACAGCTCTCATGGGGTGAACTCGTGATGGAATAGTAAGTGGGATATGTTGCACATCGTGCTTATAACACATCCAAAGTGTGGCTGAGAATGAAGGAAATGATACATCCAATGTTGTTTTCTTAGTCTCATTTAACGGGTTGCATAACTTTGCAAAAACTAGCTAGACAAGTTGTAGGTGTAAATATTTTGAAGTGCTTTTAATGTTCTCTGGAGGAGACAGGACTTTTTTTTTTGAGGTACTTTTCATTATGTGAAATTAATGTAAAGTGGTTTTAGAAGTGATGCTGATTTTATTGCAGCTGGAGTGGTAACCTGTGCATGTTAACTGATGTAGGCAGAGAAATGGCATCAATAATGCACAGCAGATCTGAATTTTTAACAGCAAGTCATCTTTTCCCTTCAATTCTAATAGTAGGGAATCTGCTTTTAAAGCATCCTTCATTGCCATGAATTTTCTTTGGTGGCAAAATATATGTAAGGACCTGATACGATGGTAGGCAAGAGGTGCTTGGGTGACCATGTATTTATTAAAGTTTAGTTGGTGCAGGTGCCCAGGAACTGCAGCATCCTGTGCAGCTCTGCTTGCAGAATAGTTGTGTTTGGGGAGGTGAAGGTGCAGCCTGGCAATGTGGAGTTCTGCTTCCAGCTGTGTGAGCTGAAACTCCTAATTATGTTCCCATTTGATGCAGCATCCAATGGGTGGTTTGTTAAGCACTTGGCAAAGCTGCTTTTTTCCCCAGTACGCTGCAGCTCTCTCTGATTATTTATCTGAGCCCGTCTTTATGGTAAGAAGGAAACACATCTTCTCCCCCCCTCCCTTTTCTTAACATCCTTCTAAAAGCAATAAACAGCTACTATGCTATTTCCTGTTAATTATAGTACCAAGACTGAAAAAGAAACCGAAGTAAACACCCCTCATATATTGAGGTGTGTGATTCATTTGAGTTTTAAAGATGATGTTTCGGGAGAGTGGTTGTACTCTGCAGCAGAGGGAATTCTCATAAGGCTAGGGAGGATCATCTGAGATGATTAGATGGGTAGTTTCTTCCTTGCTTCTTACTGTATATCTTTTCTCTCTCCTTCCAAACAAAACATGCCACCAGTGATTTTTGCCAAGAACAGGTTTTGCTCCGTGTCCAGGATCAACCAGCAGTTTCAGTGCTGGGCTGTGAGGGTAAAGGAGATGGCAGTCCTTCCGTGTAGCTGACTGGAAATCTTATGTATGTTCCTAAACTGGTCCTCTATTGCAGCTTTTGATGGATCTTAGATTATAGTCAAGTTTCTCAATTTCATCAAGTAACAGCAAATACTACAAACTTAGATTAGGAATTAGAAAGAAATTCTTCCCTGTGAGGGTGGTCAGGCCCTGGCATGGGTTGCCCAGAGAAGCTGCGGATGCCCCATCCCTGGAAGTGTCCAAGGCAAGGTTGGACAGGGCTTGGAGCAACCTGGGCTAGTGGAAGGTGTCCCTGTCCGTGGCAGGGGGTTGGGACTAGGTGATTTTTAAGATCTCTCCCAACCCAAATCATTCTGTGATTCTACAAATCTTATCCATTTGAAAACTTACTTTTTCTCAGGCAAACTTAGATTTTTTTGGGTTTAAAACCAGTGTGTGCTGCCCTTCTGTTTGTGAACCACTGTGATCTCGATCCTGCCAGGGTGGACGAGCGCTGCATAGCGATGGAGAATGAACCAAACACAACAACATGTTCTGCATCTACAACAACTGTCACCACCACCTCCACGTCCCGGACACCACTCCCGCAGATCTCCGTCTACAGCGGCTCCGACAGACATGCCGTCCAGGTACTGGGCTGTGGGTCATTCTTCACTCTCCTGTGCAGAGCTCTCAGTACAGGCATTGCACAACACCCTACACAGGATTAACCTTCCAGGCTTAATTGCTGTTGTCTGTCTCAATAGCTGACTTGATTGTTCTCAGGAGATATTGTTTACTGAAGGATATCAGACCACTTAAGGATAGCGCAGGGTACAGACCTGACTCCCAAATAAGGGAGGGGGGAAATGCTATAGTAGAAAGTTTGGTTGGTGTGGATTATTTACATAAACCTGTACAAAATAAAGCTGTTTGACCAACATTGACTACAGGGATCCAGAGGTATATGTGTGGGTGTAGCTGCTGCTTGGGATCCAGCCCCCTGTTGCTTCTCTTGAAATTAGGTCTCCTTGAGCTTTGTACAAACCATTCTGTTGGGTTTGATAATTGGGTCTCTCACATGCTGCCCTGGTCTCCCAAAAAGCAGAAGATGATGTAGGACGTGTTGATAAGCAGCTGAGAGGCTGGGATGTTGTGTTGGGTATGATGCTGTATCATCAGGCTGTCCTTGAGAGCGTGGATATGTCGATGCTGACAATGCTCTGTGACTTTAGCAAGAACAGTGATGGAGCAAGTTCAGTATTACATAATTGGTGTGAAAAGAATTTCTTTGGTTTTATGTCCTTGTAAAGGTAAACTTCAACATCATGTCAGCATGGTGTCTGCTTTGTAATTGTAATTAATTACCTACTGATTCATCACAGGTTATTCAGCAGGCCTTGCATCGTCCTCCTAGCTCAGCTGCTCAGTACCTCCAGCAGATGTATGCAGCCCAACAGCAGCATCTAATGCTGCAGACTGCTGCTCTGCAGCAGCAGCACTTAAGCAGTACCCAATTTCAGAGTCTGGCAACTGTTCCACAGGTGAGAGTGAAGATTGGTGACAAAGAACGGTGTATTATCTAGAGTAGGGCTACAGTCATTGTCAAACGTAATAACAGCTTAAGTGCCTGAGCTTAATGCCTCACCATAATTCACTGTTGTATTTTAATGACATTGTTATTTTAAATTGTATCTGCCTCCAAAGTGTTTGGAGGGTTTTGTCCAGTGGTATAGATGCTCCAGTAGCAACCATTCCATGCTTTATTGCATGCAATGTAATGCATCATGTAAATCATCAAGCAGTAATAAAATAAATGCTAAAAATAGACTACTTCAATCTTCATCCCGTGGTTTTCTCTAAACGTTGATGGGGAAAGCAATGAATAGCACTGTATCTTAGTGAAATCAAATAAAAATAATGAACACTTAGTGTGTTTTGCCTCACATCTGGCTGCATTATAAGTAATTGCAAAATTTTAACTCTGAGTGTGAAAATGTAGGAGGTAAATGATATTTCATTTCTGAAACACAGCTTTTAACATTAGTGAGCACTGGAGGAGACCCATTCTGAACTCAAGCAGTGGAAAGATTTCCTGTGACCTCAGTTGACCTTAGATTGAGAATATGATCTTGCAGAGAGGTGATTGTTAATGATTTTACACATGGAAATCCTAAAATGGAGTTAAAGACCTCAGGGAAATGGCTGCTTTGTGTCAGAACTGGACTGGCTGTTTTTGGCTCCTGGCTTTTCCTTCTATACCTTTTTCATTAGGCTGTGGTAATATATTGATTTGTCTTTTTTGTTGTGATGGATTTGTGTGTGGATATACAGTTACTGAGACAGAGCAAAGGAAAACAGGTTGGGGACAGCTGAGAAGTTTTGGTATCAGTCTGTTCATACAGAAACCCAAATCACTGTCCCTGTATCATCGGAAGGGCTGGAATAGCCTGCTGTGGTAGACTCTAGATATGCATACAGAAATTACCATTCTACAACATGAGGGTGTTCTTTACAGCATTTGTAAGGCTTGTTTTATTTTTTGAGGATTCTAATTATAGTAAAAATACTATGTGAGTTTTAACAATGACAGTTTTTAATGACATCACATTGTTAAATTCTGAGGACCACAGGTAGTGAGCTGACCAGTAAGCTCCATCATTAACAGCTTGATAGACTTTACCTCTGATAGTTTTTGGGTTTTGATCAAGTCTTGATCTGAAAGAGTCTTCTTGCCTAAAATTGGATAGGAATTGAAGGAATTTAGCACCTTGCAGATAGGATTCCATAGAGCAGAGTGCACTTTGCTGAAAAGTATTTCCACTGAGTATTTTTACTGTTAACTCAGAGAAAAGGTAAAGGTAGAGAGGGATGTTTCTCATCGTTTATGCAATAATATGAACATCACTTAAACACTTTCTGATTTCAATATTTGACACATATTCTTGCTATTTAGGCAAGCCTGTCAGGTGGGAGGCAATGTACTTCCCCCCCGGGGAGTGTCACTCAGCAGTCAAGCATGTCGCAGACCTCGGTACGTAACTGAACATAGCCCTCCACCCATTCCCAACCCCGCTTGGTTATTACATGGCTACTGGGAAAACAGAAAATACTTCAGGATTGAAATCTATATGGTTAAAATTGGTATTACAGACACAGTAGACAGAAGCACGACTACTCTGTAGTAAGTGTTGGGCGCTGTGTGCTGTTGTTGCTGGCCATTGTTGGCTTCCCCAGTCCCAGAGCCCTCTTGCTCCTCTAAGGGGCAGCTGCTCACTCCACAAGCACCAGGGACTGTTCAGACTCCTGCAGTCACTCCCTGAGCTCTCATACTCTTAGTTAATTTCTCACTGGATTTAGTTGCTTTATTGGGGGCACTATAGTAGGTTAAAATCATAACTGTCTATCAGTGATTAAAGAGCACTGAATCAAAAGAATTGAAGTCGATACTCACATTTATGAAACTGATTAAATGTTTATAACATTCATTCTTTTATTGGTTATCATCTTTTGTCATGCATCCTTTTTGCACTTCCCATATTCTAGGCATGTGCTCAGGCTTCACTTGTGAGCAGCTCTATGTTCAGTTCATGCTGTATTTCTTTAAGTGGCATCTTCAGACATATAATTTGCACAGTCTTTACAGTTCTACAGTTGTCTGGTGTAGGATTTGTTAGTCCTACAGACATCCTGCTTATTAATCACACCCTCGAGCTGTTCATGACTCCAGTGCATAGCTTCAGTGATTTAACTGTATATTTTTTTAAGCTCTCATAGCTTGGCTTGGCTTACAGTTGTTAGAAGTAAAATCATTCATTCATTAAATTTAGGAGGGAAAGTCTTTAAAGATCTCTGATGTTAAACTAACAGAATAATTGGGCTGGGGTTTTTCATGGAAATCTTTTAAGTAAGTGATGAAAAAGAGCTGGGCACTTAACTCTGTTAGACTGGTTAGAAAAGAAAAAATAAAACCAAAACCACAACAGCTTTTTTTTTTTTTTTTTGAGACGATGCTACAGATAAATTATTGAGGAGCATTTAATATGAAATTGGAGAAAGTTTTAGTCTTCAGTCGTTTTTCAATGTGCATATGTAAAAGGAGGATTTAAAGTCTGTATGTGGTGGCACAAAGGAGTATCCTGATCAGGTTGCCTAACAAGCATAACAGAAGATGCCAGTCCAGGCAGATAATATAAACCTTTAAAAATGCTTAAATACTAAAATTCAGGTGTTTTTCTTAAAATATTGTGGGCTCATGCTACATATTCTATAAATATGTATTTCTGTGAGGTATATTTTTCAGACTTCATAATATCATTGCCTAGACTTGTAATTGCTTATTGTTTACTGCAAAGTGGTTGCTTGCAGTTCAAGGATCAAAATGTACAGTCTTGCCAGAATTCAATTTTGTGATGATTGGCTCTATATTTTTGGTACCTTTACAGTTAAGAGATTTCAACTGCCCCTGCCATTTTTGTCAAAGGCCTTCTGGCTTTAGACCATAGGATGACTGAATTTCCATGACAGAAGCAATATTTTTGTTTCCTTAGATTAACCTCTCCACCTCTCCTACACCTGCACAGATAATAAGCCGTTCTCAGACCTCCAACAACACCAGCAGCAGCATCACCCAGCAGACGATGTTGCTGGGCAGCACCTCTCCCACCCTGAGTGCAAGCCAGGCTCAAATGTATCTACGAGCTCAAATGGTAAGTTTTGATTACAGTCCTTAAGATTGGCTCAGGTCCATCCCTGTCATCTCCACAGCTCTGCTTGTTAAATAATGTTTTGACAGATTGGAAGCTCTGAGTTCTCTTTCCTTTGTTATACTAGATATTGGGCTGCTCTCTTATCTTTGTTTCACTCATTTGTTATATTAGAGGGAAAGTCGTCTTGAACACTTGTATAAGAGATCATAGAGGTGTTTATAAATGTCAAAGATTTTTCTCAACATGTAGAACAGATATGTTACATTATTATGTTTGTTTTACATTATTATCTTTTAGTTTTATTTACTTAAACTACCATGATAAATTGCTCTTTGAGTAAGTTAATCTAACAGTAAAAAAGTGAATCTTAGAATCTGCACATCAGTTACATGTATGTTATGTATCTCTTTAAGATGCTGCATTTCTTTTACAGATTTTCAAAATTCCAGCCTTTTGACATATATTGTTTTTGTTGCTTGACAGCTTATTTTCACTCCTGCGACCACTGTGGCTGCTGTCCAGTCTGACATTCCTGTTGTCTCATCATCCTCCTCATCCTCCTGCCAGTCTGCAGCTACTCAGGTGAGCTTGTATAAATTTACTAAAGGTCTGTCCAGTAGAGTGAGCCACAACTTCAAAGGAAGGAAACATCGTGCGCTTACAAAAAATACTCACGTCAGACGTAGAGCAGATGAGCTGCTGGGGTGCTCCTGCCAAACTCCAGCTGTTCTCTCCCATCTCAGTGGAGGTCACCTTGTCTGTGAAGGTGTGCTGAAGGTTGAGTTGTGCTCACAGGGGTAGGATTGCAGTAAATGCCTCCTGCATGGCAATGAGGAAACAGCTACTCTTGTCTTCTGAACGAGATATGAACGTGTACTGTGGTGACACACTGAGCAGTGAGAAGTGAAAAGTTCATTGCATGAGTGCTAAATGTTGAGTGAGGCAGAGATCATGTAGTCAAAAGAGTGGATGGTGATAATAATTAGTCCTCTTTGTCATGTAAATATGATGTAAATTAATGCTACAAGTCATTATCCTTGGAAATAAAATTCTAGCTCAGCTCAGGATTGGAGATCTGGGATCATTACATACAGAATCTGGCTGTGATATAACAGACTTCAATGAGAATAGTTCCTGACTGATTTACTTTCAGAAGGCAAACCTGTTGTTTCATGTGACATTGAAGGTGTCATGGAAAGGTAGATTAATATCACTGTAGAAACAAAGGTCTCCGTTTTGTTGATGCACGGATAACACAGAGCAGATTCTGATCCCACTGACTACTCAAGGTCTCGTTTACATTGGTGTCTGGAAGCTCACAGACCACTGCATTTCTGCAGTGTCTGTATGAAAATAAAATTGCTTTTGCTTAAGATGTTTTGTGTTGTTCACTGTGAAGGCACAATAAAAGAGAAAAATGAAAATTTTAATTCAGAGTAATGAACAATTTGCATTTCTTTTAGAAGTTCAATAAGAAACAAAAGACTTTTCTGTGTTTTCTTTATCACTGAAGTGATAAAGATCCCTATCCTCTAAATTTTATGGCTTAAAAGATACTTTGATATGCATATTTTTAGATTATTTTGATCACGTGGGATGAGAAGCATTACATAATGTAATATTTTTTTGCTCTTTTTGCCTGATGTTTGTCAGAGTTGTTTATACATTTTGGGTTTTTTCATGTTTTGCTCATTTCCCAGGTTCAGAACTTGACGTTGCGCAGTCAGAAGCTGGGTGTGTTGTCAAGTTCCCAGAATGGCCCACCAAAGAGCAGCAGTCAAACTCAGTCCTTGTCCCTGTGCCCGAATAAACCTGTTACCAGTTCCAAGGGCAGCCAACTAGATCCCTCAGAAAGCAATAGGAAAGGCGAGAGCCCCACTCCAGAGTGTCGGAGCACGCCGGTCACGCGGACATCCAGCATACACCACTTAGTAACACCAGGTGGGATGAAAATGGAGCTACAGCAAAGTTATTTCAGTTAAAGTTCATTTGTCTGTTACAGTTCTGTCAGAGTTCAGTGCTCTCTGACTGGGTTCTTTTAGATATTCCACATGAATAGCGTTTAAATTTTAATAGTAAATTTACTTACTCTTTGATATTGGACATTGCGCAGGATGTTGGTTGAGCAGAGTGAAGCAGGAATGTTCTTAAATCACAGTACAAGCACAATATAGCAATTGCAATACACAGTTGCATCACAACACAAAGATGATTCTCATTCCTGGTCTCACTGTAGGGTTGTTGTCAGGACATGTCATCCCCAGTCTCTGGGAAGCAATATGTGGGCTGAAACCACCTCAAGGCTCTTGCTCTCATCAAAATCTATTTTGTTGGTGTTTTGGTTTTTTTCCTGTCTTGACTGTGTCATCAGAATGTTCTTATATCAAGTGCCTTTATAAATTCATAGGTAATAATGCTCTAAGGATCTTAGAATTTTGTATTAAGAGAGAAATGAAAATAACCTGCACATGGTTAGATAAGCACTTCCATTGCATGCAGCTTATTTGCATCTTAGCTTCCTTATTTTGAAAGAGTGAGGGTAGTTTAGGCAATTGGTCTGAATTCTGTAGAATTTAGCTTGGCTAGTGACAGCTTTTAGAGAAAGAGTGGGACTTGAGGCAGACATTCTGGAGGTAACTGAGCCCTAATGCTCTCAGAACTCAATTTGGTAAGGAAAAAAATCCATCCTTAGTAGCAGAATAAATCATAAAAAACCTGCATAAATGAGTTTCATCTCAGGTGGACAGGACGAAGCAAGAAGAGGTTTGCATGTGCAGGACAATATGTGTGTGTGTGCTGTAAGCAAATACTAGTGAGTCTCTGGTTCACTTAAAGGTGATGTGATATCTCTGGAAGCTGCACTATTTTTAGATTTGTACCTCTCAGTTTGTGTGTTCAAGTTCAGGCAAATACTTCCAGAGGTTTAAATTTGTGCTGAATTCTTGGAATTTTAGATAATACTATTTTTAGACACTAAGTAAACTTTAACTTAGCAGTTATCAACAAATTCTGTTGATTGTGACATACTTACCATTTCTATTCCAGTATGTTTCAAAGCAAAGGTTAAATTCACTTAAAGTTGCATGAAATTCTTAAATAAGCAAAGGCTGGATCAACAGTGATCTTAGAACTAGCACCAAAAAGATTAATTTGTGTACTTTTTTCTAGAAAGTACATATATGTAAAAAGCATGACTGTGTTTCTTTATTCATTGCTGCATTGTGCTTTGGAAATGGATATATTCCTCTCATAAATTGTTCCTGTGTACTGTATGCTGTCAAAGAAGATATTTCTAAACACGTATCTTAAGTGTTAGGAAAACTGTGCTGATCTTTAAAGGCAAAACCTTTTCAAGTATTTTATAATGTTTTCAGGACTTGAAGAAATAAATACTAATTGTCATTTTTTTTTCCCTCTCACAGCTTCATATTCTCCACTGCAACCTCATTCTCTAGTAAAGCATCAGCAGATCCCACTTCATTCACCACCTCCAAAGATTTCCCATCATCAGCTGATACTGCAGCAGCAGCAGCAGCAGCAAGTCCAGCCGATTGCACTCCAGACCCCTTCGGGCCAGGACCCGCCTCCGTCCCAGCACTGTCTGCCCCTCCCAAGCCACGGGCTCCCTCCGGCTCCCAGCAGCGTCCCGTCCCACTGCTCGCCCATCCACATCCACCCTCCGCCCCTCACGCTCTCTCCCACGCCATCCCAGTCAGCCCAGCAGTCAGTGGTGGTATCCCCTCCGCCGTCCCACTCCCCGAGTCAGTCCCCCACCATAATCATCCACCCCCAAGCCCTGATCCAGCCGCAGGCCAGCTCCCTGGTGCCCGCGGCTCTGCAGCCGGAGCCCGCCGCTCCCCCGCCCGCCCCCGGCACGCCGGTCCCGGTGCGGCCGCCGCTGCCGCACCTTCCCCTGCCACCCTCGCCCGCCGTGCACATCGGGGCCGTGGAGCCGCCCGGCCTGGTGTCCCCGGCACAGCAGCTCGTCCCCTCCACGCCGCACCAGCAGTACCCCGCCCTGCAGTCCGCTCCCATCCCTCTGGCCGCCCCGCCGCAGCTCTCGGCCTCGTCCACGCAGATTCAACAGCTGCCCTTGCAGTCGGTGCAGCCTTTACAAGTGCAGCCTGAGATTCTGTCCCAGGGCCAGGTTTTGGTTCAGAACACTTTGGTTTCTGAGGAGGAGCTTCCTGCTGCAGAAGCTTTAGTCCAGCTGCCATTTCAAACTCTTCCACCGCCACAGACCGTCGCAGTAAATCTTCAGGTGCAGCCGTCAGTTCCCATTGAAACTCCAGTGGTAAGTGGTAGCATTGCATCCTTTATTCTTTATCCCGGGCTTCTCTGGAGATGTGATTCTGGTCCATTGACTTCAGAGGGAGCTAAACCAGGTGCTAGACAGGACAGAAAGAAAGTTACTGCTCACAGAAATGAGTTTTAAGAAAACAATAGACATTTTTCCTCTGGTTTGTTTTTTCTTGGCTTTTTGTAATGGATATTCAAGAATATCAGCCAGATATCATGAAAGTGCAAATTTAGAATTTACAATCTCCTCTCTTAATGAAATAGCAGTATGTTTGAAGTTAAAAAAGTAGGTAAATATATGTTAACACTTACTTTAAAATGAATTTTTATAAATGTACCATATGCATTGTAAGCTTTTACTTCATTATCTTAGTACAAATATAGGCATTCCAAATTTTGAGTATGAGAGTCATCTCTATACCGGATGTGAAGGTATATAGCAGATAACAGAGGTCTGGATTATTAATTTTGTACTAACATTGCAAACATCCTCTTCATAAAAGAATAGGAGAGTTTCTGATGCTGTTTTGGTAATCCCCATCACTGCCATTTAATTTGGTTTAGTCTCAGACATCTGTAGTTTGTAACTGAAGATTTTGACTTCAGTCACTGAACTGAAATCATGTACAGGGAAATAAAATTATATGCAAATAATGCATTTAAGATGGCATTGCTGGGCTTTAGTGGGAACTAAATGGGATTAACTTGAGCAAAAGAATCAACAGTTACAGGTTTTTGGGGGCTATCAACAGGTTAAGGAAAGAGGTGTGCTGTTCATTTTTAATTTGTATTAAGAGGTAATAATTTCAACTATGATATTTCATGTAGAAATTGGGCAAAAGAGTAGAAGCCAGGTTTGCTTTTGACAAGGTGTTTTACATTTTAATCTGCTCAACTGACTGTCAGTAATTCATGTAAATTTATTTTAATAGTTTTGAGGAAAATACCTTAAAGTCTCTTATAAACACTAATGATTGATAGTCTTGGTGTACTCTTCCGAAATACTCAGTTTGATTATACTGCTTTATAAGATAGAGAACAATTTGCAGACTTGTCATTAAATTCACATTTTGCAGATGTGTTTAAGTAGCATCAAATGTGCATGTAAATAAAAATACAGTAAACTGTGCAGATAAGATATCAAAAAAGTCAAGTTCTCGAGTCTGTTTGATAGAACTGTGCCTCTTTATATTTTGCTATTTGTAACAAGATACTTTAATTTTGCTCTCGTAGACATTGTGATGTCCCCCGAGTTCACTGTTTGGTATGCAGTTTGGAAACTAGTATTTTATTAGAAGATTAGCATATTTGAACTGGTAATTTATTTTAAAAACTGTATTTATGCGACTCTTTTAAGGTATTAGGATAGAATGGAAATCTCTCTAAAGCAATAGTTTGTTGGATGCAGATTTACCAAGTGGAGAATGTGTGTGAAGAAGAGATGCCCGAGGACTCAGATTGTGTGCACATGGCAAGAACACCTACCCCACCCACCTTGTCTCCACCAGCCATAACCTTGGGGAATGGAGAGGCTCTTAATTCAGAAGATCCTTTGTCAGGTGAGGACAAATGTCAAACTAAGGTAGATTTTGCCTTACAGGTTTGTGATTTGTGTAAGTAATTAATGACCGACTATGCTTATAGTTAGTAGGTATTGAGTAAAGGAAAATATTTGCATGAGGAGTGTGTGTTTGTGGGATAGTCTGTCAAGAGAAACAATCTTGTTTTAAAGGTAGAATCTAAAAATCGTAGGGAAGAGCCTGTGTTAGGAGTTGATGGGTGCAGAGTTGGGTCTGCTTGTCACCTCTTACTTTTAGAATTCTGAGCCATTGGTTGGACATGAGTGATTAAAACATAACAAACTTGTTATTTTTTTTCAGAACATGGGGGACTGCCTTCAGTGACATCATCAGTCAGTGCCTCAGTAATTAAATCTCCATCTGATCCATCACATGCCTCTATTCCACCACCACCTCTTTTGCTTCCAGCAGCAACGACAAGGAGCAACAGCACATCAATGCCCAACAGCATTCCTAGCCTAGAAAATAAACCTCCACAGGCTATTGTTAAACCCCAGATCCTGACCCATGTCATCGAAGGCTTTGTGATTCAGGAGGGGTTGGAGCCATTCCCTGTAAGTGTAAAAGTTGCTACGAATTTTTTGCTACTAATCTTTGAAATAAACTGTTTGTAAGGATGATATTTGAGACTAATAGAGATTTAGATCTTGACTTATTTTTCAGGTGTTGTTTTTGACCCTTTCTACTCATTGGTGAATTGAGTAGTAGGCTATATCTGGAGATAATTACAGACAATGATTTGAGGCTGCCATTTGAAATAAAGTTTTGCATTTGTCTGTCTCCTTGATCCCTCAATCTTAGTGATACCTTAATTTAAACCCCAGAGCTGAGTCTGTGTTGAAGTTCAAAAATGCTATGATTTGTTGTTTAAAGCACTGGAAAGCTCTTTACTGTCCTAGGTATGATTAGTGCTGTGTCTGGTAAAGAATTACTGTTGAAAATTTTAAATCCACATTTGGACAATTTTAAACCCGCGTTAATAACTAATTTAATGTCTCATTTTCCCATTCCTTAATTTCTGTTAATACAATGTGTTTCTTCCTTTGTTAAATGTAATTGCAAAGTCTGTAGAGCAGGAGTGAGTCTTTATTTGTTAGAAGAATGATATTTGGAGCTTTGGCACTTCATAATAATTCATTGACAGGGAGTAGAAACTTATATCCCCTCAGTTACAGCTGCTGAGTTGCAAATGCTGTTTTCAGTTATTCACTGTTGCTTTGCTTTTATTGTAATAGGTCAGTCGTTCATCTTTGCTGGTAGAACAGCCTGCAGAAAAAAGGTTGCTGGTGGAGGGTCAGATCATGAGTGTTGTGTGTGTTGAGTCAGACTTGCAGAACACAAAACACGCAGACAACTCATCAGACACAGAGATAGAGGATATGATTGCAGAAGGTTTGTAGTTTTTGTTTAAATACTCGTTTTCCCCCTTCAGTTCTGTGTGTAGTACAGAATCCCATTCTGTGTGTACTTCTGGAATCTTTCTCCAGTATTTACACTGTCTTTAACAGAAACCATTTTCAAATGGTTTTTTGCTAGCTACACACCACAACAGCAGTTGGACTCAAATCTCAAGCACTATGCACTCGTCCTGCTTAGAATACAGTAGTCTCCAGCACAACTCATGAGCTAAATTGATGACTCTGCTTAGTCAATTGCTATTAAATAAACTTTCTTGATGAAAAGTACTGCCTTTTTTTTACTATCTTATTTCACCCAATATATTTCAAACAAACTTTTTGCCCTCCGCTGTATCTTCCATAATATTTGAAGCTCTGTTTGCAATAGTTAATTTGGCCTTAATTTATTATACTAGTTGTTAATTCCATTTTCATTATGAACACTGTACTGGTTTCTCAGATTTCAAACAGCTTGTATGTTTTACGGAACTCCTCAAACATTCATGGTTTTGGTTTTAGTTATTGTTCCTGAGAGCTGAAGTTAGCTTTATGTACAAAATTTGTAACTATTCATGAGATGAGCTGGTAGGAAACATCCAACATCAAGATACATCCAAGTATGCAGAAGTTGAGCAAAGATTTTCTTATAGTAAACCAGGGTGTGATTGTGTTTGTTGAGTATTTCCAGCTCTTTGCTGCACTAGTGCTTTTTGTGGAGCAGGAAAAGAGCCACCTCATCTCACCAATAACAGAAAAACATTCTGTACCAGTAGGCTGCAAATCAGCAGGTGCCATAATCCTTCTCTTCTTACATGCAACTTATCTTTTTCATAGATTCGATATTTCATAGATTCAAGATGCAGTGTTTTCATTTTTCACAAGTCCCTTTGGATGTAGCAGTTGCTTATTCAAAGAAGGTATTTGAAAGGTTACTGCATTATGTCATTACAGGAGAGCTTGAATTTAGACAGTTGAAGGCCTGGTTCTCTTACTGAACTCTTTATAAAGCAATTAATGAGGACTATAATCCTATTCTAATTGTTTGCAAAGTCTGAGGGCATCCCTGCTCATGGATGGCTTGAAATACAGCAAAAAAATTGATTATGTTCATTGAATAACTTAATTGAAGGTTCAGTAAGGTTCAGTTTGCTCAAGATCTTTTCCGTAGAGAATGAAACCTCCAACTTGCTTAGCTTTGCATAATTGCCTGTTAATCAAAGTATTTAATTAAATGTGTTAAATATTTGAAAATCTTTTGCCTGCTTGAGGTGAGAAAAGTGAACATAATTTTGTGTCATTGAAACTGACTTCTTTATGCTTCACTCCTTTCTTTAGAGGGACTGGATGAAATTGAAAGTGAACTTCTGAAGTGTGAATTTTGTGGAAAAATGGGATATCCCAATAAGTTTCTACGGTCAAAAAGATTTTGCTCTACATCCTGTGCCAAAAGGTAACTCTGTCTAGTTATTGCTTATCATTGCTTATTGGATCAACCTCTCTTGGTTAAGAGAGGAAGAATTGGCAGTCAACATCTGAATGTAAAATCTTCCATCATTACAGCTGGAGAATTCATGTTTAATCCCAGATGTTTTAGAAATGGGGGATAGTTTCCCATTTCTAGTCACCACTTAGCTCTTCTTTTTGCATCGCTGTGCCTGGAGCTGACCTTTCTCTTACATCTGCTGCATTCCCTTTTTAAGCAGTGGGAATATATATTTTTCTTTTGTTACTTCTTGGGACACCACCAGTGACATTAACTTAAAAATGGGTTTGGTCCCTGAATCTTAACATGGGATTTTTGCCTCCATCCTCCTTTGACTGGGTATCAGCCAGGTTGAGAAAATGGAACCAACAGGTACAGTGTGACTTTAGGTTTTTAGTGGCTATTTCAGAGAAGCAGGACTGTACTATGTGATAAAATGCAAAGGTATTTCTGTAATGGAGAAATTTTAAGAATGGGAAGGACAGACTTCTTCCAGGGATGATCTAGGTGTGCTTGACCTTGCATCAGGATGAGAGGCTTGAGTAGACGGCCTTTGAGATACCTTTCTCTTGTATTGCTGTGACGGCTGTTGTTTTAATTAAGCAGCATTTCTACAACACTGTGATTTTATGGTTACTTGATTGACTTCAGTCCAAAAAACCATTAGTGCATTATTGAATATATCTTACTTCTTTAGGCACAGCCTTAGTTGCACTAAGAAATTTGGGCTGTTTACATCAGACAAGACCAGTCGTTGGAATCGGAAGTCAGATAGCCAAAGTCTTGGGCGACGCGGGCGTCGGCCGAGCGGCCCTGAGGGGGCGTCACGAGAGCATTTTCTTAGACAGGTCTGTGGAATATTTGCTTAAAACTATGGCATTGTTTTGGGAATTGCAAATAAAGCCTAATACTGTAGTGTATTTGTACTGCGTTTTCCAGCTTCCAATTACTTATCCATCTGCAGAAGAAGATCTGGCTGCTCATGAAGACGCCGTTCCGATGGCCATGACCACCCGCCTGCGGAGGCAGAGTGAGAGGGAGAGGGAGCTTAGGGAGCTGAGGATCCGGAAGGTGCCCGAGAGCATCGACCTGTTACCAGTGGTGCAAACTGACCCCTCAGTGTGGACTGTGGATGAAGTCTGGGCCTTTATCCATTCTTTGCCTGGTATGTTATGTGCAATAACTTGTTCTGTTGTTCTTTAACAGTGAAGTTCCTCACTTTATAGTGTCACTGTGATGAAGAGGCAGTGTGGTAACAGCACTAGTGTACTCCTTAGTTGGTCATAGAGACTGGAATGTGGTTTGTTTCCTCTTGCTTATTCCCTCAGCATAAATCCCATGTTGATAGAACTAGTCCCACTTCTGCTGTTGCATCCCAGCTGATGGAGATTAGAGCTGTTCCTTCTTTCAGTCTGACTTTTCTCAAGAGGCCAGTAGAGAGATCAGACACACTTCCTCCTTGCTACACTTCTCTCTTCTCTTCCCTCCTCACTTGCTGCTTATTCAGTAGAAAAAGCAAGAGCAGTGTTATTTCTCTTGATACAGCTGAGAAGTTTGAAAGACCTATCCTCATACAAGTCATTTAGAAAGAATAAGCAAGCTGCTTCTATAAAGTTAAACTTTGTTTTGCACAGCTTTGCTCAGATAACTCCTGCCTACAGGTTCTGCATACTGGTAGGCACAGTTTGTCCTCAGGAAAAATAATCTGGGTTCTCCTTATTTACAAACCTTTTCTTTAGCTCAATATTCACGGTTACATTTATGTCATCTTTGGGTTATTTGACATTTATTTGTCATTTCCTAACTATCATAAGCTTCAAAGCTTCACTGCCTACCTTTTCCCAAGGATGGCATTCTGTCTGAGCAGGTGCTGTAATCCCTCCACGTAACAAGCAGGTCTCCACAGTAGCAGTCATGCCAGAATTTTTGTTTCTCACCTGTTAAAACATGGATTAACTTTGTTCCCGATTTTCTACTTTTTCTGGAATGCTAAACCACTTTTCTGTGTGTCCCATTAGGCTAATAACCTCTAAGGAATAAATCTGCCTTGCTAAGTTATACACATGAGTTATGACAGATAATCTTTTATAGGTGGGGCAAAGAATGGAGTAAGAGTTGTCTTAAATCAGCAAAAGTCGTCCTCGAAGTATCTTTCTCCTGGTAGTTTGTTGCAGTTGAGTTACATTATCTGCTTCAGGGAACCTGCAGGGATGTCTGTAAAAACAAGCAAAGCTCCTTAGGTTTAAGACATGGTCACTTTATATTCCAGTAACACAGAAACATGTTATATCAGTCTTGTTTTCAGTTACTATTTTAAGGATTTGAGGCTCTAGTTAATACAATAATGGATCCCAGCTCTGAATAAATGGCAGCTCCTGTCCTAGAGTAATTTAAGTGCCACATAAGCACAATTCACTTGCAAGTATGAAACCAAAAATGTTACTCTTAAAATGTAGTTTGTGTTTTGAAACCATTACTTTCAGAATATTTCACCAGCAGCTGGAATTGCAGTGGTTTTGTATTCTATAAACAAGAAAATATTTGATTTTAAACAAGCATTACACTTCTCTGTATTTAATGAAAATTTATTATAATGATTCATTCCCTTGTATACGAAGGTCTAGTTTCTCTAATACTTTTAAAGGAAGTTCATTACACAATTAATACTATATTCACAACTGACCAGAATTATTATTGTTGCATAGCTACATTCATGGTTATTGGCAGTTTTGGGGTTTATTCTGTTCAATATATTCTCAAGTCACTCTCTTGAAAATTTTTTTCATATGCTGTCAGAATTGAATAATTCAAAAAATAATATACTTGAGTTTCATTATGGTATTTTATATTGTGTATCTCCTTGGTGCAGTCCATGCAGACCATCTGCCACGTAGGAGTTGGTGATTTGTCACCTTTCCATAAGCATTAGGGACATCTGTTTTGGGTTACAGCTTTCTGCAGTCAGTAGCTGAGATCTAACTGTGGAGTCGTGTGTCTTTGTTGAGCTTTTCCTGAGTTCCTTTGGAGCCTTTTGGAGAAATGGAGATTGTAGGACACTTCTGCTGTTACCTGTTTCTTCTAGGGGAGGAGACAGCAACAGTCTAAACTGAGGACAATTTTCTCCCTTTCTTTCTTCACTTGCGAGATAAATTACCCTTCACCCACTTCCCATCTTTTTTCTTATATTGGCCAAGTTATTGCACAACAAGCAATTGCAAAAGTGCGTAAGAATACCCAGATGTGCTTGGATGAGGGAACTGAAATACGTTCAGTTTCCATCCTCTGTTTTTCCAAAATGACTGATAAAAAAGTATTTTAGAAGTTGCGTGGAAATTCTTTATGTCCTGTGTAAAGAACAAAGCCTGCAACAACATCCAGTTATCTGTTTGAATAGAACCGGTTTTGTTCTGAAACGTCAGAACTTTTCTTGATCTCTCAGATACTTTGTCAGTGCTGTGGTCTGACAACCACAATGTTCAGGTCTCAAGTCAGGCATGCCATGATACCTGTCACAGGAATACTCATACTTACAGATGTTTTATTTGTTGTCAGCACTTCAACAAGAAAACCTTTATGATGATTTTAGAGATAACTGTTGCATGAGGTTTGTTTAACAAATCATTAAGAAAAAAGTCATGCTTTATTCTTTGTCTAAAGCCAACCTTTCCCAACCTCGAGTGTTATGACCTTTACACAGTAATAATTCAAATGAATTCAGGGTTGGATGTCGATACTTCCTTCCGTGTTTCTTTTCCATTTCTCTTTACACAATTGTAAATCCATCAGGAACTTAGACTATCTGTTCTTTATAGACTTTAAATCTGAACACACAAGAGGACATGAAATAGTTGCTCTCATCTAGGTAAAAAATGAGTTCTTCAGAGTAATTTTGTATCTCTGTAATAGTATATGTTTAAAATGGAACAAACATAAAAATGCCAAAAAAATGGGCTTAACTGAGGAATAGTTGAAAGCTGGAATGGAAGGTGGAGCACAAATTAAAGTGTGTCTGAAAGGCTCTGAGACAGATGGAGAGACCACTGGATTGAGAACACAAATATATTTTAAAAAAACATGGCTAAGGGGAAAGAAGCTTCAAATAAACAGCTGACAATGAGTGCTCTCTTCACATTGTTAGAAGACATTTGTCCATCTAACAGAGCTACCACAGACCCAGACATAACTGGCTCTTTCTGCTTAACAGATGTCCAGAACATCTTTGGAGAAACCTTTGTTTCCACAGTGTTCTTCAGTGGAAAAGGGCCCTCAATTTCTTGGGACAGTCCAACTCATGAAGGGTCTTTTGTCTTATGTTGCAAACCTCAGTACCCTGAGACCATGATTTCATGTTCAGAAAAAGAATTTAGCATGAAATAAAAGGTCCAACTAGTTGTATTTGTGAAGTGAGTTGCTGGACTGGATAGATGATAAATGTCTTCATGAGATGCTTATGCTGAATCTCATAAATCAAAACTTTGTTTCCTTAACCCAGTGGTGTAACACAATGGAATTAACACTTTTTGGAAATTGTAGCCCTGTGGATGTTCTCATGTAGTTGCACGTAGCAATAGAATATAGTATCTTTTATAGCACTAGGTAATAGTATCTTTATTGCTGGAAAGAACCTGCTTGAGTTAAGCTCTTGATTGACGTGTCAGTGCTGTTTTCCCAGTCTCTTCCAGTTGTGGGAGGTTGTGCCTCATAATGAGATTTCAGTTCTTAATTGAAATACCAATGAGTTACATTATAATGAGCAGCAGTAGTAAAAAGTATCTCAGAGGTCCCCATCATAATATTGGACTCTTGCATCTACTTTAGGTTCTGCAAGTTAAAGGGATGAATACTGGAAAAGGTGTAGCTGAAAAGCTCTAGTGTGGACAGAATCATTGTATCTAAGAATGCACATTTCTAACCAAATAATTCTATTTTTTTGTTGCCTTTTAGGCTGTCAAGATATTGCAGATGAATTTAGAGCACAAGAAATTGATGGACAAGCTCTCCTTTTGTTGAAGGAGGATCACCTAATGAGTGCAATGAATATTAAGCTTGGACCTGCATTGAAAATCTGTGCACGTATCAATTCCTTGAAAGAATCCTAGGAGGTGAACATGAAGGTTTAAACAACAGTTTCTCAGTGACAGAACTGACAGTAATATGCCAACATCTTCACTGTGGCATGAGTGTTACTGTGATGTTTTGTTAAATTGATGGGGTTTTCCCCACATAAAGACTTCAAAATGTTCTTTTGATTATACCGGGTAGTCTTCTGTAGTTTCCATCAACTAATAAGGTTCATGGTAAAGCCTGAGTAATACTTTGAGTTGAAGTTTTTCATGGAAACACATGAAGTGAAATACGCTGTGATAGGTTAAATATTCCCCAACATGTATTTCATCTTATGAGTTTAACACCCCCAGCCCCACCCCCCCCACCCCCCCCCCGATCTAAATCCCCTTTAAATTGTGTTGCTGTATTCTGGGAGATTTTTCCCACATACAGCAGTGTTTGGACTGAACTGACAGAAGTGTCCACAGGCCCTGTGGAAGCACTAGTACCAGTAAAATGCTATGCATTTAGTTGTGCTCTCTGAGTTTCTTTTAGTCTCGAGCTAATTGTTTGTAAGGGGTAGGTTGGCAGCTGGCTTACCCTCATCTCTGCCACTATAGTATTTTCTTGAAGTCTGTAAAATAGTATAAACCATGTAGATGTCTCATCAAAATCCTCATGATCAGGCTACTGACACTCCTGCCAGAGGTAACTGAAGCACATGTTACTTTACTCTTTGAATGCTGCTATGCACTAAGGGGGCATTAAGTGTTAGGTTTGTAGTTTCCCATGCTGCTAGTTAAACTAAACCAGCAGTTCTCAAATGGGGGTTCAGAGTGGGCCCTGAGAAGGTGTGTGAGCACTCAGGGCTCAGGTTCCCAAATGCCTGGGTGTGAGGGGCTGAACACTGCAGCCAGGACAAGCTTGTGTTGAGACAATTTAGTGTAGAGCCTGGAGGTGGAGAAGGGACAGCATAGCTCAGATGCTCTTTTTCTTGATACCTCTTCTGACATGTCTTTCCCAATAGTGCATTCCCATTGCTCCACTGGAAGCTTCCAAGCACCTTTGTTTGTCCCCTGGCCAGTGTGAGCTGGGCTTGCAGTATCTGAGGAAGGAGCACAAGGTGTTGCTCCATGAGGCCCCAGCAGAGCTCAATGTAGAAGCAGCTACTGCTGCCACAAGGGAACCCAGAGCTGCAGGTCAGCAGGAGGAATTCCAGCACTTGGAAACTCTGGGAGAAATCTCCAGAGGCCTTGCTTTGTCCCTCTGGCAGGAGATTTGTCTTGGATGCTGCAGACTCAGGCAGTGGGATTTTAGTGTCTCCCATCATCTTCCCTCTCACACTCTTTGTGGAGAGAGTTTCTGTAGTTAGTGATGCTCTCTGGAGCTGCCTGGGCTCTGAGGCAGCAGCACCTTCTCAGCCTTGGCTTCTCCATCACCTGTGCACAGATGTTCCTGGATATATTTGGTACCTTCTGTGCTCCCCCTTTTGCAGCTCTGCTCCCCTTATGTACAGACTTGGGTCCCTAAGCTCTTGTTTAGGGAAAGAAGGGTACGTGTGATAGTCGTTGTGTATATTTGAATTAATATGTGTATGTGTCTGCAAATAATGTATTTTGTATTTTATGCAAATTATTGCATAATATATGATGGCGTAAGGAAGTATTCAGGAGGACTGTGAAGTATTCCTGAGAAAAAGAGGAACTGACAAAGTTTGAGAACTGCTGCCCTAGATCAAAAGGAGTCAATGCACATACACTGGCTGAAAGGCGGGTTTGTGACACAATATTATGTATATTATTTAATTAAGAACTTTAAAGAGTAAATTGGGATTACAGAAGAATCTGTGCTTCGTTTTCCTTCAATTAGACTATTGCTTTATTTCCACTAACAGATTTTCTACCATTATCTTCTGGACATCAACATTAGAATAATTGTTTTTAATTACAGTTGTTTGAGCTTACTAATAGCAGATATTATCAGTATTTTTATTAACCACTGAAGCTCCAAGTTAGGACAACCCGTTGCTTTTACATGCTGGTATATGGTGAGAGCCCTTGTCCAAATGTCACCTAAGGCTTTAGAGAAGGAATTGATGCCTGGGTTTATTCTGGGGGAAAGTTGCTAAGCACTTTCTAATTTGTTTTTTCTGTCTTCAGTTACTGTTGTAAAATAAACTTCTTAGTTGAAGGTCCAACATATGGCAATGTTCATCTGAAAAATATTCAAATGATGGAGACAGTGTGTTCCCATTTGTAGCATTTCTGTAAAATACACCATGTAGCATATCTGTAACATATGTTCTAAAGGATACATTCTGTTTTAATGAGCTAATTGAAGACTAAAGATACCTTAGATATTTATCCTTTGGCTTTTGTCTAAAAGTTTTATTATTTTTATACAGAAATTTCACTGGCTAATTTTTAATCTGTCTTCTGATTGTACTATTCTTAGGCAATGTAAAAAGTAGGGATATGTAAATGTGGTTTGATAATGGCTTAAGACATGTTAGAAATTGTGGACTTAGGAGTCTTATTTAGACCTGCAGCTAATCAGTGTTACATGCATGAGAATTTCATGGCTGTTTTAATTCTGCTTTATTAGACAGCTTTCAGGAGAGCGTCTCCAGCTTGTGTTTGTGTCCAACTCGCTGCCAGGTGCCAGGAGCTCAGAGCAGATCCCAGTAAGGCACATCTGTTCCCCTTCTTCTGGTGCACGACATTCCCCCCGGGTTTGGGAGAGCCACGGATAGTGGTGCTTTAAATAGTCTTGAATGCAGCAACTAAGAAAATGTGGGCCTTCTGCTGATTGAAAGTGGGGTTTTTTTTCCCTCACTTATTTTGGCATTAAACTGGAACTTAAAAGCAGACACAGCTATACTAACCAGTACTGGTAGAACTGCACTGCTGAGGGAGTGTTTGCCAGCAGAGCTGTGTCATTAAAATCAGTTTTTAAAAAAATTTTAAAAATCACACTTGTACGTGAAAGCAGGCTGGAAAAATTTCAAGTGCAACTGAAGTCTACTTCAGAAGCTTTTGAATTTAGTCAGAGAAGCAATATAATGCTTAGAGTAATAGTCCTCCAAAACCACTTTACATACCGCCCACTTGTTGCTGTTCAGATAGGTGAGGTTTTCCCAGGCTTCTGCTACCGTTTCCCATGGCTTTCCCACACATTAGTCTGGACCCCTTTGCAAAAGAGGAAGTGTTGCAGGTTTTAATTGACTGGGTTTTAACACTTTCTCCCACTGGATGTATCTACAAGAAATCCTTTTAATTAGCTGTATTTCCTGGGGTTTTGCTTTCTTATTCAGACTTCTGCTGTTGTGGGCTGCATCTCACAGTAATCCCTGCAGTATTTCAATTCCTATTGGAAGAAGTGGAGAATGTTGTGGGATCTTAACTCAGAAGGGAGATATTTTGCATGGCTTTTTTGCTTCCTTTTTCTCCACTAGTCTCCATCCTGCCCTACTCTTTAATGCAAACTGCAGCATTAGCTCAGGGCAAAGTCCTTTTGCAGAGCACAGGGCTGAATGTGGCAGTCAAGATTTCATCCAATAGAATTAGAATGACTACACCTGTCTCAGCTTCAGGGTTTATTTGGGGTTTTAAAGAAATGCATGTGAATGATCAAAATGGGTGTTCAGCTTCCCCTGCTTCATCTGGCTCATATCACTGAGTTTTGCAGCAGGATCAGGAAACTCCAGTAAGGAGCCTTGGCCACCTCTACTGACTGAAAGTGCCATTTTTCTTGGATCACCAGAGAGTGTTTGAAGGGTTTTTAGACAGGCAGCTTTGTAAATCCCTCTTTACTCATTAATCAATCATATTTTTTCTAGAAATGAAGTTCTTGATGGAGAGTAAAACCATTGCTAGATACTTGACCATGAGATACCTTAAATAACAAGTTTGTCCTGCAGACATCCATTTCCTCATATTTGTCCTGTGAAAGCAGGTTTTTTACTTCCTGACTTCTTTTTGGACAAATCACATGTGGGAATGCAGCCTTTTGGATAGAATAGATGGAGTCCACCCTTACAGCAGATATGGCAGCAAGAGGAAAGGAATAGGATAAAACCAAGTATTTTGAGCAGGTCTGTGGCAGCTGTAAGGAATTGTTCAGGTGTAAAAGTGTGGGTTGAATGGAAGTTTGTCTTGAGACTGGGCTGGGTGTAGTGTGTCACTGCCTGGCATGCCAGCTAAAACTAATGCCTGTTTCAGGTGGCTGTTCTCATTTCAATATCACAATATCAATGTAGGAACTTCCAGCTCAATAGCTTAACAGATTTCTTACACATTGACAAATGCAGAGCTCTAAATGATAAAAGAATTCAGTGACAGCTGTGTTGAGAGTCCTGGTTTTGCAAATAATTAGACATCCACATAATTTATAACATGAGTAGTTCTGATTCTGTTGAGGCTATTCATGTTCATTGAAACTGGGCATGTATAAAAGCTTGCAGGATTATTTTCTCAACAGTATTGCATAGAGGTGTCCTCTTAGCATGTATTTAGAAATATAGTTGTCATCATTTACCAAACTTCTACTCACTGATTGGTTTAGGCTGCAGATAATGACTCTGTAAAAGGATCAATCTAGAATTCCTTTTTAACATTCACCTAAATTAGCTTATTAGAGATGGAGACTAACATGTCAGAGTATTTTGTTTTCAATACACTGTTTCTGTTCAGTGCTGTGTGGAACAGGTATGAGCAGAGCTATAAATGAGCGATTTCAATGTAAGGTGTTAGTTGCTCATAGTGAATTAATTTTCAAGTCATTCTTGCTTGGAGAGCTGCAGTTTGAGACAGAAAATATAGTGAGGAGGAAAAAATTTAAACTCCTTTAATGCTTAGTTTATGTAAGATAAGCCTAAATGAAGTTCATTTTAAAAGAATTTGCCTTTTGTCATGAAAATTTATTTAGACTAATTGGTTCTATGTAGTTACATCTCCTGGACAGCTTTGCAAATAGTGACATTTTAAGAAGAGGTGGTGATTGTGGTCCAGACAAGTGCCAGCTGTGCCCTGCTGTATCCCCTGGGTCTCATGGTCAACACCTTCACACCTGCTCAAGGCCCCCCCCCTGAAGCTGCTGGGGAGGTTTGTGTAACCTCAGCATTAAAGCCCACACACACCTGCTCATTCCCTTGAAGGTTGTGCATAGTATTTACTGATCTCTTACGGTGAAGTGGAAGAAAAACCAAAGTTGTGAATATGTTTTTATTTGCAGATACACAGTAACTTCATATTCCAACTTTTGTAGCCATGGATCCAACTTTTCTGAAGCACAGTCCTGGGAGTCAGTGTTGTGAACAGATTTCAAGTTCAGAAATTTTAAGCCTCCAGCACATATTCCTGCTGAACTATCCAAAATGACTCTGTACAGCAAGGAGCTACAAAAATGAGATTTAGAAAGATTTTTCCTCTGGAGGTAATTATAACTTGAGCACAATTGTACGTTCATAGAATAGTGATCATAAATACTGTTTAAGTGCAATACATAACACTTATGGAGCATTCTAATTGAGTTTTAAAAGCACTGTATTGGTACATAGGGTTGTTGAGAGGCTTTAGGTGTTCTTCCTTGGTCCTAAATGAGGGTATCCATGCTGATTATGGGTTTAGGCTCGAAGCACAGATGTGATTGATTCCTGAGGGGTATCTCCTTTGTGGGAGAGGCCCAGGCAGCCTGGGGGAAGGCTCGTATTGTTCTCCACTACTCAGCCAGGATGTTCACATCCACTGGCAGCTTTTTGCAAAGTCGTTTTTGGAAAGAACAATGAGAGATTCTGCACACTCACATGCATTTTTAAGTAGGCTTTGTGTTACAGAGTGAGCAAACCACTACTGACCAGGAAAGATGTGTGTAAAGATCAAGGGTTTTATCACTGAGTGCCAAATACTCAAGAGCTGAAAAGACATAGACTATCTCAGTAAAATCAATGTTGATTTGTAAGACATTCTTTGTGTGAGGAAAGTACAGAAGTTCCTCATTAAGGGTTAACACTTTAGCAGCTGTTACCATTAATATCAAATAATCCTATAAGAATTAAAGGCTGTTAAGTATTTGAATGGTGTAAGGCCATTAGTTGCTGGCACAGCACAAGAAGTGATGTGCAGAGGAGATGCAGCAGTAGTTGTCTGCAGTTCTTTTATTTCAGGTATTACCACCATCCTGGCATAACTTCTGTCCTCTCTGCAGTGAAATTGTCACCCTGTTCTAGAGAGGAACATGGTCCAGGGCTGCATGGCTGGACCCAGGAGTCAGTGTTGGGACTGCCCAGAGGCACCAGGTAAAACAGGTAAAGACATAGTTGCTAGGAAGGCAGTAGGATGGAGGTCACTGCACAACTGGTGTCTCCCTCCATGAATGTCAAGGGTAAAAGTGGGCTTACAAGGAGAGTTACCATTAATATGTTTTAAAATACTTAGGCTCACGCACCACAGTGGTTGCTACCTGCAGTGCCACTGTTGCCTCCTCAGCCTAAATGTTGATGCTCTTTGATACTTTGACCCAAAAGAATGAAGGAATAAATTTGATAGCAACATCAATCCGTTACTGTTTGCTTTGGCTGCATGTTGTGGATTCCCTGTAAAAAACCTAGAATTGTAAAAACTTCAAATGGCTTTAGGAGCACTGCAGCACCTGTGGCAACTCTGCCACTCTGGGGCAGATGGGGCTGTGTGAACTTTAATCAGAGATTGGGAAGCTGAACCACACTGATAAATAAAGCAACTCAACAGCCTCACCCATGTTGTTGCAGTTCTGGTTCTGTGTATGTTTGTGAATCAGAAGGGTGAGACTTGCCATGCAAAACACACCTGAAATGGACTTTGCCTTCATCTGGTGTTAAATGAGTTTTAAATGAGGAATTTTCCCCTGTCTGCTGAGTCTGTAGGGATTAGTTATTTCACGATCTTCTGAAATGCCTGGTGCATTGCTGTATTTCAGGTATTTGCTGGTTTTTAAATGGAATTAGGTTTTGTAAATATTTTGTCAGCCCCATTTCAGTGGGTGTCCAGTTTATATAAAACCTGAAGAAATGCTGTGTCAAACCCCTGTGTTTAGCCATGGTTTATCCTGTAGCATCTCCAGCACTAACAGCAATTACAGTTTGAGAGAGCAGGGAGTGATTGCTTAAGGTTGTTTTCCCAATTAACAGTGTATGTGCTTTCCTACTTTTAACATGGAAATAGAATTTCCTCCAAGCACATTTCCCAGTATAAAAGATGAAATAATTTGTGGTGCCAAACTTCAAAATATGTTGCTAAGTGTTGCCTCCTGTTATTGCACTATTTTTAAATTCAGTTTTTGATCATTTAATGTCCTTTTAATGGCCTTTTTAACAGATTCTCCCCCCAAAATAATTTTCTGCTACTGAAAAATGCTTGTGTCCTTTCGATTACATCATGGAAACCTCAAAGGTATTTACCCCAGACTGGGGGTGAAAGAAGCACTATGTGGGGTGAAGTAATAAAAGAAAATAATCAGACTTTGATATGTTTCAGAAATATAAGATTAATCTATGATTGAGATGTGATTGTGTATTCTTATGGAGTGAAATACTGGAATATTCTTTTATGAGAAAATTTAGCCCACGTAGCGTTAAATTCTGCAATTAAATCTATCTCTATAATTGATATATAATAATGTAAATTATAACCCAAAAATTTAAATTTTACAGTTGAAGAGCACACAGTGAGTTATGTAAAAGTATGATCTTCACTTTGTGAATCATTTTTTTAAAAAGCACTTTTCTATTACCAACTAGCATGTGAATGAATTTTAGATTCCCTCATTTGTTATGATCTGTAGAAGTGAAATTTCTTCAATCTGTCTGTTAATGGGTAAGTCCATCCTTTAAATGCTGAAACAAAGCACCTTATACTATGCTGCTTAAACTTGCTTGTAATTGCACCTTTTGTTATCTGCAGAGTTTTCTTAATGAGTATTCTTGTGTGAAATCATTGTTCCCTGTGGGTCTGGGGGAATGATTAGCCAACCTACAGCATCATTTAGTTTCTCTTTCAGTACAACATTGTATTGTGAGTTCAGTGCTTCAGAAATAAATGCTACTTTCATTTGTCAGCTTTGGTTGTGTATCATTTATTGCACTTCTGCAAAACTAACCAAGTCCTTTATAAAACTGTAAAAATTTGGAGATTAAGAGTATTTTGGCTTGAAGCCTGACTAATTCTTTCTTTACTGTAGTCCCCCTTCACATTTAAAAGTTTTAAAGTAATTTTGACTTCAAAATAAACCATAATTTAAGCCAGTCTTTATCCTTGGGCATGTATTTATATATAGCAACTAACCTTGTTGCTTACAGTTCTAACTGTAATAATTTAATTTTTAATATGTACTTATAGATTTAGAGGAACAGCATCAAAGAAACAGTGAAACTCTCCCCACCTCTCCCATGGCTGTGAAAGTTGCACATCTTGGACTATTTTTGTGCCATGTAACAACAATTTCTATTTCTGTAGGAATTGTAGGTTTATGTTAACTAAAACAATTTATTTCTTGTTAAACAGACAACTGTTAACTTCAGTCAAGCTGACAAAGAGCCACATTTCAACAAGAAAATACACTTAAAAAATCACAGAAGTTGTTTGAACCTTAGGTCAGCACCTGTACGTAACTCCAGCCTCGAAGACTTTATTGCATTTTGCACTGTAAAACCTGAGATCATTCCATGTAAAATTCTGTCATAAACATGAGGTTTAACTGAAAACTTGTCTTATATGAGCAGTAGTCTTTTAAACATGTAATTTGAAGTTGAATTCCCTGAACTGGCAGTGCTTGGTGCGCACTGGGACCAGCATCCTGCCCTCCAGTGCAATATTCACTACAGTGTTGGACTTTTTTCCATGGAGTGTAGCTCTGGAGCTGTTTCCTTGTGTTGTCTGTAAAGACCCGGCCACAGAACATCAGAGCCCATGTTTACTGCCTCCCTTTGAGCCAGCAGCTCATTAACAGATGACAATTACCGCGCCGGGCTCGTCAGCTGGCTCCGTGTTTCCATTGTCGAAGGGCACAAAGCAGAATTTCCAGCTGACAAACGGGTCTGTGCTCCACATGCCCTCCGTCAGCTCAGCCCCGTGGCACCGGCACCACAACACTGCTGCGAGGAGGAAGCTGTTGGTGAAGTACAGCCAGGGCACGTTCATGTCCACGTAGGCCGGGATCTGCACTCCCAGGGACAGAACCAGCACCTGGAGGGCAACAAAAGGGGCCCAAGTGCCGAGAAAGCAGATGAGGAGTCTGGTCAGGAGCTGCCACTTAGAGCAAGTGCTGTTGTTGGACGTGTAGGAGAACATCAAGGCAGGCTGGCTGGAGAAGGAAACGAGCCTGGCAGACAGCAGGGTGGTCCCCACCTCCTTCCAGCAAGCCAGCAGAGCCGTGCCCAGGAGCAGCACCATGGCACACGAGACTGAGTAGCTCTGCAGGCTGGCAGAGACAGGGCACTGGTAAGGAGAGACCCTGTTCTGAATTTCCAGCTCTTCATAGACAGCGGGAACTTTGAGAATACAAAAAAAACCTGAGATCCATATAACCACCACAGCAAGTATGTAAAGTAACTTCTGACCTCTTTTAGGGAACTGAGATGTCTGGGAGATTGTGGTGTAATAGTCTAGACCAGCCACAAGGTACACCGGGTAATGCAAGATGCTGTAGGTGAGAGAAGTGATCTGGGTGAAGAGGCAGATGTGGTACTTGGTGAATCTCACCCCCCAGAGTGCAAAGTCCTCAAAATAGAAAATGAAACAGATGATCAGCAGCAGTGTGAAATCCAGAAGTGCCACTGAAACGCAAAAGTACCCCATAAAAGTGACTTTCACGTTTTTTGGTTTAACTTGCAACATGAAGAAATCAAGGAAGACTTTTCCGAGCATGATCAGGAGCAACATGCAGCTGGTTTCGAGAGGCTGGTTGACGTGGGTGCAGTGGTACTGCCCAGAACCATTTTCACAGAGTCTGGCAGCCATCCTCCAAGTGGTGGAAACAGCAAAGATAAGAATCACAGGGCACAGTGCTTCATCTCTGAAAAGAAAAAAAAAAGTTTAAAAAAAATTATTTCTGGATACCTCCACCAATTATATAATTCTCCATCATTTTACATCTGAATTTTTCAGTCTCCTTAATTAAGAGTAAATAACTTCATTAACACATCAGTAAATTGCAAATGAGTGCCTAAATTTTATCTTCTTTGAATTAGATTCTTTAGAGTTACAAGGTCAACACAGACATAAGTTATTTTTCTAGCTGCTGTCCCAAGGAAAGGTTTAGGAAATAAGGTTGACTGTGTTCCTTTCCTTTAGAAAGCAGAGAGGTCTTTCTGTCCAGCTGGGCAAAGGGATTGAGCTTTCAGAGCTCCTACGTATTTTGAAGAAATCAGACAATGACAGAAATTGTACAAGACACAGGAGATGTCACAGTGTGGCCTCACAGTTCATTATGCTCATGGGACCTGTAAGAAACTGAGACTGCAGAAATATCCCGAAAGCAGAAAAAGCATCAATGCAGCTCCTCCTTTTCCAAAATCCTGGAACTCCAAGGCAATCCAAAGCACACGGGCTTCACTTTTTACTTCATCTTTAAGCATGGTGAGTATTGCAACGACAGACACCTCAGAACAGCTGTTTTTCCCTTTGGACTTTGCTAAGTTTCCTTATGGTAATTCTTTTCTGTGTGTTAATTCCTAAGGAAAATGAACACAGGATGGCTTTGTGTAAATCAGCAAGACATTACACAAAGCTGTCTGTGCTTTCCTCTCTTAAAGAGGCAGGATGGTGTCAGTGGTCTCAGCGAGAGCAGAGAAGGGCTGAGAAGCCAAGGCAGAAGTAAAAAGGAATTGCCTCTTTAGGCTCTCTGCCAACAACAGCTGGATTTAAACACACCTGTGTTTTGTTACCAGCTCGTCAGAGTTACTGAACATTTGAGTTCGTGTGTCCTGAAAAGCAACTAGAAGTCCTTGGCAGCACAACCCGAGAAGTTTCCAGGGATACACAGAGTTGTTTACAAGCCTACCTGGGCTCGCCGCCTCCCTCTTCACCGGCCCAAGCGCATCCTCCTGCACCTGATCCGCCTCGCAGCGCCGCGGAGCTCCGCCCGCCTTCGCCTCCGTGTACCCAACATGTGTCCGCGGAAAAGGAAACCTGCACTCCAACGGGGTCCCGCTCGGTAAGCCTGTAATAATAATAATAACAATAATTTTTATATTTTATCGCGAAATCGCCAGTCCCGGGCGGGGCAGACCTGGCCCCCACCGGAGCTCCCGGACGGGCTGCTTCTCCCTTCCCAGCGGGTTGTCTCTGCTCTCCGAAGGGAGAAGGAGGGAAGGGGATGGCCTGGGGGGCTCCGGGGGGCTGTCCGAGCCCCCCAGCCCGGCCCGACACCCACCTGCGGCCGCTCCTGCCCGGCGGCGGGGACCGGGCGGGACGGGGCGGGCCGGGGCGGGACCGGGGCCGGGAAACACCACACAACACACAGCACACACATAACACGGATCATACAACTTGTATAACACAAGGCAGCCGCCCCAGGGACACGCTCCGTCCCCCTGTCGGAGCCCCCCAGCCGAGGGAGGGGAAGCGCCCGGCGGTGTCAGCTCCAGAACCCTCGTGGATGTGGCAGATACGCGTTTTGGGTTCTAAACGTGTCCTGTGTGCGGGTAGGAAACAGGAAAGAGCGGTGTGTGAGCGGGATTCAGTGGGAGCACAGGATGCTCCCGTTGGGAAGCCCGGAGCCCACACCCTGGGTGTTGTTTGATGTATCCGAGTGCACAAAAGTATCGAGAGGCTGGGAGGATTTACCCTATAAAAACTAACTCCTCAAGTGAAATTCAGATGTAAGTAGAGATTTTCCCTCCGCCCTTTTTATTTCCCCTTCTTCCATGGTTCATCTGAAGGATTAAATAACTCCAGGGGGAAAAAAAAGGTGATGAGTATTCTGAAAAACATAAGATCTTCAAGTAATCTCCAGCAGCATCCACACTGTCAATAGTTACTTGTCCAAACCATTTTTCCCAGGACTGTTGCACAAATTTGAGTATAAGAACTGTTTACACCTGAGGGGGGTATTGCACCTACTGAGCACTCAGCCCCACAAGTACCTGAATGCCAGTGCCTCCAATAGGAGTCTTCTTCTTAGTTCTAACCTAGGGCAAAGCAGTGAAAGTCATTTTCCAGTGGGAGCTAATGGACAGTTTGGATGGCATCTGTCACATGTTGTGGTTTGGCTCTGTTCATGTCTGTCTTCATGACAGCAGAAAATACTGTGCTGGCCTGTGTGGGGAGATGCCTGAGTGGTGGCAATGAGCAACCAGGAGGGGACAGGGACAGTTTAGATATATTTTTCTGCTGCTAAAAATCCCAGTGAGTGCATGCCCTCCAGAACGTGTCAGATCTGTGCCCAATGACCCTTCTGAGCAGAGGACTCAGCCTGGCCCACATTACATCCTGTGGATACTTCTCAGCTTCCCTTTCCTCCACCACCTTGTTGTTCTTGTTTGCAAGTTTGCTTATTACTCACTGATTAATCCTGTTTTCTGCTCCTGGATACTGTGTCTCATCTTCCATCCCAGAGACACGATGGTGCAAGGTGGGATGCCCTGGAAATCAAATGCAGAGCTTGGTGCTGACAGGTCCTTCTCTCTGTGCCAGAAGCTGCTCACACTCAGTACCAGGTAAGGGCTGGATCTTCCTCCAGAGGAAAATTTGCATGTGCTTGACAAACACCATATTCTGAAAATAATGGCTTGAGCCCATCTTGCTTCATTAAAGAGGCTGCATTTATATTCATGTGCAAGTCCAGAAAGGTTTAGGAAATCAGTTTATATTTGCATGCAGGCTTCTCCTCCAGGATGAGGTATATGAAATAATACAGCAAAACTCTTGCAAAAGCTGTTTGTGTATTAAGAGCTTGTGTGGTGGTTCTGTGTCCACTGTTGTCACAAGATATTTGCATGGAGGCTTCCTTCCTTCTTGAGGCTGTTTCCTGCTGCTGGTTGCTCATGTTTTGGATTCTGTTGCTGAACTTAACTGTAAGGGTAGGATTTTAGAGCAAAGGGGAAAGCAGCAAGAGGAAAAAACCAGTCTGATTTCAAATCTAACTTGATAACTTTGTTAAAGAAACAGTGACTGAACAAAGTGACCTCACTGAACAGGGAGTGGGCCCTACTCTCTCCTCCCTGTGGCCTCAGAGGTCACTTAAGAATAACAGTGTGGACCATTACAGTTCCTGCATGTTCCTTCTGCCTGATTTGGGGCCAGGAGATTTCCTTCACAGAGGGGCAGGTGCAGATAATAATACAACTCCTTGACATGAAGGAGTGTGGGGTGTTCTTCCCATGCTGTTAGAACCGAGTCTTTGCTTTCCCCCTGCTCTTCCTGTTTGGGACACTGTTTCAGAATCTTGTTGTCACCTACCCCTCTATTCTGTTGAGCAGAGGAAACAAATTTAAACCTCACCTTTGTGTATTCTGAGAAATCTGACTTTGGCACCGTGGCCACCTCAAGCCACGTGGGAGTAGACAATGAGATAAGTGTGAATTTACACGTTTTGATGTCATGTGTGAGGAAAGCTGCTCACTGTGAACTACTGCAAAAATGATTGTGAGAACTGCCTGTGAGCAGCAAGGGGATAGGCGTGGGCTTGGGGAGGGACAGCCACAGGCATCACTGTGGCATGTTCTCTGGAGCACATTTATCTGTAGGGGTAAGTTGCAGTCTGATACAGCTCTGCCTGCATCCTCCTCTCCCTGGATGTGCCTTTGACTGGGTGTTGCCCAGCTGAGCATGTTTAATGCCCTGTTAGGTTTTGTGCCTTGTCAGCACAGGATCAGCAGTCCGAGTTTTGCAACGGCAAGCGGTTGTGGAGTTGCTGCTCTTGAAAGGCTGCATATCTCAGAGAGACAGGATGGTGGCTATGAGGATTTTAATTTTTAATAAAACATTTAATTAATAGAGTATAACAGTTTAACCAACATTATTTTTATCTAACTTTATTTTTAACTAACTTCAAGGAAGAAAATGCTTGACCAGTGTCCCATTTGCAAGATGCTTTCATTTTCTTTTCAGGGATCTCTTAAAAACACAGAGAATGTGTGCTTAGATCTTCATTTAAATCATTTGAGGTGCTCATCTTAAAAGTAACAGGTTTGTTCTTAGGAGAAACTTGTTGATAAGAAACCAATTTCCATAGTAACTTTAATTTGAAGGCATCTTGTTATAGACTTCTAACTCTGTTTAGTCAGTGAAAATCCAGTGAAGGCAGTACAGAGCCCATGCCAGTCTTGCTGGATTTTTCAGGAGTGGTGTTTCCTTGATTTGTGTACCCACCACATTCTTTCACTGCACAAGGTGTAGCCTTTCCTGGTGCTCACGGTGACCCTGCAGTGCTGGTATTTTTTGGTTTGTCTTTGACACAAGTAATTTTCCAGGGAGCTGGAAGAAAGATGGGATGAGCAAAGCACTGAAAACTACATTACATGAACCAGGAATTTATAAAACCCAGTTTGTGGCTTGCTAGTCACTGTGACAAGGAACTAAATTAGGACTGAAGCCAACATGGAGTGCAGGGTGTGGTCTGACTCTCCTTGTGCTGCTCACAAATACCAAAGCTGAGCCAGTAATCCTCTGCAGCCTTTCAGTACATTGCTGCCTCCTGGTAGACTTTAATTTTAAACAAATTCTGTAGTGGCACTTTCATTTAAAAGGAAGCGTTAAAGGGTGGAAATGTAATTTCAATCCCACCCTCAGCATGAAGAATTCAAAACTCCATTCTCTGATTGCCAATCAACAACCTAATTACTGGTTGAAGACTCATAAGCCAGAAAGAGAAAATAAGAATTCACTGTGAGGCCCAGTGAGAGTCACCCAGGACTCTGCTCGGTGTTTCATTTATTGACTAGCAAAGGTAAAATGCCAGTGTCTCTCTCCTAAGCACCTACATCCTTCCCTGGATCCAGGACATGGAGTACTTTTGGGGATCACAGGCTGAGCCTTCTCAGTGTTTGGCTTCTGTTGTACATGATGAGGATTAGTGGTTGTTACCACCTGCAGAGAATGCTTTGATCTTTGTCTAGAGCAGGATCAGTGTTTACCCAGTACTGTTGGCTCTCTCTTTACTTCAACTTGCACTGAAACCGTTTGCACAATGATAGTGCTAACTCTCAAGCAATTCCTCTCTCAGAAGTCTTTTATCATAAACTAATTTTTTTCCCTGAGTGATCGTTATTTTCACATACAGAAAAATTACACATGGCAGAGTGAATGCCTTTGTGCCAGCCAGGCAGGAATGGACTCTTTGTGGACACTATCAGGAAATGTGCCTTTTGTTTTCTTGCACGTGTTGCTGAATTACAAATAAAATAATCCAATGGTTTATTAAATAAAATGAGAAGCCCTAATGAAATTGTACCAGCCATTACCAGGAAGTCTATTGAAAACACTCAGCAGCTGCTTCAGTCTCAGTTCACTTACACTGATAGGATTGTTTTGCCCCTGTCCCTGTGCTCCAAGTGAGAAGGGCACAGTGCCTTGGACCATCTCACACCACTCTCCTCTGGGAAGGATTTGGTCGGAATCAGTAATAAATGATGCTCAACAGCACCTTTGAGTTGCACAAGTTTGTTAGAAGTCAGTGTCCCAGGGCCTGCATCGGAGTGTTTTGCAAACATCAGGTCACATACCCTGACAGCAGCAAAGCAGGTAAAAATCTCCTGTTTTATTCTGATTCTGTAGAGAGGGGTTGTTCAGAGAGGCTGAGCATCAAACCAGCGAGCCCTTCTCATTAGACAAAACACCTCAGCAGCCTGGAGTGAGTTGGGGATCAGCCTTGTTCAACAGAGTTAAATGTCACCACTCCCTTGCTAAAGGTCTCTGGCAGAATTGATCTGTCTCTGCTGTATTTAAAAGTTAATCTACCACAGCTGTGCTGGGTGGAGACTCTTCCCCAGGACAGACTGTAGGTCCTAATAAGAGCTGCCTGATTTTAAAGAAAAGGTAACCCCAACACTAATGTCCATGCTAAATCTTGCATAAAACCCATGAAGAAGCTGCATCTCACCTGCTTTGGAGCTTGGGAAATATTTGATACAGATTTTCTGGTACAAATAGCATAACAAAGAATGGTGTTCAAACCTGCATGTTCGGTTTTAAAAATGTATGAGAAGCAGCTGGATGAAATGTCAGCCAAGGGGTAAGTGATCCACCCTCCCTTCCCAGCCAGGGAAGGAACAGCTGCACCCAGGGGCAGAAGGAGCAGTGGGAGGACATGCAGGTCCATATATTGTGAGAAGGAAATTACCTCCACTTTGTCCTGCCCTGTTTTTGTGGTGGCACAAACTTGTGGATCTACTCTGAATTTATCCCAGTGCAACTCCTTGAGTTTAGACTCAAGTACACAGAAGTTAGGCAAACACAAGCTTCCCAGAACTTGAGGAAATAATACATACAGAACTTTCCTACTGGAAAATTTGATCTGGGTCAGAATAATGCAAATCTGGGCGATGGGAGAGGGGAACGACATGTCCCTGGTACAAACAGCTGGGCTGTGTCACCTACAGGCAGGCCCACAGGGACCAAGAGCTCATTTAGGCTCTGAACAGGTAAAGAGGAAGCTGGTCCTTGTCCTCACTGTGGTCTCTCCAGGGCAGAAAACAGTAGGTAATGTAGGTACTGAGGCTTAACTTTCCTACAGTGGTCTTTTTTCCAGGTGTTTTTATAGGTGTATTTTGTGAATTGCTGCTGTTCGTGGCTGGAGTAGGTGAAGTGTGGGGTGGGTGGCACCAGGGGTGCTCAGCTCAGCAGCTCCTGAGGGAGGCCCAGGGCAGGCCAGGCAGCAGGAGAGAAAATGGGTTTGCTCTGTAAGCTGAGCTCACTTGAACTGATTCTGCCAACAGATCCAACAGGGATTCTGACAAGGCCTCCAACTGCTGCCAGCAAATCACCTGCAGCTGGAAGAGGATGTTTCCCTGTTGCCAGTGCTTTTTATGCCAGCTATGAGGTTGGAACACTGCTTTGGTGTCACTGTGCCCCTGCTGGGACAGAATTCCACCCTCAGAGGAGCTGGAGAGAGCCCCGCCAGGCTCTGAGGGCTCAGTGCCACAGGAGAACCACAGGGGGCTGCAGGAAGCAAAATAAAGGAGCAAACCCAGCAGGTGTTTTGCATTTCTACTGTTCATGTTTACGTTGTCTACATTTAGTGTTTACAGAGGCCAGATGCTCCTGCCACTGCTCTCCTGAGTTCTGGGGATGGTGATTTAAGAGTGGACTGAGGAACTGAAACATTCCCCAGGTTTCTCTATCTGTTCCTTTTCCTGCTCTGTGATGCTGAGTGAACTCCAGGTGGTGTTACTTCAGTAAGAAACTGAAACAGGCCTAAATGAGCAAAAAATACACACATATATATATATATACAGATTTCTGTATATGCAGATATACATTTTTAATATATCTCTCCTATTTTTTATATATAGATAACCCCAAAAAGTGTGCTGCATGATACACAGCAGGTGAAAGCAAATGCACCCCCTGATCTACTGCTACAAAGGTGCTTTGCTCTTTGAAAATTGCTTATCATCACAAGCATCCCTCCCCCTGCATAACTTCTCTACAGATACAAGAAATGAGTTCATCAAATAATATTTTTAATTGTTTCTTAATTGCTAGAGAAGGATCTGTCTGTTTAAGGACCCTGGAATACCTCAAGGGAGCAGGAGTTATTGTATCCACACCAGAGCAGAGCACCCTTGGGTGCAACATCTCTGCTAAATACTGAACTGCATTAAATACTCATTTGTGTTTAACCAGCAATTATTTATTAAAAAGAATATATGGGAATTATACTTTCTTGCAATTAAGAAAAAGATCCAGAAAATTATACTGGGAGGCATATCATTAAGACCACTATAAAATTTTATTTCAGGAAGGAGATTTTAATGGAGAAGTTACTTAAATACCTTTCCACTAAATATCTAGATACTTGTTCTCATAAGGTCACCTTAGACTCCAGAAGTTAAGAGTCAGAATCATTAAGAACTTTGAAATGCCCAATATAAAAATTCCTGATAAATAACTAAAGGTGGCCAAGTCCCTTTATGATTTCCTCTTTGGACTGGGAATGTTTGTCAGGATACTGTAAGTCCACTCATAATTTTACTGTTACTGGCATGTTTTAATTCCTTCTCTCATTATCTCGTTCCAAAATGATGGGTAAGTATTGGGGGGGTATTTATAGGAAAACCAGATTACAGTGACGAGCCACAAGTCCCTTCCTTAACCACCAACTACTCTTTTCTTCACACTTCACCTCAGAGATTCAGAGCTGCTCACGCAGGTCCAGTGAAGGAGTTTAAGGCCAATACAATTCCTAAGCCATGGGAGCCTGGAGCTCTCTTAAGGTGACACCACAAATGTTTGGTAGTTAACTCTGAGCCCCAGACACTTGTCCCCAGGCAGGCAGTGGTGGCACAGGGCACCTCTGCAACAACAGGGAGCAGATGGCAACATTACAGCAGTATTTATTATTTGACCATTTCAACTTTATTTTCTCAGCAAGGCCCTGCAGACATTTTCACTTAGAGGAGGAAAAGTGTTTGAAACAACTGAAAGCCACTGCATTAATTTCTTCAGAAACTGGCTGGGGCTCAGCTGCCCCCTGTGAGCCCCCAGAGCAGGCTCTGCTCTCCCCTCCACACACAGCCCTCAGTCAGTACAACAGGACTTGGTTAGCTACTGTAATCACTGACAACACACAAGTGGCCAGGAGTCAATCTGTTTAGTTAATGGGTCCTTTAATTTTTTGCTATATTAATAAAAAAGTGATCCAATTTATCTGCTTCCTTATGGAGTAACTATTCAGGAGATTTAAGAAGCAAATACACCATATCCATGAATTGTTTATCAACGCACCCATGATGATGTTTTTATTTGCACAATCTGAAAAATTAGTATCTTCATCCAAAACGCCGACGCTGGAAGGATGGGAAGCAATTTAGGATAGGGGAAAAAAGTTCTCTAAGTCTGATATGAAAATGTCAAGCTTACCCTCATCTTCTCTGAGTGGGCCGGGCAGAGAATCAATCTACAGTTCGAGTCATTGAGAGGAAAGATGCCGAGCCTTGACTTCTTCCATGCTTTAGCCAGAACCTCCACGCAGGCAGCAGGAAGGGATGCACAGGAGAAACCCCACCAGCTGCTCCCAGGGATTTATGAACACATCGTTAAAGTCATTTCATACCAGCTCTGAGTCACCCAGCTTTCAGAGCAGAACACACTCCTGCCTCTTCAGGTTAAAACTCCAGCTCCAGAGTACAGAGAGGTCTAACATTAAGGCATCCATACAGCTCTGGTGTTTGCTTTCATTTAATAAAGATCAATTTACTCAAATACATGGAATGTTGGCACAAAACTAAAGCTCTTGTGGAACAGCTACCAATCATACACAATATTCTGTGAGGTCCTCTCGACTTGCATTTCTCCCATAGATACACCACAAAATGGCTTCAATAATACAAACTGAATGCTGGATCAAATCTCTAAATAATAAGTAGCAGTTAAAGTAAATGGTTTGCTTTATTTGTAAATTATGTACAGAATACCTTTTTTCTTTTCTTAATTATGATGGAGCAGGAGAAAGAAAACAGCCATTATTTCCAAACTGTGCTGCTTCCTTCAGCTGCTGGAGATGACACTTCTCTCTTCACCGGATGTACAAAACCAGTTTGGATTTCCTCAGTTGCTGGCACATGGGCTGGAGAAACAGAGACACTGCAGCCAAATTCAGCACTACCAGCTCCTCTATAGTCAGCAAAATACTTCTGCTAAAACTAGTTTTCTTAGGAAAGTTCTCACAATCTTTTGAAAACAAAATCAAGAAAAGTATCAAGAAAGCTGTGGGCTAAGAAGGGCTTTACCTAACTATCAAATAACTAGGAATAATCTGAGATTTGGTCATTCAACTTTTACCTGGTTTACAAAAGCAAGTTTGAGAAGCTAAACTAATTGACCAGTTATGCAAGTACCAGAAAATGATGTTTTTCAGTAGGTTTGAGGACAATCTGGGCAATCTATCAATCAATAAAAAACTTGTCAGATTGATAAAACTTCTGTAAATGGATATTAATGATTAACATAGTACCGAGTAATCAAGTTAATGGTTAAAAAAAATGAAGGAACTAGATATAAAACTGTTTGGTAACACGTATATTTCAGCAAACGAAGATGCTACTGTATGGTCTATGTTTTGGTGATCAGCCAACAAAGAAAATCCAACCATTTGCACATACTTAGTCCCAAACCACAGTGAGTTATGATTTTCCATGTGAAGGCCTACTTTCAGTATCTTCCTCCTCTTCCTCCTCACAATCCCCTTCATCTGTTTGCTGTTCCAGTTCCTCTTTTGTGATCATTTCAAAGTCGTTTCCATTGCCACTACTGTGCTGGGACCTGTCGTCTTCGCGCCTGTCACTGTCAGTGTCTGAGTGTCGCTCCCCTCCTGAGCCCTCTGTTCCCGAGTTCCTTGTGCCTTCTGTTTTCCCTTCCTCCTCTTCCTTCTTCTCACTATCCGATTTCTCCTCGCTGTCGTATTTTTGCTGCTTTTTGGATTCTGATTTTTCCTCTTTCTTTGAGTCTGCTTTTGGTCCTTTGTATTCGTGTGTGTACAGGGGCCTGAAGGAGTCAATGAATCCCACGTCTGCTGTCAGGTTTGGCAGGAACCAGAAGTGATGCCTTCCTCCAGTGATGAGCCAGATGATGAGGAAAAGGATGCAGCGAGCTGTGTAAGAGCAAGGGAAATGCTGGGTTTTGTGATACACACACGACGTACAACCACGGTGTAAGAGATGTCCACTACTAACATCCACCCCAAGCCAGGGACTGGGTGATGTTGGGGGGAAATTCCTCATTCTACAACAACACTGGAACAGTTTGTTCTTACCATGTCTCCCCATCCCACTAAATCTTATCTCTGATTTGGCTCTTAATCCCTCTTCTACAGAAATACAGCTGAAGGAACCTCTGAAATCCTGTGAGACCATTCTCACCACGGAGTCTGTTTTTGTGAGCAGTTCTGGGGTTGTTTTACTCTTTTTTAAACAGGCAGCAGAAGAATCTGCATTTATACAGGAAACACGAGCCTGAGATCTCTCTCCTCCCGTGGAGCAAGTGTGACACCCACTGGCGGGGATGGAAAGGCACACAGGATCGGCCCGGCTGCGGCAAACAATGCCTTGGGAATGGGAAGGGCCGGCTCAGAGCACGGGGAAGAGCCGGGCTGTGCCTCTGCCCTTCGGGGCCCCGCCTGACCGACACTCACCGACGGCAAGGAGCAGAATACTGGCGACAAAGCAGCCGGCGCCCACGCTGAGGTAATAAACACCGACACGCATCTCGGCTGGCCAGAGCGGGAACAGGGTGGCAGCTATCACAGCGATCACTGGGCAGCAAGGGGGGAACAGGAGCAGAAGCAGCATTAGTTTTTCCCAGCAAGTGTACAGAGGTTCCAGGCTTACTGTTCACTCAAAGCACTGGCTTAGCCTAGTGTGAGCTACCGACGGGATTCCAGGCCTGGAGTGAGACCCTGTCTGGATTCACCATTCCTGGTTTTGTACGGGGCAGAGACACCTCGTTCAGCAGCTCCAAGTGGCCAAGGGAGCCAGGAGAGCAGCTCTGGGAGAAGGCACAAGCCAAAGGGTGAGCAGGGAGTGGGTGTAACCAGTGCAGCAGAACTGCTGGGTGGAGATCATGGCGATCCCAAAGACTGGTCACAGGCCCCAGTGTGTCCCCGAGGGATGACATGGATTCTGTCAAGGTGAGGAGGCTGGAAGGGGTTGGACCAGCAGTGCTGTGAATGGTCTGTTAGCTCACTGATTCAGTTAATATCTACACTAATTTTTTTAATTTAGATTAAAAAAATGAAATTGGCTGATTAGACTTATCCTACACAAATACAGTTCTAGGGTCAGAACGGTTCATAACATATTTCCTGTTTTTATATAACCCACATTTGACCACTGGACACCTCACTGGTTAGCTTAAAGCAATGGAAATCAACAACTTGTGTCTACTCTGACTTACCAAGTACAAGTCCCATGGCAAAAGTTTTAAAGTGAACAGGGTCATAGATCCACACATACACCTACAACAGAAAGAGTCTGGTTTACAGTCAGAAAACAAGCTCTCTGATAAACATCTCATTTATCCCCTCACCCAAACCTCACTGCCAGGCTGCAGTGCTTGGTGCTGGAGCAGGGCAAGGGGTTGGGATTCCCAAGAAGGGTAATGGACAGTTGATGTAATCCTGGGGAAAACAATCAGACAGTAGAATTGGTGAGGAAATGAAACATTTGGCAAAATCACTGAATCAGGTTTTGGTTTTATTTTTCTTTATTCATCAATGTTGTTCAGCATGAAGCCAAAAATACTTCTGCAAAAATATAAAAAGTTTCTCAGGTCCACCAAGTGGAAACAAAAAGGCCTGCGAGCTTTGAAGGGAAAAAACCCCGGGCTGAGCACCTGGAACAAAGCACGCAGCCGAACCACCAGCCCATGTGCTGGGCTCAGAGCAGTGTCACTGTACCCTCTGTCCCACAGCCAGTGTTACCTCAATGTCTACAGTTGCAACACTCAGTGCCAGTGTTTGTGTGAGAACTGTGGGTCATCTGAATCAGAGCTGCTCAACCGTATTAAACTACAAACTTCGTGGAAAAGTGCAGGATTTCCTGAACTAGAAAAATGGAGGGTTCTTTTTCTTAGAAAGCTGAAGAGTTTGAATCTAAGTTACTGACTGTGAAAAGTGGCTTCTGATTGCTAGAAACCAGCAACCCTCATTGCAGCAGTGTCAAAATGAACTCCAAGAGGACACTTGGGATGCAGCAGTGATTGGGTGTGATGCAACAAGTACTGGACATTCTGCTTCTCACAGGGTGCCAAAGCTGACTGTGCTCAGGTGTAGGTGCTGTCAGTCAGCTGTTCTGTGAGCCCAAACAAGCTGAAGATCATGACTGGGCAGTAAGACAGTGTGTGATATCCTGTGCTTCTAAGTGCAAAATAATGAAGAAAGGGGGGAAAAAAAGCTCTAATGCAAATACACTAGAATTGGCTCTAAATTAGCTAAAAAAATTACTTAAAAAAAACTCTTTGGAGTTGCAGTTCTTAAAAAATTCCAGCTCGTTAATAAACAAAATAGGAACTGATGTTAAGACAAGCAGCAAATACTGTGATAATGCAAATACTGTGGTGCAGCCCCACTTGGAATGCCAAACTATGCCAGGCACTCCATGTAAAGACAACAGGGAGGATCAGTTAGGTGTGATTCCACAGGAGGTAGGATGAAACAGAGCAAGTCAGGTGTAAAAGAACTGACTGAGAAGGGTAAAATCAAGATACATAAAGGAAGTATTTTTTTTTCACACAAGTGATTACTACTGTGTATGTTTTATAACCAAAGGAATACAAAAATCCTAGGGGAGATTCCAGTACAGCCACACACAGCACAGTAAAACTTTTCCTTATCCCAAACTATGGAAGCACAAATGTGACTCTGCACATTACAGAGCTGGCAAATAATTCTTTGTCTTCCAGAAAAGCAAAGTACAGAGAAGTATTTTTAGCCACAATTTCAGTGGTAAAGCCAGGATGAGAATTCAGGAATGCCAAAGTGCCACCTGCCTGCTCAGATCACAAAGTCAGGCAGGTATTTTAATTTCCCCTCCTGCAAGTGAACATTGTGTTCTGAAAGGCTCCTGTTTGGGTCAGAACGATGTTGGCACAGCAGTGGCTGGAGGGGCCTCAGGGGTCTCTGGCCCTCCCTCCTGTCCCAGGCAGGGTCAGCTCTGGGCACAGAGGCTGCAGCACCACCCTGGGCAGCTCCAACACCCCGAGGACAAACATTCCACCTCATGACCCCTGACACCTGAATTACTGGTAAATTAAGTTTTCTTTTAGATTTTTTTAAGTTACTGTCCTATATGTTTACTTGTCTCTAACCTCCTTGAAAATACCTAAAAATCCAGTTTCAAGCAGAGCCATCACACTGCTATTTTCTGGCTATAGCACAGTGACACTGAAAGCTGGAAAGTACCCATAAATCTTACCTCATTTCCATCCAAGAAAACTTGGTCTTCATGTGGCTCAAGTTTAAATTTCCTCTTAGTTTCCTTTTTCTTGGGTGTTCCTGGGGTTTCATCCTGAAGACAAACATGAACATATTTTAACTGTATCTAATATATTTATAAATCATTAGATATAAAAAATACATATATATTAATTATTATATATAAAAATTACAACACAAGAGATTTTGATTTCTGGTATGTTAATATATTTAGTCTGATAACTTTTCACAAACTTAAGATCACATTCACACTTTTTCTTTCAAGTAAAGATGCTTAATTTTCTCCTGCTCTTATTTGTTACTAGCTGGGTACCTCAAAAATAAAGGAAAATTGTAAGGAAAGAGAGCAGGGAACAACACTTCACCGTCACTCATTTGCCTAGAATTATTTAGTACTTTGGTGCCATATTTACTACAAAGGCATCCTGGCAAAATCAGCTTCTGCCCATTTATTCTGTGCCCTCCTCCATCTCTTTCTGGATCTTGTGCTTCCTCTTCCCTGTTGCCCATTTCCTTCTCTGCTTATTTCATTGTGCAAAATTAACTTGGTGATTTTGGTCGTGGGTTGTTGTTCAAGTTCCTACCCACTGGTTTATATAATCCCCCAAATATCGTTCAATAAACAATGATTAGTTTAAAAATTAACATTACATTTAATAATGTACCTCCCTGATGACAGTGGATTGGAGGAGCTCATAACTTCCATAATCAGCATTTTGCAGCACCTCAGGACCCGGGTTATCCTACACTGGCTTCTGTGCTGAGACTGCAGAGATTGTTCTGTTTAAAATTCTTTCATCAGCCATGTGGGTTTCTTCTGAAATCCAAACCTCTGTAGACAGACTACACTCTCACTAAATGTGAGAGGAGTGTCTGAATGGGAATAACTTTGGAGCACTATCCTACTAACTCTCACTGATTCAGATCACTGCACATACAAGAAAAACCACCTCCACTCATCCAGTTTCTCCTGCAAGTTCCTGACATTTTAATTGAGGAATTTTGTTTTGCTTGTAAAAAAAGTAGTAAAATATATCAGGACTGAAAACATGGAAACAAACCCACATGAAAAGCTGTACAGTAACGATAGTTTGAACTTGAAAGATCAAGCAAAACCAGGCAGGGTGCAGCTCAGTTGGGGAGCTGTCACACAACACAGTCAGTTACAGGCACCACATACCAAATATTACATTCCAAACATTCTTGTTACCAAACACTGCAAAATTGTTTGTGTTTCACTTGTGCAGCTGTGCTGGTTTTAGATGTTTGGTCACATGCACATGTGTCATTCTATGCTAACTGATGTACAAGGCCTCCCTGCTCCCTGGAGAGAAGCAGGCTTTGATTAACTCAGCCCACACTACAACACAACGAGGTACACAAAGGACAACTGAAGCATCTTTTTTGATCTAGACCAAAATAAGAACAAATCAAAGGGTAACAAAAAAGTAGCATATTTTGGAGACGAAAACAGGGAACAAAGGTAAGTCATATTTTAGAATAACCAACTATACCTTTGAGCCAATGTAATCTTAACAATTGGTTAATGTATTTGTTTACAGGTTTGCTTCTTACAGACAGTTCTTACCTTCTTACACTCCTCTTTTTCACCATCCTTTTTCTTTTCCTTTTCTTTCTCTTTCTTAGTTTTTTCATCTTTGCCACTTTCCTTCTTGCTCTTTTTCTCCTCTTCTTTCCCACTCTCAGCCTTTACTTTTTCCTTTTCTTTCTTTGTATCTTTGTCAGGTTTCATTTTCATCACTTTCAATGCTCGATGAAAGAACTGTTTTTTCAGGAGTCTTAAAATGAAAAAAAGTTAAATGATACATTTAAGTGCAGCTGTGATAACAACATTCACACTCAATTATGTTAATTAGACACCATTCTAGATGATCTGTAACAAAATCATGAATAGCATGACTGAAAGGTAGAGGTCACCATCATCTGCTCTATTTACTACATACACCAGACTGAATTATCCCATGTCTTGCCTGTTGCTTTCGTTTTTCTTTTTCGTTCATCTGTTCAAAATTGGATAAAAAATGGACTTTTCTTTGGCAGCATTTTGCAGATATAAATGAATACACAAAACATAGGAGACAGAAAACTTTTACCTTTCAGGGCTTATTGAATTCCTTGGTAAGTGATGTACAATAAATAAAACTGCTTCCACAGTACATATGCAAGTATTCCATTCATGTCAGCTACAAACAAACCTTATAGCAAGGATAAATATATATATACACATATGGCCAGTGGGGCCCCATCATGTGTCAAGGTCATCACCAACCAATAACACCATTGAAAGGATCACAACCAAATTCCAAACAGGAAGAGCAGTACAGAGTGCTGCTCCTCAGACAGAAGGACAGAGAGATTTGAGAGCTCTGACTTCAAATAGTGACAATATTCAGGAAAACCATTTGCTTCACTTTGCTGCCCCAAGCAGTGCAATGAAAGCCTGAGAGTTTTGAGAACGGAGATGATGAAACTACATCATTTCCACCCTCAAACACAGCAATAAAAATACAGCCATTATTTCTGCATACAGCCATAAAAGTTGTTACACGGGCTCCTAAACAGCTACCATATCTGCTCAACAATAGTCATTAATGACTGAGGAATTAGTCTGGGTCATACCTGTTGCAGTAATCAACTACAGACTCTCGGGTTGTAAATACAGCCTCTTCTCCTTTCTTTGCCTTTGCCCATTTAGAATCCAAGAGGCAATCCACAGCTTTTGAGGCTAGAGGTAAAAATGGAATTAAAAATGCATTAAAATGAACATTTATTTTAACATTTAGTCTATGTTCCTTGAACCATGCTGACCAGTCAGTTCTGGTGATGTTCCACATCCTTTCAAATCTTTAAAGTAAGACTGGTTACTATTCTGAAACACATTACTCTTGACAACTACACACCTTGAAATGAAGAGTGAAAAGGTTATTGTGTTTACTCCAGGCCAATGAGATTAATTTTATGGCTTCCTAATGCCTAGATAAGTTTTCAGCCCCAAACTGTAAGATCAGTAGTTATCAGATAAAGCACTAATAATAAAACCAAAGCAGCCTCTCCCACCCTCCAGCTAAAATGTTAGAAGAAATCTTAATTATCTGGTTAAAAGTGACCCTACCAATAAAATAATCAACTCGGTGACCCATCATGTTGGTGGATTTTGTTGGACAGTTGAAGCGCAAGTATTTAGCAACAGCCTTCTCCTCCTTGAATGGCTCACCAACTTCCTACAGTGGGAAAAGGCAGAAATTAATACAGTTTTAAACACATGGGAAAATCATTCATTTGGGCTCAAAAATCAGATATTGCAAAATCCTTGTTATTTCACGGCAATATATAAATAATAAATAACATAAAAAGGATGTGAAAATAGGTCAAGGCATTTTTTCCCCAAGAACTTTCTGTTTATATGAAGCAAAACAGCAGGAATTTTTAAGTTAGATGATCTGAAGGTACAGGTAAGAACTCCTTTAACAGCTCTGTATAAAGAGCAAAGTGAAGGAGGACCTAAGAGGAAAGCAGTGAGCACATGGGGAGATGCTTAAGGCACACGACTGGGACAGAAACAGAGGAATGAGTATGTATGAAATAACAGCAATGTAGGCACACTGACAGAACACAGAGCAGCCTGAATTTCACATGAAAAAGAGACCAAGTTGAAAGATTTGACTAGAAAATTTATGTGTGACTGCACAACTACAAAACGACTTAAACTTCAGAGTGCCCTTGAGGAGATTCTTCCAATCTACAGAGCAGCAATGTAAGTAGGAAGCACAGCAGGATGAGGCACATGAATGTCTAAAGAGATGCTGTATGAAAAGGGAACCCTTAGTCTGCACACATTGATGAATTCTGTGCTTTTATGCCTTGCAGAGGTAGCAGAACTCAGAGATGTGCAAGGCAGAAGGATGGAGATAGGCATTTTCTATTACATAAAATTAAGATCTAATATTTGCAAGTAGGAAAGGAAGAACTTTCTAATGTTTCTGCTTCACAAAATTGTATCTGAAAAAAAAAAATCTGGATATTAAACTGACTCATGCAAACTTAACATTCCTTTCTATAAGAGTTCTTTTAATCCATAAGGTTTAATTCTCCAACCCCTCCTGCTACTGAGTAACTGGGATCAGTAACTGGGAAACACTGGGACATCTTTCCAGACTGCAGTACCTCTTCTGTACCTGTTCTTCTCATGCTGCCCAAAGAAAGATTATATAAGCCACAAACCAGATTGATCATTTACAGGAATAAAAAAATTCAGAGCCTACTTAAAGACATAATGTTCCTAAAGGTCAATAAACATATACAACCTCCATTACTGCTTTTAAGATGTATAATCATAATATCACAAGCAACACGTTCAGTGGAAATGCAAGGTCAAATAGATGTTGTTACACCAGAATAAAAGCTTCAGATGGTAAGAGTTGTTAATTTTCAACAGTTAGCACAGCTAACTTTCAAAATCAACTGGTTAATGAATATCCTTCTAGAGGAGATTTGTTGCTTTTCCTATCTGAGGACAATTTTTAATGAGAAGAATCCAGACATAAGGTACCCAAATGACCAAAAGACTCCGTAGTTTGCTAGCTCTGAGATTTTTTTAGAAGTCTAAATCCTCCATATGTAAGCAGAAACACAGTCTCACACTCCCCAGCTGGTTTCACAAACATGTGCCCAAATTAACCCAGATGATCCTAACAGTCCTCACAGGGATTATATTATCTCCTTCTCCATGTTCAATCCTTTTTTAAAAAACATTTTAAAATCTGTATCAAACATCAGGTGTCTATTCCCTGACAGTGCTTGTATGCACAGAATTTACACTGTTTGTGGTTTACATGGTTTGATGTCCTCTTACACGGTCTGGTTGTACCAGTAACTGTAAATTACCAATGATGGCACCAAGCTTGATACCAAAACAATTTGGTTTAATAGCAGAACAATGGATGACCCTGTACCATCCTCACCACACAGCACATGGGCTAAGGCACCATGAGACTGCTGACTGCAGGCAGCAACTGTGGGTGAAATAATGCTTTTCTGGTATTTCCTACCAGCTAATTAAATTTGGAACAATTCACAGGGCAAATGTTCTTCATGGCACAGACAGTTAAACAGGCACAGAAGCTGCAGATATTCACCTCAGTGTTAATTCCTCCGCTAAGGTGTTTTTTCTCCTTCTTCCTAAAATATTTATGATTCTGCTGGGTCATGTGATGCACTACACAGGCTGGGACTGGCACCAGGAGATTTTATTGCTCCTTTCTATGTATCGCTTCGTCCTTTCTATGGGATAGTTTTGTAACAAAAAAAGCTTCCCTGTGAGAGAGACTGCCACAGTTTAACAGAGCTCATTCTGAGAAAGTGTCCCCTGCAATTTAATCCCCATTCTTCATCCTATTTTCATCTCTTTGTTTGCAGAGCCAGGCTTCTGTTAAAATATTAAAAGATGACTGACAGAAAATAACATTATATTCCCTCATAAAATGAAACCAACCAAAGACTGACAAGTTCAGAATGCTGGCCACAACTTTTAAAAGTTGCAGTTCAACCAAACCTTGTGTTCACTTGTAAAAACAACCCAGACACAGACACTTTAAACCTCCTTAGGTATTTAGGAAAAGATTATACAAATTAATCAAGGTGTAGTTCTGAAAAAAATATAAAGCTTTAAACCAGGTAATACAGCCTTAAAACACAGCCTTCCTGCTCTTTAAAGTTTGCTTTCATAGGAAAGAGAAAAATTCAGGAAACATCTCAGGTAATCTATTTCTAGCATGTTGAGGATGTCTTAATTAAAATTCTATGATTAAACTGTTTTAAAATAATAAATAGGATAGAGTCAAAATTCCAAGCAGTTCTGCTCTAAATTTAGTTTTAGACTATTGCATCTACTTTAGTTTATGCATTGCAAAATGCATGTTGTCACTAGACAGCACGCAGAATTTAGAGATTTCCTGATACCTTACAAACTCTGGGAGAATGCCATTAAAAATAAAATCAACCCAAATTTCTTACTTGTCTAGACAGAAGAACAACACCTAGAGACAGAAAAAGCAGTGCTCAACCTAGTGACTTACTAGAAATGCACGGACATTTTAAATTTTGAAGAATAATTTGCATCACAATTCTGCTCTATATGAATTCATAAAACAACATCGAGATTTTCAAACCCGGGGACCTGTCAGACCCACTGAAGTGGAGGAAAAACCCTTATCAAATTATTTACCATTATCTCCCAAATCAAAGTACAGCACATTGCATTCTGAACTTCCTTCAATACACTAATGTAGTTCCCAGTTAATCCAACCCCCAACTGGGACTGCAGCACCAGAGGCCTGAACATCTGAACTGAGCTATTGAAACTGATGTGCCCATGAGTTTCCTTCTCCCCCTCAGCTCTACCCAAGTAGGAGTTGTTCAGGTTTGCTTACTCCCAGAACACTCAATGGATGACAAAAGGCCAGAGCACATTTCTGGTTTGGAAATTTCACTCATTTTATTGCCTCTTTGCGTCACAGTTGTGAGAAGACAGGTAGACCCAAGACAGGACAATTTCCTTCCACAGCTTTGTAATGTAAACAAGGTTTCTGGAAAATCAGAAGAGAGTAAATATTGAGTGTTACTGACAAGTTATTTCCTGTGCAGACAAATGTATTAAAAGTATTTATGCTCCTCTGTTTTAAAGGGGTCATCAAAGTTCTTTTATTTCAATCAAATGAATATCTAGTTTATTTCTTTGCTTCTAGATTTTCAGAACACCATCCCTGACAGCAGACTGCTGAAGTCTAATGGTTTATACAGTTTTCAGGTAAGGAAAAGAAGAAATTTAAGCACATTTACCATGTGCAGCCTGTTTTTCAAGCTGAGAGGCAGCATCAAAAATGACATAGTGCCAACCCAGGTTCCATTCCACACACTTCTCCTCATACTGTAGGGACACTACAGCTGCACTTGTGTTCTCTTCTCTGCAGATGGGCTGAATTGCAGGTCTAGCTTTTCCCCTTCCCTGATGACTGTCAGGACCTCAGACTGGATGTTCTGTGGCAGGGGAGTGGGTGCTGCTCATCCCTTCTGCTGAGACATTTATGCTTTGTCTAAAGCAAACCAAGGTGCAGGGGACAGAGAAAAGGCACAGAATTGGCATACTGGGTATGTCGTTGGGCCAGGGGGAAACAAATACATCAGGGTCTTAGGACTTGCTCTTAGGACTCCATCTACATTTTCTTCAGTGACTAAGAAACATGAAATTGCTGGACTCCTGCACTGATGACCAGTACATGGATTGCCCCAGGTCTCTTAAAAGAAACTGTGGCAGAGCCATGTGGAGAAACCAGTTCTTCTGGATTACCATGGCCGTGTGCTGGCCACAAAACATTAACTTTTCTTTACAGAAAAAGATTAGCAGATGTTTTCCAGTCCAGCTCATATCCTAGAAAAACAGAAGTATTTGTTTCTTCATTTTTTCTTTCCAACCATTGCTAATTTTTTTGAGCAAAAGCTGTAAACATACAGAGTTCTAAAACACATCCAAGGACCAATGTACAGTATTTTGAAGCCAAAACATACCAGCTTCAGTCCTCTTCCAACCTCAGGCCAGCTGTTTCGACTTTTTTCCCTTCCCACCTCCAAAAACGTAACTCAAAATTTCCAAAAGACTGATTCTTGTTTTAATGACAAGTCAGGTTGCTACTTTTAGTTCCTATTTTTCTACCTTTTTTGCTCCTTTGATCATCATTTCTTCTTCCTCTACCACCTGATACCACTCATCTTTCAAAGATGTTATTTAGCCATTCTCCTTTGTTATCATCCCACTCAACTTTACTAGAATTTGTAAGAAAATAAGGACAAACAGGCAAGCTGGATTAAAATCTGCATTGCTAGGAAGCCATTGCATTGTTCTTTCTACAGATCCTTTCCAGAGTAATTCACACCAAGCTGTAGCCCAGGAGCAGCAATGCAGCTGTTGCATTTTCCTTCCAGCAGAGCCCAAATCCTGACAGGACACAACTGGTGGCTACAACAGTTAATGATTAGTGGATGTCCTTCATCAGGAGAATCTCAGAGCCTGCACCAAGGGAAAAAAGTCAATAAGGAAAGTACCTCCCACTGATGGCACCAGTGCCACCTCAGCCACCAATCTGCAGTGAGACACTGACCCAAGAACTGCCCAAGGGGTGTTTTCCCTGGCCCCAGGGGTGGTATTTATGTGCATTGACATTTCTGGAGTGGAGGAAACAGCATAAGGTGCGACGCAAAGGCTGTTAATCACAACGCAAAGATCAAACCAAAACTTGATGCGGGCAGACTAAAACTGTGCACAGTGGAATCCAGCCAAGGTAATGAAAACTTAATGCCTACTTAACAGTCACACTGCAGAGCTGCCAACACAGTGCCACGTGTTACCCGGCCCAGCGCTTGTCAGAGGAACCAGCTGAAGGTTTTGTGGTTAAGGGAATATTTCAGGACACGTATGGAACTGTATTTTTTTCCAAGACACGAAACAGCTTTGTTGAGGTTGCTGGAATAACAGCCATTCAAAGCCATCTCCCATCTTTTGAGATGCATGTGCCTAAAATAAAAATATTAAACTAGCCATTAGACAACATATGTTGTTGTTCTGTCAGTAAGCCCCTTATACACAGCAAGCATTCTTGATTTCAGACATTTGAATCATGTGGGAGCCACAGGGTGAGCAATCTGCATCCTACAGACCAGTCTCCTTTCACTACCACATATCCGAATTAATCTTCATGTTAAGTACAGTTAAATTACCATCACGAACAACACTTGGAAAATTTTACTTCCAAAATAACTTCATTCAAATTTTTGAAATTAAGATAACTGCAGCTTTCACAACCTTCAGAGGAAGAGTCTGAACCATGCAACACGGATTGGGCAACATGTCTTTTGATGAAGATGCATTCCATAGAACACATCCTTCCTGTGACTGCTTCCGATGGGAAACAGAGAGAGCAGGCTGGACAGAACAGGTATGTTGAGACTTTTTTCAAGTCTAGCTCTCTGACCTAACTGCTATGATTTCAGTCCTGATAGCAGGCATAAAACCCTATGAAACTTATTCCAAACACAGGTTCTGTGCACATGGTATTTGTAACTGAACTCCATTACATCAGCCTTTTCCACAGCTAAACACAGCAGCTCCCCCCAAGAGCCCCAATCCTGTCAAGAACTACAGCTCTGCTTAATGACAATGGGGTATTCAGGTGTCAGACTTGCTTGCAGTGCAATAAATAATTTCTTTATTAAGGGGCACAGATCACCTTAAATTAAGTACACACTGCTAAAACACTGGAAGCACCTACAAATAAAAATCCCACTCTTCCATTCAAAAGAAGAAACTTGCAGCATTAGCCTGAAAACATGATGCTTATACTACAACTATGCCAATAAAGTTCAAAAAGCTTAAAAAAAACCCAAACCCAAAACCAACTACCAAGAAAAATGTGTTGTTTTATTCCATGACCAAAGAGGAACATCCCTTGGGCATTCACCAGTATTCTTTGTTCAGGGTCTTGTCTTCCCATTGTTGTTGACACACACTGGGAACCAACCAAAATCCACATCTATCTGCATAATTATATCACAAATTTAGGCCACGACCTTAAGCGTTAACACCCAGCATTGATTTAATTACTAACAATCTGGGAAATACTTTTACTGCTAACAGGCAGAAATTAAGTACGTGCTTAACTGCCTGCAAGACCACAGCCCTGGGTGTTATACAAAACATCAAATTACATTTAAATTGGGTTTGATGGATGCTTTATTGAGCTGTCGTCATACTTGGAAAGGGACAGTCTATAACAATCATGAAAAGAGAATAATTCTGTAATGGTTTACAATAATTCATTGAATGCTGTGATGGATAAGGCTTGTTCAACAAGATTTTGATTAATTACTCTTTGCATTTCTCCCCCTACCTCGGTAATCTGAATCAAAAGGAAGAAAGGAACCATTACAAGTACAGGCAGATCTCCATCTTCTTGGGGGAAGGGGAAAGATGAGAAAGGAGAGAGGGCACCCAAGCAGAAGGGTGACATATGAAGTATGCATTGTTGAGCGGCTCTGTGATCTCTGTCAATATTATCTGCTCTTACAGCAGAGCAATAAACCCCAAACAAACACTATTCAGGCTTAGTGCTGATAACACACAACAGTAATAAGCGTTATAGTCACTGATAGCGTAACTGTACCCAAAATATGCACTAAGAGCTCCGCAGAAGCCCCTGTTGGCAGAGCAGACCCGCGGGTCAGTGGGAGCCCCGGGCAGCCCTCGCTTCGCCCCTCGGAGCCGCCGCACAATTACCACCACATTTTAACACGATCTCAAGCCTGATTAGGCCTATTTATAGATGCGCCTGTTTGTTTATGTTTTCCAGACACTAATTTCCTTCCCTCGCCGCATCATTTCCTGGCTGGGGCACGTTGGATTTAAGATGCTTTTACCATCTGCCCCACGCCTTGGGCTGGCGGTCGCGGGCCGGACACGCCGGGTGTTTCGGTGCCCCCGCACCGAGTTATTGTCCACAGGGTGAGCCCCTGAGCACAACACGGCGGCTGAGGCCGGGGAACAGCCCCAAATTCGCTCTTTGGCCGAGCAGAGCCGAGGAACCCCTGAGGGCTCGGACCCGCCGGGATGAGGCGGAGGCGCCTCGGAGGAGCCCGGGGGGCCCCGCCGGCCGCCCCTCGGCCCCTCCACACGATCCCCCCCGCGCTCTGCTTGCACAGTTTACCAATCTGCTGGAAAATTCCGAGGCAAACCCGCCGCCGGGCTCCCACCGCGGCCTGAGGAGGTGCTCCCGCCGCGCGGAGAGCGGGCCGCCCGCGGGCGGGGAGGCCGCGGGGCCCGGCGGGGGCAGCGGGGCCCGGCGGGGCAGGGGATGGGGATGGAGGGCAGGGCAGGCTCGGGTACCTGGACGCGCTTCCTGTGCCGCCGCCGCTCCGCCATGTTGGCCGCTCCGCTGTGAGGGGGGGGGGCGGGACGGGAAGGCCTCGCGAGAGGCGGCGGGAGCGGGAGGGGAGGGAGGGGAAGGGCGGGAGGGGGCGCGCCCCGAGCACAGCACCGCCCTCAGCCACCGGCACCGCCCTCAGCCACCGGCACCGCCCTCAGCCACCGGCACCGCCCGTGTGTCCCGCCTCAGCCCCCCAACCTCTCAGACAGCCTCGGTCCCTCAGCGACCGGCACTGGGGCCGCGGGCGGCACCGTCGGTGTGTCCCCTGTCCAGCCTCAGCCCCCCAACCCCTCAGACAGCCTCGGTCCTTCAGCGACCGGCATTGGAGACACAGTCATCATCGTCTGTCTGTCCCCTGTTTCGCCTCAGCCCCCCAACCCTTCAGTCCCGCTCGGTCCCTCAGTGCCTCCCCATCGCCCCTCAGCGACTCCGCCCGCCCAGTCCCGTCAGGCCCTCATCGCCCCCTTATCCTCCCTCAGCCCCTCATCGCTGCCCGTCAGCCCCTTACCCTCCCTCAGCCCCTCATTGCCCCCTCAGACCCTCACTGCTGTCCCTCACCCCTCCTCATTGCCCCCCTCAG
>JAWWEW010000012.1:3895468-3968314 GCA_035583185.1 Anabacerthia variegaticeps | reverse complement strand
CCTCATTGCCCCCCTCAGCCCCTCATCGCCCCCTGAGCCCCTCATCCCCCCTCAGCCTCTCATCCTCCCTCAGCCCCTCTTTGCCCCCCTCATCGCCCTCTCAGCCTCTCATTGCCCCCCTCAGACCCTCACTGCTGTCCTTCATCCCCCCTCATCCTCCCTCATTGCCCCCCTCATCCCCCCTCATCCCTGTCCCGTCACCCCTCAGTCCCTCCCTGCTCCCCCTCAGCTCTTCCCCGCCACCCCTCGGTCTCTCAGACCCTCACAGGCCCCCTCACGGAATCACAGAGTTTTTAGGGTTGAGAAGGGACCTCTGGAAATCACCCTGTCCACCTGGAGCAGGTGACACAGGTGGGTTTGGAATGCCTTCAGAGAGGGAGACCCCATGCCCTCCACGGGTAGCCTGTACCAGTGCTCTGCCACGCTCAATGTGAAGAAATACATCCTTGTATCGAGGTAAAACTTCTTGTGTTTTAGTTTATGGCCATTGTTCCTTGTCCTGTTGCTGGGCACCACTGAAAAGAGTCCCTCAGTGCCTCAGCCCCCCTCAGCCCCTCATTGTCCCCCCTCACCATCCCCTCAGACCCCTCACAGGGTGATGCTCCAGCTCTTTGGCCCTAAAAATCTATTAGTTCTGATACTCCTACATGGTATGTTAGGCTGTAGAAATGCCCTACGCAGCAGGCCTTTGCTAGATGGTACCTATTAAACAGAGTCACTGCTCAGACCTCCACATTTACTTTACAGAATTAGGTTCAGAAAGCAACCTATATAAAGCAGAAGGGCCTTTTGCCAGAGGTTGTCCCACATACTTGCGCTGTGAGGTCACTGAAGTTAGCAAAGCATGTAATCATTTATCCTGGCTCCATGTTTCCAAACCACACCCTGGCACTTTGGGATGGAAAAGTATGTTCAGTGCTGTATCGTCTTGCCCAGTCCTCTCAAATCTTGTTGCCCCTTCTTGTTCCTACGATTTTGGAACCTCTCAGGTTGAAAATTGGGCTATTAAGATCCTAAAAATGTTTCCAGCAGCATATTTGCCCCTCAGTCACAGTGCCAGGTTCTGTGCTCTTGCCTGGTACGACATCTTTTTCTGTTGAATGTTTTCCTTTTGCTGTTGCTGGGCAGAAAATCTATACAAGTTACAAATTAAGCTGACTGACTGCAGAGCGAGTGAACTAGAAAAGTGTAATTCAAAAGATAAACTAGGTAGAGGGAATTGAAGTTTTTATGGTTACAATAAAACAAAGCCTTGTAAAAAGTAGGCAAACTGCCTTTGTTAAAAAATATGTTTTAAGCTGGCAATAATTCTAACAATTATTTCATATGCTTGACTTACAGTAACATAAAAGCACATCTGACATGGAGGATTTCTTGCAGAAGTTGTTTCAGCCATCTGTAACTTACAGATTGCTAATAATACACGATGCCTGCAGTAAGGATTTTAACACAGCGTAGCTCAAACCCCTCTGCTCTCCCTGCACAGGCACAAGCTGAATTTCACCTGTGAAGCTCTCCCTGCCCCAGGGGAGATGCAGTTTGGAACCATGCTGCTGCCTGGGCACTGCCCTCCTTCTGAAGGGTGCCATCACCTTGTCATCATCCCTTATACCTCTACTTTTGGGCTCTTTTAAGGTCTTACTTCCCTATGCTGTCTGTCTTTTTGATTCTGTTGCTGATTCATAAACCTATCTTTAATGCTTAGCTCTTCATTTTGCAGGTTGGTTGTTTTTTTTTGACATGATATGTTATCTGCAGTACATCAAGCTGTTTGCTGACAGAAGAGCACCTGGAATATATGGTTAATCTCTATTTTCTTTTTTTATTTTTTTTTCCCCCCTCCAGAGATTTTAATTCATCTGAAGTCTGAGAAACACTAAGTTGCAGGAGCTCTTCCCAGGACAGCTGGGCATGGAGCAGCACAGGGAGCAAACCCATCACTTCAAGCAGATCTCTAAGAAAGGACTGAGGGATGGAAATTGGGCCAGGGAATGTGTCTTCCTGTGTAAGGCACTGGATGGTGAATTCCTACCACTATGGAGCACAGCAAGACTGAAGTGTCCATGGAAAAAGTTTATTTGCAGTCATCAGTGGTGGCAAACAGGAGAGAAGCAAGTGGCTGAATCCCAAGAAAGCCAGGGAGCAGAAGTGCAGGTTCAAACTGCATGTGTTTAAGGTCAGTGTCTGTCAGCTGCAAAAAGAAGCATTTCAGAACCACACAGTGAAGCCACAGCCCCTGAAGGGCCAACTGCCATTGTGATTAGAGTAGATTCAGAATTACTGTTGAGAAGGATATTGCATACAAGTGGGGTGGTTTCCTCTTTCAACTGAAGCCAAGCCAACAGCATTTCATTAGCTTATTTTCCCTCTTCTTTACCCCAGCTGTGTGATCTAATACAGTGGTAAGGATGCTGGAAGTTTAGTCCAAAAAACAGCTGGATTCATCAATGAAACAAAAATGCATCATGAGCTACTATTAAATATAGAAGTCTTCTCTATTTGTGAAATAGGTCCCTGGAGATAAATTATTCTGAAAGGTTTGATTTGTACTTATGCTCTCCTTTGGGTGTCCTCTCTTGGCCCCTGAGGCAGGACAGCCATTTAGATGGTGTTCTACTCTTTCTAGTACATATTTTCTTACACCCTTAAATTCGCTTTTTCCTGTCAATTTATTGGCATTTGTGCTATGTCTTATCTGATTGCTTAGGGCTCAGTCATCCTGGATCCATAACATGATGTGCACTTACCACCATGACATGCACACCAGAAGGACAAGGCTACACATTGGCAATTGAATTACTGGCAGCCATGTCACTAATTCTCTCTGGAGTCACACAGACTTCTGCAAAACAGAAGTCAAAGTGACACCAGAAATCAGAGCAAATTCCCCAGCAGTATATTAGGAACTATTTCCTAGATCATCTACAGATGATTTCTGGATGCAAGTTCTAGACTGACCTCACTTTTCATCCAGTCAGCTCCAGCACTGACTGTGGGTTCAAAATACAAGGAATAAGGTCCTTGTGCTGTACAGCATCACTGTCAAGGCAGGTTCAGCTAAAATCCACCCACAAATACATGAGTCATAACTCAGAAACACTTTCCAGTGTAGACATATCCTGAGTCACTTCCATCTCCAAAGCTTATAAATATTTAGTTAGCCACTTAGCTTTTAATTTAGCAGAACAACAAAGATTCATTAGACAAATCTCCAGAACTATCTTTCACTAAGAAGCTTCTTAAATGCTTCCACTCTTGCAAGTTCCTTTTAATTTCTATACAACTCAGAATTATTTGATACATGTAACTGACAAAAATCATAGGTGAACTAAGAAATAATTTCTCCTGATTCTGAGCCTTCTGTAATTAATTGCGTCTATTTCAAATACCAGCTTTGCTCATTGCAAGAGTATATTTTCATTTTAGCACTAACTGTTGAACCCTAATAAGGACACGTCTCTCCTGATGTAGAGTGGCACATCAGATCTTTCTAAAGATCACTGTCAATCAAACAATGCTGGAATCAGTGGGGATGTACCTGGACACAAAAGTGGAAAATACATCAATACTTTTTTTTAAGAACGGGCTGAGGTTTGGAGGGGGGATATATATATATATATATATAAAAAGGGCTTGCTTGTATCTCTATTTTTGGCAGTGGCATGAGGGGAGGATAAGAATGGTAATATTTAAGAATATAGCATTAGGAATAATGATCTGCTATTGTTTTATAAAATCATAGATTTGTTGTTATGACTACAAGTGTTTGAGTTAAAAATAATTGTTATATAAAAATGTGGGTCTTTAGTTTACATCCCTCCATTTAACAGATTGAACCAGAAGCCAGTGAGTGCTTTACAGACCATCTTTCAGTGAAAACCATTTAGGAACTGCTGGAGTCCCACGAATCCCAGCTGTGCAGTGCTCCTCTAACAGAGCTGTTTGAACCCTGGAACTGAAAGGTAATCAGCAAAGAGGACAACCAGCTTGGCTTGATGCTTTCTTTTTTCCCCCAAGGTCAGCAGTGCTTCTTCTGTTTTGCTGGTTTGTTTGATTGATATTTACGTCAGTAATTCACACATGCAGATGCCACATGTGTTTTCAAATCTCGATAAATCATCTATTCATGTCTTTGCTGTACTGTAGGAAAAAGTACTGCATCATTCTCTATACAACACAGACAATAGGTCTTGATGGGTTTTCTGTGGGCTGGGTTAAAGACTTCACATCCTCACCAAGAGGGAAATTGGTGGTTCAAGAAGAACTTGTGGGTAGTAGCAGAATTAATGTCTGTCTGGAAGAAAACAGACTTGGGTAAACTTGGCAGTGAAAAGGACTGCATAAAGTCTAAGCTAACAGAGTAATTCCTGTGGCCTCAATACAGGTGGTAGTAGGAGCAAAGCCTTCCCAAAGCAAGGAAAGGAGCCTTGCAACTGCAAAAAACCCCAAACCCTAAAAAAATGAGAAAGGAGAGGTCAGGTTTTCTCTTACTACAACCAGTACTATTATAACGAAACTGCCATAGCAATGTGGCTACAGCTATTTTTTGTAGCATGAAGGGCTAACCAAACCCAGCCATTACAGGTAACAGAACCCTGGTGAACACAGAGGGTTGGAGCTGGGTGATCTCTAAGGTCTCTTCCAACCCAAAGCATTCTGTGATAGAGTGGACTTGTTATTTTCCAGTCAATAGTAAAGGGCTTAGAACACTAGAGCAAGGTACCAAAACAAGAGCTGCAACTAGTGTTGGGTATTTTCTATAAAATTTCTGGTGTTGAAGGTGTCTCAAAACACTGCACAATCAATCAACAGTCTCTGAGGGTAAAGTAAAAAATATGAGAATTTTCTACTTAGTTTAAAAAATAGAAGTAATTAAAAAAAAACTAGAGGTGATTATTTTTCTGTTTCACACTTTAAGGATAATTTAACATTCTGAAAACTATTTTGTGGCGGAGTCACAGTAATATAAAGTTTTTGTGTTTAACTTTATATAAAGTAGCTTGTGGCATGGGTATGTGTCAGCTGAAATACCATTGCCTTGTGGACCTGGCTGCCTCCTCTTGTGTTTGTGTGCTAGATCAGAATGATTGACTGACTTGGAGCAGGTGGGAATTCTGCCTTGCTTGTATATTCATAGTATTTTTTAGAGATTTTTTACCTGGGGAATTGGGCAGAGAATTTTCTGCTTAGGTCTGTGTGAGTATGTATTCCATATCATCATCATATGCAGCGATCAGGAGGTCAGAAACCCAGGTTGTTGTAGGAAGGATGAGCCATTTCTTCCTTTTCAGGACTTTCCTAAATCTGTTATTTATAGTACAGAACCATTTTGTTATATTTTTGTTGTACCTTTTTATTAATCTTGTCTTTAACCTTGACCCTATTAAAAAAAAAAGAGTAATGGAAGTCTCTGTCCCTAGGAGACAACACATCTAGTGTAGATACAAAATCAGATACATCTACATCATTTCATAAAAAACCATTCCCTTCTGCATTAACTGCATCACTGCTATGGACTAATACAGCAACAGATGTTAAGTGAAACGTTTCTAATAATGCCACTCATATTAAAATACATCACCTGTGTCCCATTGGGATTTTAGTGGCATAGCAGAAAAAATGAATGCAGTGGTGGCACAGGCACCAGAAAGTCATTAAGTAGCAGAGATCTGCCAGCTTTCTTAGTTACTTGTGGTTGCTACCTGAACCCCTTTGCACTGGAATAAGCATTAAAAGTAAAAAAACTATAAAATCAGTAAGGCCTCAATATTTACACATAAACATAATTCCTGAAAACACATCAAAGTCTGGAAATATTAGTCTGTCTACCAATTCTATGGGTTTTTATTTGGTGTTTTTTTCCTTTTTTTTTTCCTTCATTTTCTCTGAAGTGTTTGTAGGAGAGGAAACATTCATTACCAGTGCTATTTCCTTCATTAGAAACGGAATAAATTATGTCTGTTTAGGTAAATCCCTTTCCTTCCTATTTCACTCCACAGCTGTTTGCAGTCCAAGCCTTCTTGCATTTTGGCTGCTCCAGCACATCTCCCCTGAGTACAGGAAGCCATGAAGTCATTCTTTTTGTCGTTTTGGGAAGAAGATCCCAGTTTGTGCAAGGGATCATATGTTTGGGGTGTGTTTTAGTTGCAGAAGTAGTACCAAATTGCAGAGTTTTCATCCCAACTTTCTCAGCTTTTGGCATTGTCCGAGCCATTTACAAAAATAATCACACTGCAGAACCACATATCATTCTCTCCTCCCTGGCATGTGGGATTTCAAGTCAAGCTTCTCTGCTGTTACGTTAGAAAAACGAGTTGAGTTTCTTCGTTTCCTTGCCCTTAACGTGCCACCTGTACCTCAGGTGTGCTGCATTTCCCCCGGGAGGGCAGCAGGTGACCTTGCGTAGCTTTGCAGCGACATCTCGTGGCCTGACTCTCCTGGAACCGTGTCAGAGATGCCTCTCCCAGGGTGGAGAACATCTCATGTGGATCGAGTCAAATATTTCAGACAGTGAGGAGATAGGATGCCGTTTGAAAACCAATTCATTCACTGTGTTTAATTAGGTACGTGACACTATCAACATGATTGTCGGTTGTACAAAAAATAAGTTAGAAATTGTTGTAGATGCTAAAAAGAATAAAGATATTTGCCTCTCTTCCAAAGACTGCAAATTTGGACAGTATAGCAGGGTGAACATCTGAAGCTGCTGTTGCAAGCATCTAATTACAAATAATCCGGTGCACAAATATAGCAAAGACATAAAATCAATAATCTTGGGCTAAAGTGAAAGAACAGAATATGACAATACTCTCCTTCCTCATGTGTTTAACTGCTCACCCTCTAAACAGCTTAATACCTCTTGGGTTTTATGTACCTGAGGCCACACAAACTAAACTAAGGGAAGTGAATCTAAAGAAGCAACATACAGCAGATCCACAGTTTATCAAACCTCAGTTCACAGAACTTAAATTATCAAAAATATTTGTGAGTCCTTTGGAGTAAAGAAGTGTTCTTGCAAGGAGGAGAGTGGAAGTACTGACTTCCAAAGCCTCAGTGGAAAACCAGTGTATGAACAAAGCCCGAAAGAGGGAACACAGAAGTCACAGAGGAATCACAATAAATGGTGGGGATTTGTCCTTAGCTAAAAGCTCAATTTCTTGTAGTTTGCTGTGAGATAATGACTCATCAGTAGCAGAAGTGAGGGGAAACCATATTTTTGCAGAGAAAAAGAGACCTTTCAGGCTAAAATCAATGTCCTTTTCCAAAACGAAGAACACTGAGCATGCTGCTGATTGAAGGGCTTTCCTTGGCTTTCCCAGGTAGGCCAAGGGGAAGGCTGTTGTAGCAGAGGTTGGCAGGAACCAGGGGGCTTTGAGCCATTACTTTCCTCCCTGACTGGTCATCATGGCAGAATCTGCTGGTGCTTCACCATAAACTCATCTCAGCTGCGCGGTCACACAAACCAAACGCCAACCCTGGTGATAAGAATGCCTCAGAATAGTTAAAATTACGGTCACATGTGGTATTTTCATGCCCAGAGTTTAATCCATGTATCTTCTTTATACCCTATATACCCTTCCCAGGCACTTAGAAAGGCTTAGCTCTGGAACAACAATGGGATTAACTCAAATTACTGAGTCTGGGTTATATTTCTTTACATTCTGCAGGTAATTCCATGCTCTCCCAATGAATTCCATATAAATGTTTGCTATAAACTTGTTCAATAGAAGAAGAAGTAACCTACATGTGAAAGCTGTGACTTTTCCATGTAGTTTCTTATCAGCCCACAGGAACACAGTGTAAGACAGATGTAAGACAGACAGTGCACTCTGAGTCTCTTAATAGATTTCAGTGATGACACTGGGCTTTAATGAAAAATTAAATTTGCCTACTAGCTGTATTGGTATTCTTTTCAATGAATTGCACTTGAAAGTAATTGCACTATCATGTATTTGCATTTTTAATGCCTTCAAATTCTACTCTTCGTCATGCTGCATTGGCAGCTTATTTCCTTCAGCCCCAGCCATGCAGAGGTTTCAGGCTGTAGCTGCTTTTCAAACACTGTAACTGGAGGTTCCCATATTATTAAAAAGATGTTGTGTCCTGGACTTAGCTCAACTTTTCTGGAAAGCAATCATCTGGAAGTCAGCCTGTGATGCAGCTGTGTCACATGGATTTTCCCTGGTTTCTGAAACGATCTGTTCCACTGCTTGGGAAGTTTCTGGGTCCTGAGAGCAGGGACTGTCCAGCGTGTCACCGCTGCTGTTGCAGTGCAGAGGGGAGGCCATGTCAGAGGGCTGCTCCGAGGGTTTCCCGGCAGCAGGAGGCAGGGCCACGGGCAGGGGGAGATTCATCATGCAGAACACATTTCCCAGACGTCGGGACACCTTTAAAGACAAAGGCACAGTTGCAGCAGTTGCTTCTTGAAGTAATGTTAAAGCCATTAAACATCAATGTAGACTATTGTGTAGCAATGCCAGAGACATCCAGGGAATCCCAGCCACCTCAAAGGGTTACCAGTGGTTAGCAAAACCAAAAAAAATCTCTTCCATTTTCCCTCTCTCATATTTTCAAAGGCCCAGGCTGTGGAAGGAGCTTGTCAATACTCATCTTGGGAGTGTTGGGCCTGACAGCAGGATCCTCCTGCTCCCTAGGAGCTGCAGCACCCCTGGGGCAGAGGGAAGGCAAACTGCCAGCCAGGAGTGGGGAAGGTGGTTTTAATGAGAGAAGAGTGAGAGAAAAGAAAAGGAAAAGAACCAGGCAACAACAGAAACATGCAGAGAGTTGATATTAGTAGACAAAATTAAGGGCAGACAACTGTAAATAGAGAGGGACAGCCTAACCATGAAAAATGTATCATATTCCTTAGTGTCTCCTTGTGTGCTGTGGTAACATACAGAGAAGCAAAAGTAAACTATGTTGGATTAATTTATTTCCTCCCAATATTATGGTAGTTACCTTATCAGTGAAAAAAAAAAGTGGTTTATTTTGGAAAAATTTCATCCTGTCAGCTTCTGGCTCTTTCATGTGTCTGTGACTTGGGCATACATTTAATGATCATACCTGAGAGCGGATTTTTAATGCTGGTCCGAGTTTTAATCCCATTGTATCCAGCAGATGTTCTTCTGTTAGCAGTGGGAGGGTTTCTCCATCAATAGCATGGTCTTTAAATATCTGATGAAATGATAAAACACATCAGGGTGTGCTAAAACAGACTGGTTATTTTGTTATGCTTAATCCTGAGACATAGAGAATAAAAGGGGGAAATAATAATTTTAGTGTTTTATCTTTGTATTTATCTCCTAACTGCACAATGAAAACTATTATTATATTTGTAACTTCATGGCAGCCAGTTACCTTGTCTCATTTACGTTTGTTTGATGACTTTTAAATCTAGATAGTCCTAAAGACCTGGAAATGTGATGAATTTTTATAGTCACCTGGGCATAATCTGAACAGCCTGGGAGGCTGACAATGAAGTTGTGCACATCATCAACAGTCCACTTGCGAATGTCTTCAATGGAGGAAATGTCTTCTCCATTCAGGATCAGGCCATGTGCTCCTTGGGGGAGGAAACACAGAAGTTATGTTTGTACAATTTTGCTGGCAAATCAGGAGGAAATGGTTGTTAACATGAGAATTCTTACACATCTCCAGAACCCAATATATTAACAGAAGTGTGTAGTCACAGGCAGATACAGGAGTCCTAGGCAAAAAATCACCAGAAAGTCAGTAGTACCTGGTTCTGGAGGGGGGTTTTTGGTGTTTTGTTTTTTTTGTTTACTGCTGGCACTGTACCTACCAGTCACTACACATACAAACATTGCTGGAGTATTTCCTCTAATGAGTACATTATCCATTTCTTTTGATTCCTTAGACTTTAACTTTAATTTTACCAATATTTCAGTAGAACAGGTCCAAGCCTTTGCTAACCCGTAGTGCCTACCGAGAGGTAGGACATATAGTAAAGTTATGGGCAGTAGGGAGAGACTAACTCACAATTTCAGGAAGCAATTTTGTTAATTTTTATTTATATTCCTTTTTAAAGCAGGAACTGAGTACTGTTTGTAGCATATGAATTCTACATTTAGTTGCAATGACTCTACCATATAAAAAATTTACTTAAAACAAGGGGAAGAAATAAGAGACCAAATCAATAAAATCAAATTATATCACCATGCTACTCTAACTGCAAGCTGGAGATCTCACAAACCTGTAGGTAGCAATGGGTTGTTGGGTACTGGAAATCCATATGGTAATGCTGAGAATGGAATTGCAGAAGGGTACATGTACTTGTCATCAAAAGCAGCACAGGAACTACTGGCTTCCTTCTCATTTGTGTTGCTGCAGCTGTTGGTTTCAGTAGAAATCTCATGAGTAGCACAGTTTTTTCTCAAGCCTTGTTCAAACTCTTTACAGCTTTTGGCAACTGCAGATGGCTCAGTCTGGTTTTTGCTTTGCTCATGTTTGCTTGGTGCCTCCACCTCTATTTCTTTCTTGTCCTCTTTCTCATCATCCACTGCAGCTGAAGCAGAGTCCGTGGTTTTGTCATCATCCTGGCTCTTTGTGCCATTGGCACTGCAATCTGCAGTTTTTTGGTTCCCAGCTCTTCTCCCTGGTCGGCGTCCCCTCTCCCTTTGCAACGTGGTGACTGGTGGGTATGGGCTGGTTGCCATGAGCATGGTGTTGCCATGAATTTCATCCAGGGTGGTACGATGAACGTACAAGTCACTGGGCAGGTGGCCTTCAGGTAGCCTGTGCCTGCCACGGAAAGCAATGGGACTAGCTGGCATCCCATTGTAAAGGAAAGGTGCTTCCAGGCCCAGCAGTCCTTTCCGATGGGCTTTCTCCATTTCTTTTTGCTGAAAAATAGCACTCATCTCCATCTCCATTCTAAGAGACACACAGAGAGCAAGCAGTTAGGGCAGCTCAGTTCCTTCATCACTGCTGCTTTTTTCAGCACAGATGAAACTGGAGAGGCAAGAGTAAGTACTGCCTGTCTTGTGTCTCCCCTACACTGCTGTGTGAGGGCATAAACTGCAAATGGAATGGTAAACCTGGCTGCATTTAGTGTGCTGCCAGATACATACAGTAAGCTAAAAGAAAGGGGAAATATATCTTCATGTGATGCCTCTAGATAATATTTCAGACAAAAAAGTGTTAACTGTGTATTGGCAATCCTGACATTTTTAGGTGATTATGCTCACTTGGGATTTGAAAAATTGTCTCCAGATCGCAAGGGCTGAAGAGTGAAGAAAATAAGTGATTTACATTACCAGTCAGAAAACTGTACTGAGAACTGCAAAATTCCAGTGATATTGTAAATTATAAAGAACTAGAATTATATTATCTGTGGACCATGTGACATTCAGAGCGAGGTAATGTTAAGTCCTTGAGTAACTCTCCATAGTGCCTGGCACCTGAGCATGGCTCTGAGAGCGTGAAAGGATGAGATCTGGGTGGTAAGTGTTCAACTGATCTCCCTCCTTGTGGATAAAGCCAATGCTCCAGAGTCTGTGCCAGCTTCCTGCCCCTGGAGTAGTGGGTAGAGGGGCTTACCAGTGGGATATGGAGAACACAAGGAGTATGTCTCTGCTCTACCAACCTTTCCTGGCACCAGCTTTTTCTGGAGCCAAGCCAGTGATCAAACAGAAAACTAGAGCTCTTAGAGGAGCTTTGAGGAGCTTTCAATGGGATTTCTACATCCTTCTTTGGAAGAGGGCCTTTGTGAAGTAAAGCAGTTTAAAGTTCACCAAGAGGGCTTTCTTGACACTTCAATGAGGATAACAGTTCAGAGAGTCTGACTTCTAGAAGAGTGTAAAATTGTTGGGAAAACAGTTGGGGCAAAAGCTATCTATTCAGATTTTTGGTTTGAAGGGGAATTAGTTGATCACTCCATTCAGGGATTTTTCTCTGCCCTCTTTTCATCTTTGCAACAGTTTCTGAATTATTGATTTTCTGCTTTCAGAGATCTGTTGGAAGTATTTTGTCTGTGTACCATGTCCTTGTACATCTTGCCCAATTGTCATTACTCCCACACAGCTCTTGAAGTGGAGATAAGCAGCAGAAAGCATTACATTCCTGCTTACTCCTCCAGACAAGATAGTCTGTTCCTCTGAGGACCAGCAGACGGGATCACTGAGCTTTGGTGTGAGGCAGAATCCCTTGGAGAATAAGGATTTGAGCCCAGGTGTTCAGCAGCACAACTGTAGCAAGTGCAGGAGGTTGTCAACACCTGATTCCTGTCACAGCTGAAAGGACCAAAGGCAGCTCTAAAGGTGACTGTGCTGCAGAAAGCAATGTGAATATAGTGAAAAAAATGGAGATAAAATGTTATCTCATGGATTTAGGCTGAGTTTTTTGATGTTGGGATTTTGCTGGGTTTGGTGGGTTGAGGGAAGAGCCTGAATATGTAGGACTAGCTCTGATGTGGCTGAGACTGTATGTGATGAGACTGCTAGTGATTTTGCTTGTTTTTCTCAAGGTTTTTTCCATGCGGCAACAGCAAAAGGAAGTGCATTGCTGATGCAAATCTTGTACTCTGGGGAGTTCAATAATCAAGCTAATAATCAAGCTTTGTGGACTGAAAAGCTCAAAACACTTCTGTCATAATTCTCCTCAGATACCTACTCATGATTTATCTGTCCTTTGCTCTTAGTGCCATCACTGTGTGAGGGGTGCTACCACTGAGTCCTGTGCTGCAGCCCAGGGCAGGAGTGGTTGAGTTTAGAGTTCTGCTAGGGAAATGGTGTGGCTTGAAGGGAGGGCACTGGTGGTTACTTAACCAGCTACTGATTACCCTCAAACTGGAACAAATAAGTGGACTTTCTATAATCACCCTGATACTCAAACTATTTGGTAAACTAGGAAGGCTGCCCACCCTGGTAGGGTGGAGACATAGGTAATAATCCCAAGGGCCCAGCTGTAGAGCCTTAAAATGATGTGTGTGACAGCAAACAGCTATAAAGTTTGAATTTGTTTCTGAATTTTTGTAACTTCAGGGTGTTTGGATCCAGAGTTCAAGGGCTGGGGCTGGAGTTTGTTTCCTTAACCAAGCTAAGGGTTTTGTTTCTCTTTCTTTTATCATTTTAAGACTAAAAGCAAAATAGGGGCAAGCAAAAAGTTCTGTAGCTTTAGGCCTTAATAGATAATCAAGGGCCCTCTGCTTCTCTGGATGACTTGAAAAAGTATCTCAATCACTGTAAATAAAAAAATGTGTGATTTAGTAGTTGCCAGCTCCCTTTGCTGCCCTAATCCTGGCAGGTACCTCAGAGCAAAGCTTGCTATTGATTACCTGGCAATATTTTGCTTTTGAACCAGTTCCTGTCTTCTGGCCACAGCTTCCATGGATTCAGGTTGTAGAAAGCTGTATCCTTAAAAGGAGGGGGAAAAATTAAATCTTTAAAATTTACTTGTTTCGTCCATCAAAAGCACAAAACCCAAAGCAATGCAGAGACACCTTAAAAAGCTTTTTAAGACTTCAACTATGGGCTTCTCCAGGAAGCAGATATGACTTCAAGTTAAATCCTATTTGTGGTCATTGCTTTGGTGGGAATATGTACAAAAAAACATGAAGTCCAGCATTAGGTGTTTGCAGGATCAGATCTGTAGTTAGGAATATCTGCCATTACCTGTAAAGGAAGGAGACAGCAGGATGGTTTTAGTTAGTGACTTGGGTCTTTGAAGTACATATAACTGCTGAGAAAATATTAACCATCAGCTGAGCACGCAAACCTGCTCCTTCAAGACTGTTTTCAGCCTGGAGGCAGTGTAATTTTAAATTACATTTCTTCCTGAAGGAATCTCTTATCTGAGATCCACATTATGGGGGGAAAAAAGCTGAAGCCAGAAATTCTTTATAGATCCGTGTGACTTTGAGAATTCCTTCACTCATCTCAAAGAAGGAACCCATAATATCACTTTGTATAAAGTGATATGTAAATTTATGTGCAGCGTGACCTGAGTACCACACTCTTGATATCCAGCCTTCCCCTGGGAGCCATGCCCTGTAATTTTGAACCTTTATTAAAAGGACTTGTAGTTGCCCTACATGAGTAAGGTGGAATGTGGAATGTGATATTATCATCAACAATATGATCAGTATAAAGCAGCCAATGCTCATACTAGAGCAAGAGTTAAATGTAGTGTTAAAGTGTTGTTGTTTAGGCTCATTTGTTTAGCTACAGCCTTCTTAAATGAAAATGCTTTGAAATTACAAAAAGAAAAGGAGAGTAGAAGAACATGAAAATTACTTTGAAAACAGTGTATTTAACAAAAGGTAAAATGGATGTGTTTAGACCTAAACTGGTGCAGTTTAGATTCTCTGGTGGACAGGCCATTTCCATTCAGTGAGACTGTTTTTCTAAAGAAAATGAACTGTTGTTGACACTACCAATAACCCAGTGGAAAACTACTAGGTGCAGTTTGCTCTCTCACTTTTCAGGATGTAGACGCTGCTTTGTTACCTGGGCCTGGGTAGACTCGGTTGGACAGTATGTTTGGCATGTTCGGGTGCTGTGGGACTGCGGGTCCAAGGTGGGAGGAGATGTGGATTTGTCTGGGGTCAGCTGAGGCCATCATTTCAGTGGAAGGTAAGAGATCTCTGGGAGGAAAAGAAACACCATTCAGATACACACAGGACGTTGTTTAACTAAGAATAATCAAAGGTGTGCACACGCTCAGGGACAGCACAGGTACCTGTCGACCAGTCGCGGCTCGAACTGGGCAGGGATCGCCGGCACCCTCTGCTGGCCCGGTGCCATCAGCTGGGGGTTTACTGCCATCAGCTGATTCCTCATCAGCATCTCCTGCCGCTGCCGCAGCTCTGACACAAAGCAGCCACAGGTCTGGGGTCAGTGTGCTAAGTTAGTAAGTCATCCTGTCTGCGCTAGAACTTTACCAGAAATAATGGGTTTTGTGGGTTTCTTTTTTTTCCCCTCAGGTGCCAGCATTTCAGTATGAGTTAGCAAACAACACTTTTTTTTTTTTAAATAGCAGCAACTAAAAAATATGTTTCCACTGCCACCACCATAACTACTTTGTTTAAATAATGTAAATTTATACAATCAAGCTGCATTAAAAATAAACAAAGACGTGCACAGTCAAGTGTACAAAAGGACAATTTATAATGAATAATAATTCACACAACAGTATGAAATAGAAAAAAAAAGCCATGAATGTTGTTATCCGCTTGAGAGAGTTTTCATTTCTAATATAGTTTCATTTTTAGAAAAATCTTATTAGCTGGAACCTACCTTGTCATGAAACAGCAACTCTAGAAAGAAGGACTTACAATGGTGAGCCAGAACATCACAGTGTCCAGCTGTGGCTTTTGTTGCTAAATTCTTGTGTGACCTTGATTTGTCTTCCAGATGTTCAGCATCTCTTAATCACATTCTGAATGCCAAGAGCCCTGTGCTAACTATAAATTACCTTAAGAGAAATGTTTCTGCAGTTACTCCTAAGATAAATTTTAAATACCTTTTAAAGACATCAGACCTCTTGCTGTATGGTTTTTGCATATTGCAGAGGAATTAACAATCCTATAAACAAACATAGTTGGGTTCCTCCATGCTCACCTCCTGCTGCCATGCCACTTGCTAATCGGTACAGGTGCTTTTCTTCCAGTGTTCCTTGTTCCCCCAGGATAGACATCTTCCTCATGTGCTCCCGGGGGGTCATGCTGCAAGGAGACAGCACCAACTTTGCTGTTGTAAGGAGCTGAAACAGCAGGAGCAAACAGAAGAATGACATTCAGCAACATGAGGAACAGAGAAGGGTATGCCTGTAATTTCTCAGATAAGCAGGTAGTCCGGCCAGTCACAGCTGAATTCTTTCAGTGCTTGTGACTTGTACTCTTTTCCATATAGAAACACTCAGTTTTCAGGACAATGCAAATGCTGCCTTTGTTTACACTGAGTTGTTCAGTGTCTTTGGATCTTACAATGCAAGGAAAGTCAAGATCTTGTGAAATAGCAGCTCAAAAGGATGTAATGAAGCCAAAGCCTTTGCGTGCAGTGTCACAGCAGCCCTGAGAGTAGTGACATGCTCATGTTTAGGAAGACAGGTGTCTTTGGGTTAGTTAGGGAATTGTAATAGTTTTGAGCCCTCTCTTCTGTAAGCTAGGTGAAACAGATGGAGAGGAATTATAGAAATAAGCTGTTCTAAATTACATCAGACCCTTAAGGCTGCCAAATGCAGCAAAAAAGGTAAAAGAACATGCTTTGCAGTGATGAAAACAGTGACAAAACAAATGAGAGTCAGATTAATTACCCATATATGTACAGGTAAATAAAGCCAGATGAACAGTAGAAATCAAGACTAAAAACTAATACACTGCAAATGCAGAGCTGGGTAGCTGCACTGTCATTGAGGTGGATTGTGTGAACATTTCCAAGTCTGTCCAAAGAGGAAGGTGACCAGATTAAAAGTGATCCTGATACCAGTGGAATGAACAACAACAGTGTGCCCTGCTCAAGATTTTAGGGGAATAATCTACAACAGAATAATTTATGCAGACAGGTCATAAAAGAAGCAAGTCCCGTAACCCAGAAGTTAAATGTTAAAAAGTTATCCTCTATGGAATGCTGGGGTTGGTGCAGGAAACAGGCCAGCTCCAAAGGCAGCAGCAGGGGCATCTGAACAAATATTCATTTCAAACCAGACTTGCACAGGAAATGATTGATTTTTAATATTTTTCAAGTAAGTTGAAAATAAGGACTTGAACTTCCATCCACATATAGCTCTGATGAAATAGATTCTGTCTTCTGAGAGAAGGAAGATGTAATGCTGAAGTGTTCTCATGCTGTAGACAGAGAGTTACAGCTCCATGAGTTCAGCTGGCATTTGATAGAGGAAACAGTGAGAGAAATGCAAAGACAGGAGCACAGTTCATTATCCAAAAATCAGAAGGAAGCTAAATCCATTACACAAGCCATTTATAAGTTAGATTAATCATTATAACTTCTTTTATTGCCTTTGCCCTATTGATGAGTTTAAAAAGAATTAAGAGCAAGCTATCAATCTAATTCACATTTCTCTGGAATTTGCCATTTCCTTGGTATGATGAAGATACTTGGTCTCAGCCTCAAGATGAGTTCTCCAAAAGGTAGACAAGTGAGTAATTTCAGCCATTCAGACTGAGAGTAGAGCTGCCTTGGACCACACTGCTGGTGCTCCCTCAAAATAAAAAATTCTTTACATTTCTAAATGTAAATGCTGGATTCTGCTTTGGCCAAGATTCTGTTTTCCTGGCAGCAGACATTCTGTCAAATCCAAGACTAGCACCATGTCCTTTGTTCCTGATATATGTATTATTCAGACATGTGCTGCTGGACATGTTTCCATTTGCCTTTTTTTTAGGATACTTTAGACTTAAAGCGATTTAGGATGCTGGGTGCTTCATGAAGAGCATTTGAGCTGCCAAAGTGCTGCTGAGCTGCTAAAGCATTTTAAAGCTCAGTACTAAAGCGATTTAGTGCTGAACTAAACTTTTCAGCAGCTCAAAAAATAGGGGCAACTGGGATGATGGTATTTGCCACACCATATTGTCCAGTGAGCCATTTAGGTGGTTTCTTTTCATCCATTAATGGCTCTGTATTAAATATTGTGCAAAACAAACTGCAATGTTAAACTTCATGCTGACCTCCTCACAGCCTGGCCTTTGGCTTTTCCCTGGTGCACCTGACTATGGCAACTTGATCTGCCTGAAGATGTCAGTGCTTATTGCAGGGGGATTGGAATAGATGGACTTAAAAGTCCATCGCAGCCCAAACTATTCTATTATTCTGTGATATGAAGGGGCAAAGGAACCAGCAGAGTTCCAGATAAACAGAATAGAAAAAGCCCCCAGGTTTTAACATTTTTATTCTAGTAAATTAGGAAAAAAAACATGTTAAAAGCTAGTATTAACACTGACAAAGTTTTGTCTGTCAGATGACTACCAAGTTGTACCACTTTCGCTTTTTAGAATGTGTTAATCCTCTGTTCTAGTCACAGCTGTGAATGCACCGTATTCCAGGGAAGGAGTTCCTGTGTGGGAAGGAGACACACAGGGAAAAGATACATTCTTTATCAGGCCTGCCTAGAACTTTTACACTTGCCCCTAAAATCATGACTGTGACTAAAATTATGTGATACAACTTTGACGTTTAGAATCATGGAAAACCTAGTGGCAAAAGACTCATCTTTTCTTACCCAGATCCCCTGCCTCCATGTGGGATCCCATAAGCCCTGCCTGTTGTGACAGACATCTATCCACAAGCAAGCAGCAGTAACTGTGTTTAGAAACCAGCAGCACCAGTATCACTGTGGTGTTCTCTGACCAGTTCCCAAAACAAGTCTGGATTTTTTATTGGCTGTGTGGTATGATACAGTGTCTGTTGACAGGCAGTCTCTCACACTGCCTCCCTTCAAAGCTGAAGCAGAAACTTTTAAAGAACTTCCTTTGAAACTTTCTTTTAAAAGGTGAGGCTTCCCCTGGATGTAGGGTGTTGAAAGCAGCAGCATCCACAGTGGAGTTGATCCATGTTTACTGATAGATTAGTATTCATTAAGTGACCACGATTCACAGAACATCTCTTCAGGCACATCCATTGCTTCAGGCAATGTTCATCTCGTAAACAACTCATCCTTTCAAAGGTAGACTAGGTGGTGTGTTGGTTTGACATGGAAAAGATGTAGTATTGAAAAAATCGTGGAATAATATGACTTGAAATGTCATTGGTGTCTCCTTCCACTTAAGCTGTCGCTTGCTGCTCCCATTGACCCAGTTTTGAATCATCATGAGCCAAAAGGAGGGTTTGATTCCTTAATGAGGTTTTCACTGGAGTTGCTTCATGAAGTCATTCCGGTTTTTTTCATTGGTGTGACAGCCAATCCTTTTTGACTTATCTTGGATTTCTTCTCAGATACTTAAAAATAACTCTGGCATTTGTGATGAAAAGTTGAGATGTTATTTCCACCAGAATTATAATCTTCTTCAGGTTGAATGGCAGAATACTAGTTTGGTTCAAATTTAACATAAAGGACATGTTTTTATGTATATGTTATCTGTATTCGATTATCTCTTTATTTCCCTGAATTCCTGTTCAGGGAAGTATTGAATTGATCAGGTAGGATAAATAGTTAGCTTAATAACCTCATATAAGGACTTGTATGTAACTATGTGTCTGGAGAAGGTACTGAGCTTGACTATGTTATTTATAACATAAACAATAAGAAGAATCTATGTTATTCCGTGTGGAAAAACACCTTTTTTTGTCACTTAGCTGTGGTTCTGCCTGGCAGGTCAAATTTAGGGTACTCAAGGTTCAGACTATTTTCATAAGAATGAGCATACTAGAAACACACCAGCAAAACCTCTGTGAGGGAACAGGGAAAGTATACTGATACATTTATTAGCTGGGATTTGAGGGCAGCTCAAAATCTGGCACCAGGGTTCATATAAATTCATACACACCAGCTGTCCAGCATTAGATTCATATATGGCTCTGCTCTGATCCTATTGCACAAATCCTGGCTGTACAGCACATTACAGGGATGAAGACAAGTTAATCTCTACCTTTAGAGTCTTACCCTTAGCAAACCCTTCTTGGCAGCAGGCAGAACCACTCACCCAGGACTAATTCTGTCTCAATTTATTAGATGAGAAGTGGCAAGACACAAACTTCATGAACCAGAAGCATTTGCAAATCTAATCATGTTACCAGGGGGTTTCAAAATGTCCGGAGCAGTCCGTGTGTCCATGTTATTAACTGCATTGGCAAGATGCAGTAGAGTCTTATATATGATGTAGGTTTCTTGAAAGGCTTCTTGTTTTAGTTAAATGATTTAACTAAAGTTGAGATTTCATTAACTAGTACTGCTTTTATTTATATCAAGCACATAGAATTACCATTTTTTTAAAGTCAATGTTTAATGTACCTCAGCAGTGGCTCCACAGACTGTTTGGAAGAAGCTGAATATTGTGTAAAATACTCAGTTAATCTGTGTCAGAGAAATCAGTCAAACATATATACATGTATACATGACTGAAATAGATGCATGAAATCATACATAGTCTAATTTGCATTTCCATTGGCTTCCTTTTTAGAAAAACCTCTCCTGATTACTTAAGAAATTAGGTGCTCTTTTAAAAAAATAGATAAATATTCCAATATTATTAATACTCTTAATGTTATTAACTGTAGGATCAAGGGTTCTTGCTCTAAACCTATTCTAAGAGCAATAGAACTAGTGCTTGTCATTATTCCAGAGTCCACAGTCACCAAATTAAATCACTTTTGGAAAGCAAACAATTAATTGTATTAACACTATGTCATAAAGGAACACGAGATATGTCTTCTTAATTGGGGTAAGGTGCCATTGGAGAGGCTGTGGGGCTAAATTCTAATCCTAGATACGTGGGCACAGACTGCTCAGAGACTGAGATTAGAGTGTAATCCTAAAACTGGATTGAGAACGATACATTCCCTAAAGAAAGGAAAATAACTATATTTATACTGTGTGTGTCAGCCAGAAGAGTTTGCATTGCATGCCTTCACAAGGATTTGGAGACACAGAGGTTTCCCCATTACTGAGCCAGCCATTGGGTAAGATTGCAAGCAGCAAGTCGCTCTGTTTTTCAAACACACCAGTCTTGGGAAGTAGTCAAGGCTTAGTATTAGCAAACTCAAACCTTCAGGAACTAAGTTGGGTTCATAAAAGAAGTTCATCTTGTTGTCCCTGGAATGTCTGGAGGCAATGGAAAACTTATTCCTGTGTGCCACTAAGGCAACAGTGATACATTGACTAAAACCAGAGGTGGGGATGCCTCGTGCTGGGCGCAAACACACTGAGATCCCACAGAGCCTACGAGGTGAGGGAGACAGATGGTGGAGGAAAAAGGAGCAGTCCTGCTGTTTGATATGGCACTGGAGGCATATGGATCCGGGACAGCCAGCAGCTGAGGTGGGAACTGTGCTCAGCACTTCTCCCTCTCAGCTCGGTGCTGTAACCACAGGACTGGTCTTTGTCAAACCACAGGGCTGACCCTATTTATTTGTGTTTGTAGCAGCACCCAAAGGCTCCATCTGGGATCACACTGAGGGCTTTAACTAAAAAATCTAAGTCAATAACTAAGCAAGAACTAGTGAAAACCGTGGTTGTAGAGGAGAAAGTGTGTGTGTATGTAGATGTAACATGGCACACCCACCCTGGATCCTGGCAAACTGGGACAGGGAGAAGGTGTTTACCAGGAATGGGACTTTCTGTTACATCAGTAGTAACACCAGAGATAAAAGCATGATGTAATTTGTTTTCCTTGTGGGTTTATTTCACAGTTAGGGATGACATTTGAAACGCTATTCTCTTGTCTTTGACTCTTTTCTCTTGTCTTTTACTGTTTTAGAAGCCTAAAGATTGCAAGATATGGCTTAAGTGGGATCAGGTAAAAGGAAACTAAATTATGTATTTTTTAACTTTTTAATAATGGTACTTTTAAAGCACAAAAATAAGGTATGGTTTTATTTATTTCCTTAGCTATTAATCTATTATTTAATAATACTGGAAATGGAAGTCATGGGATGGAAAGCTTTCTGACCATAGGAGAACAAGGTTAGTACTTCCAAATGAAATGTAGTTGAATTTCAGTTGGATTTATGTCTCACTTTAGCATGAAATACTAGTGCAAATGACAACTCTCCCAGTGCCTAATAAAATCAGGTAGTGGAAAGAGGAAAGTGTTTTAGGAGGGCTATTTAAAACTCTTTTAATTTAGCAACTCTATAATTTCGCTGGCTAAGTAAGAGTTTGAATCTAGAAAACGTATACTGAGTCCCTGCCCTTTTAGTCAGGATATTAAATACTGCAGCAATATCCCTTGGATTCCCCCAAATCCTCCGATAGATCAGAGAACTGTGTTTGATGTGTCTTACACTACTAAGGTAAATCAAGATGTTGTGGGTTTCCCATCACTAATCATTTCAGGTCAGCTTTCTTTATTACAAAGCAATAGACAGTGCATACTCATCTGAAAAAAATACTTGCAGGCATGTTACAATAGATGCAAGTCACACATGTCAGATACTAAACCCTCTATTATTTCATGAATTCATATGTGAAGTCACAGGTTTTAATACAAACTTTTCCCCCTATGAGATTAACGTGTGCAAGTGCACATCTGATCCTCTAAACGGACTCAGAAATCAGCATCTCAAACAGACCAAACAATTTCAGCTCCAGTATGAAAGAGCAGACCCCTATAAAATTACTTGAGTTGAGATTGCCTCCCTTTCTCACTCTTTCCACATCTCTGGGGCTCTGGGAAGATCTGGAACTTCAATATTCTATAACTAAGGAACTTGAATTTTTAGCTCTGAAGGCAATATAATAATTCCCAAGCCTTTCTCAGTCTCCAGATAATTCTATGCACAGATTCAGATAATAACAAAATGTAAGAAACCCTTATTACATTATGATACTATTTTAAAAATAAGTATCTCACTGAATACACTGGTGTTCCACAAGCTGCCAGCACTGGGGTTTGTTACAATGGCTACACACACAGGCAGGGTTTTCATTGGGTAAATCTAATGTAGGTTCATCAGACTAAATGAGCCAAATATATGTGTGTGATGATGGCCTTGATTAATTCTGATTGCACACTGATTTAGAAAATCCACTGCTCCCGGAGGTATCTGTAAAATATTGAGTTTTTCTACTGCACGTTAAAAAGAGAAATTAGCACAAAGATAGATACGTAGATAGATACATAGATAGATAGATAGATAAATATTAACAACCAGCTATCCTTTAAGAATATTGTGTTACAGTTAGACAGGACAGTGAAACATTGGTGCATTTATATTAAGCAACACAATCTGTATCCAAAGTTTTCTAGAAAAATCCTGAATGTGCAATGACAAGCCTTCGCAAAGTAAAATCCTCAATTTTTTAAATAGATCTTTAAATATTTCTAAAATTATTAAGTTTATGTCACAAAAAATACAGCATTTGCACCCAAAAATGCAGAATTATTTACACATAGGAATACATATAGCAGATTACAATAGTATAATCAGAATATAGCTAATCACCATACTTTCCTTTTCCCATATCACCTCTGCCTGTTCCTGACTTTACTCTCTGCACTCCAGTTCTGCTCTTACATAAAATCACCCTGAACAAGTTTGCTTTGATCTGCTCTTTTTCTGTCATGAGGTAAGTCTTTCCTATCAAAATCTGACAAATCATACATCTCTTGGTTTTGCTTAATAGGTGTTGCATCACCATTTACATTAAAAAACAGCACTATTTATTTCATGTATACTTACATCTATTGTGCAGACCTTAGTTTTGGGGAAAATGAAGATACCATGAACATCCAAGAGTGTGTGACTGGTATAAGTCTTCCTTTCAGGGCGCCTCAGTAATGTGTTTGGCAGCTTTTAAAACACATCAAGATTAACATGTCAAAAACTGCCTTAACTAACGCTGACTTTACTTTAAATACAAACTGAACTTGTCTTGATTAGCCCTCATCCCTGCTCCTAAGCCCTCCCCACTCTGACATCACAAGCTCTTCTCCAATACCATCCCCTAACCAGACTGTAAAAACATAATTACACGAAGAGCACTACACTGAGCTGATAAACCTATTTCACATTTAACCTGCTAAGCCTTTGTTAGCTTTTAAGATGCTTGATGTGTTCACTTAAAATCTTCCTGTTCCAACAAGAAATACGAGGGAAGGTTTGCAATTGCCTGGCTCTCACTCTTGTGTTACCTGTTCGTACTGATTTTTAGGAAAGGTATAATTCTGACCATTGGTAAACAGTTATCCCAGAGCTGTGATATCCCAGAACTGTGCCTTTGATTGGATTGGGGGGGAACTACAAGGTGGAAATCCTGTTAAGCATATTGTGAGGCTAACACAGGGATCAGATGGTTATACTGCTCAAGCCGGCAATTTACTCTTTAATTCTCACTGGCTGTGAGTTGGCTCCCAGAACCAATTCCTAGAAATGGCAGGTTTTGAAATGTCAGGGAGTGTTTGGTTTCTTCCAATATCCGTGTCAGCTGATGGTACATCAGGGTTGATGTTTGTTAATCCTTCGTCACCTGCCCAAAGTTCATCAGGTGCTCACTGCAACAAAAAATTGTCCCTTGTCCTTTCTCAAACACTAACACAATGCCCAAATCTGGAGAAAATGGGTTCATTCAGTCTCAGGGAAGTGTTATTGTTAGCAAAGGGTTATAATTCTCCTATAGGTCAGCACACCCTCACAGAAAACAAACTGTTTTTTTAAAATCTAATACAAAATGCATACATAGCATCTAGTGTGGTTTTTTGTTTGTTGTTTTGGGTTTTTTAGGTGGCCATGACACACTAAATATTTTTGTTGCAAATGCTATCATGGCTCTTTTGTTGCCTCCTGGACCTTCTTAATAAAGAAGAAAATCACATCCAGATACATTACTTAAAAAAAAAATAAAAATAAATCCAGTACTAGGTTTTAAAACTTATTTTAGGACTTTCTTAAAAAAAAAAAATTAGAGACCAGCTAAAATAACCTGAGAATAATTTTCATGTGGTTGTCGAAATCTTTGTGTGTGCAGGCAGACAAGGAAGCAAAGGAGTATTCTTAGCTTAAAGATAATGTTCAGCTTGTGTTCAGTCCAGTTCACTCAGTTTGTAGCTCCCTAAAAAACCTGTGACTGATATGTAATGAGTACATACAGTATTGAAATAAGTTCCTCTGTTGAGATTTTTCAAGATAGTCTGGATAAGGCTGAAGCAAATTCTTTGTAAGATATGGGATTGCTCAAATAAATTAAAAGCAAAGTCTTGCATCAGCATCCATTTTTCATCAGATGTTTTAATCCGTGGGAATCACATTTCAGGAAACCACAAAAAGTTTAATATCAGGAAAAATTACTTCCTGAGGTAGAAACAAACCCAGCAATATAATAAGGATATATATTTATTTTTTCCTGTTTTACCTAATGAGGGAGGTTTGGAGAGAGAGCAAAGTTCTTAAGATCCCTGGCATTTAGCCCTTGGTTTCTGGCACAGGAGCAGGATTGCTGCGTGCTGCAGTGAACTGTGACAAATACAGTTCACAAAGATGCTTCAGTGGTCCCTGTCCAGAGAAGACCAAGTTGTTCTTGACTGGATTTTGCAGGCATCAGGCAGGACTGTGTTTCTGAATCACGCAGTGGTCTGCCTGACTCTCAGCATTCCTGTTTCTGCTGGTTGTCTTCACCAGGAGTTAAAATGGCAAAGCAGCAAAGGAGGGACAGAGAGGTAGGAGATGGGTTGTGAACAGAACAAAGTAATGTAGAGTTTTGGGCAGTTTAGGTGCCATTCTAAATCTGAATTAAGAACATGGACAATCAATTTTTTAAAAAAAATGTCAACTGCTTCACATCTTTCACAATTCCTGAAGTACCAGAATGGGTTATCAGTGTGGACTCAGCTCCTTGCACTAAGGTAGTTATAGTCTTACCGTTGTCACTAGACATTTTATAAGCACTGATTTGGGTCTGAATTCTTTTTTGTTTCCTTTTGATAAAAACAATGACATGGCTCAGCTGATGGAATGTATCAGTCTTCAAAAATGGAAGGCAAAAATTGTATTAGATAATTTTATTACTGGTTCGAGAATTATGTTGGTTATCAAAGTGCAGCACTAGAATGGATTTGTGTAAGTAGAGAACCTGCTAAACTAGAGTCTGAGCAGGTTTTAATCCACTGTTTCTAAACACTGTCTGTCATAAGTGAGGAATCTCTGAATGATAATCCTTATTTTTTCTCTTTATCAATTTTACTGGAGCAAGATAAAAATCTGTTTATCTCCAGTGGAGACATATTTCTGTATATTGAAATTTACTGGACTGATACAGAACCTGGCAAATGGCTTATTTATCACAGATCAACCTGTCTATTCCCAAAATCAAATCTGTGTTCAGACATACCAATTCTTTATCTAAATGTCACTTCCACATTTCCCCCAAAAGGTCTAGTCTAGAAGAGCACAGTTCCCACAAGCATGGGTATGGAGAGTGGGGTCTGATGAATGGGTAAGGAAGTCTAGGACCTGTGGCCTTGGAGTTGCAAGAATGAATAGAACAAGAAGTTATGTCCTAGAATGCTGGGGTTAGAAACAAACACCAGACTGTACAGTGACACACTGGCTAAGAAAGAGGCAGGATCTTGCTTCACAAGACACTGAAAAATAACAGAGAAGGGAACAGGCAAAGCTGTGTGTCAGTCACTGTAACTGTCTGATGTCCTTGCTGTGCAGAATGTCCTTCAAGCTAAAGCATTCCTTGGCAATTATCTGCTTTCCCAATCCTCAGCCTTTCACTTGGTTCCAGGGTAGCTCCTTATTGAGTTGCAGAACACTCCAAAAAGTGCCCATCTTTGGTGTTCTCCTACTCTAAATTCATGCTGACAAGGTCAGCAGATACTCATTGGAAAGGGAAGAGGTTGCAACATGGTTGGTTTTTCAGTGGAAAAGCACTACACTTACCACAGCTCTTGAGAGAAGTTTGGAGAGACTAGGTGGATTACACTAGGTGGATTATACATTCCCAGTGGAATTTTGGGAAATAATCAGAGAGAACTGGAGCCAAACTTTGGACAAAAATGAAACTACTGAATGTTGTTTAGTGTGGCTGATATCAATTCCAAAAGCCAATGAGTGAATCTCAGTGATGATATATGGTAAACCATTCAGATCCTTTGGAAATTAAATTAACTGAATGTTGTATGTGGAAAGAAGACCAGATTTCAATGTGTCCCTGAATCAAAATGGTTGGGAAGGACTGGATTTAAAACCATACATGTTGAGGCTTCAAAAACCCAATTTTTTTGTTTGGTGAATGTGGTGTAAAACAAGACTGACAAGTTTTGGTCAAAACTTCCAAACTGGCCATGTGCTGAAAGAGAAAATCTGTTGATAAAATTAAATTGCCCCTTACACTCATACACACGGGAGCGAATGGAAGCTGCACTATGCCATATTCATATAATTTATAGAATTACACTCTGGACATACCTTTTTATGTTGGAGTAATAATTAACAAAGCAAATTTTGACAAAATACACACCTAATACCTTTAATTAAACCATTTTATGGCGGATATCTTCATATTTGCCTGTTTAGCCATTTTCCCCCGTTACCCTGTGTATGGATTTAGAGTTTATTTTGAGCTAACTTTTGAAATAACAGCCAGAGTACAGGGATCAGATGCTGTCATTTAGGAATACCCTAAAAATGCTTTACAACCAGCTCCTGTATCTGCATAAACTTCCTCTCTCTGGCAGCACATGTACAGGCTGAAGTTCCACACAATGCAATGGGGAGTTTTGGTGAACTATCCACCCCATTGTACCAGATGGTACCTAATGGAAGTACCACTGATCCTTTGACTCTGTTGATTTGTAATTAGGTTTCTAGTAATTAATATAGTTTGCAGGCCTTGCATGAACTCTGCAGATTGCCCATTCATGTAAATGATTAACTGAAAGGGGATTAATCCTGGCATAAGTTCAACCAAAAAGAATTTTCCGGACTGAAAATCTTCTCCATTAGTCTCGGATATTGTAACTGAGAATGAAACATTAAGTTTTGATCTGTGTAGCTCCATTTAAAAAGGAATAACTAGATATCAGAGTGTTAAAAGTGTCTGCATTGAGGATATAAATATACATTTGCTGCTATAGATCTTTTAGTCTTTAATTTTATGGAGTTCAAAAGACATATTCAACATGAATTATTAGTTGGAAAAATCTACTTATTGTTGCTAGTATCTAATAGTAGGTGGAATAAATTCTGGCTTGGAAAAAAAAGAATATGTTTAGAATTCTACAGCTCATGTTTATCTGCTCTTGCCTGTAAATTCAAGGGTGAAATTCTTATAACTATAATAAATCAGGGGCAACAGGGGCTGTCACACACCTCTGCTCATGGTGAGTTCATCCAACCCATGTCCCTGTCACAGAATCCCGGAATGGTTTGGGCTGGAAGGGACCCTAAAGATCACTTCATGCCACCCCCCTGCCATGGGCAGGGACACCTTCCACTAGAGCAGCTTGCTCCAAGCCCCATCCAGCCTGGCCTTGAACCTGGCTTTGTCCTGCCAAGTGTGCAGCCCCTTCGGGTAGGCAGAGCTCACTTTTGCGTGCTGGCACCAGAGTTTCATAACTTTACTTTTTGTTTTAAAGTATATAAGTACAGTGCAATGTCAAAATCTTCCTCAATCTTTCACCCACAAAGTCTAACTGAGTTGAGGGAACTGTTTAAGGTCACTCAGGATGTATTTCTGAACTCAAGGTTTTATCTGGCTTTGTATTTTCTCAGTGTCTCCTCAAACCCCTTCTGTGATCACTCTGTGGTTGTACATAAATATGGAAGGAGGTGGTTGGAGTTGGTTTTCATTTCATTCCTCATAGTGAAATGCAATTTAAATATCTGCCTCAGGAACTATTGTAGGCTGCTGGGCTATTAAAATCAGAAGGCTGAATATTTGTTTTGCAGGAAAAGATGAGGATACTCAAACATTGTGGACTAAATTGAATCCTCAGGTGTGTACATTGATCTCAGTGCAGGGAATGAGTTTGCTCTAGGGAAGTGTCAGTGCTGTAAATATTTCTAAGAGTGTAAGAATATATGGGAAAAAAGTGCCTATCCAGAGGGCAGCACACAGCTGATTTCTACCTGGAAGCCCAAGCTATGTTTCCTAACCTTGGTTCTGCAGAGCACTTCCCACTGGTAAGTGCAACTATGTCCATTCTTCCTTGGCGAATAGTCTTTCCACCCCATCATGTGTGCAGTCTCTTCTGAAGGATTTTATCTGGCCCTAAAGCTGGTCCCTGCTGCTCTGTCGATTATCTGGGTGTAAAGAAAGTCAACATCAAATTAGTGGATGACACAGAGTGGCACAGCATCAGTGCCAGCTGAAGGATTCCCAGCTATGTAGGCAAGGCTGAATTTATGAGGAGTCAAAGTCAGAGGATGAGCGGAAGGGACAGAGAAAGAGAGAGAGGATGGAGAGGGCTGTGGAGAGCATGGTTTGATGTACATGGCTGGGAAAGATGAGGGCACTGAACCTGGTGCTGGATCAGGCCACTCTTCCCCCATCCCCATTTGGCAGCAGCTTCTGGCATGTGTGTTCTGAGTTCAGCACAGCCCAAGAGTCAATCACCTGGCACTGGCCAAGTCAACCACAGAGCAATAAACATTTTCCCATCCTCAGCAATTTCCTGGTCCATGAAACTGCCCCAGCTTCACTGGGGCAACAAACTGGGCCAAGCAAGAGAAGCCCATGGACGCAAAGCTGGGGAAGGGAACTGCCATGGAAGCAAACAAGGGTCACAGTGTTACTATGTGCTACAGCACTCAAAATATCAAAAATCCCTAGCAGATAAATACACAAATCATTAAAATCTATATAAAGGTTGGGCCAAGTGCCTCCCTGATATAACTGCAACATTTATGAGGCAGCCAGGGTCGGTTTAGTCCGGTGTGTTTAGATTCTGCATTGTTTTAACCAGATGCTTGGGGTTTTGTTTTCCTTAATGGATAATAAAAGTCATCCCAAACAGAGTTGCTACTTTGCTTGGGTTTCATTGAAAGAGACACTCCTAAAGGGAGAGGAAATCCCCAAAATGATACTCGGTGATTAAGCACATAGAATATAGGATTTCAGTGTTTACAAATCCTTTTTTTCAAATGAACTTGTGGCACTAATCCTCTAATGGCATTATTTCTTTGGAATATATGCCGGCTTAAGGAGTCACAATGAGGCAAAGTACAAAAATCCACATTAATCTCTCACTGATGGATGCTGTGTGGGATGCACCTTTAACTGTTTTGTTCCAAAATTGGTTCTGTTCCTAACCTTGCCCCAGGTCTAGACAGAGGGAAGAGCAGATATAAACAAGTGTGACACTGAGCACCCGGCAGATGGTCACAGACCATTTAACTGGATAGAAAGGGGAAGGCGTTTATTATTTTTAAACTGCAAAAGCTCAGCTTGCCCTGTGCTGCCCATGACATACTGCAGGAAGCAGACACACAGGTCTGGAGGGCAGGAGCAGGACACCTGCTCTGCAGTGTGTCACGGAGGAGGCAGACACAGCAGACAAGGGGGCCTGGCTGGGCCTGGCTGTCGTGATATATCACAAATTCACAGCACAGCCTGGGCCTATGGCAAAGTACTGCTCATGTTTTCAGCCCAGTGCAGCCACCTTGCCCTCATTAGCCTGCTTTTTTTGGGATAACCCTGTTGTCCCTTCCCTCATAGCTGATGTAAAAAAAGGTAGAGATTTGCTTTCTGTGAAGAGAAGACACTGTGAAACTGCTTTTCCCTTGTCACCGAATTACAGGAAGACTCTCATGGTCCCAGGTCACTCTGTTGTTAAGCACAAGAGCTGCCAAATCCAACAAGTTCTTTATTGACACAAATAATTGGAATTTTCCATAGTTTGCATAGCTGAGATGCCTGAACATGTGAAGTGAAATAGCACACAGGGAGTGATCCTTCCCAGTGGATACAGGTCTGTAGTGAGGTGCTTGTTGCAGTAATTGGGACAGGACAGCCATAACTGGTGTCAGAAAACCCTAAAACCAACTTGGAGATCCTTTCTATTCAGGAATAGAAATGTGCCTTCCATTCCTGCAGGGAAAGATGGTGATCACAATAGTTTTGTGCATTTTTACCTGCTGTAAAGGTTTCCCATTGCGGTACTTCTCATTGGCAGGATGTTCACTTTAAGTTTTTCTACTCTTAATTTTATCCTGTTGGCTCCTTGCAATACCCTGTGCCTCATTCCACCCTCTGTGACTCATTTGTGCATTGACACACTGAGTCAGGCCTGTCCTCATGGCTGGTGTCTGCTCAGCTGCTTGCAATGGAATCATTAGTTTTGTTTACCAGCTTTATAATTCCCCACCAAAATCACTCCAGTTCCCATATGTCTTTAGGGTGCACATATCCATGGATGGCCCCTTGTGTTTAAGGAAGTATAAACTGTGTTGTAACAGGTGAAGACAAAGATGAGCAGGAAATGATAAGGGAAATTAAGAGTTTGACACATGAGGGGAGAAAAGAACAGTTTGGCTCATTTAGGTTACAAAAAGGAAGACCTCATAGGTTGAAAAGGATTATCAAGGCTAAAGAGATTCAGCATAAATGGTCATGATATGGTTAAGATAGGAATTGTAAAATTCTCCATTGTAGAAATCAGGCTTTAGGGCAGACAGACAGAAAAAAAGTATGATGAAGTTTGAGTTATATATAGGATGTATCCAATGATTGCATTGTAATGTTGTATCATGATGTTGCCCACAGGCAGATTGCAGTGGATGGTACAGTCTGATCTCTCCTCTCCTATCTCCTGTTGCCCCAAAATGAACAGGAGTGCCCTGGTCTTCTGTATCTCTTCCTTACTGAACTGCACAACATCCTGCTGACAGCAGGGCTCTGCTCAGCCTCCAGCGCTATTTCTGACCAGTATGGACAAAAGGGGTGGGAAAACAGAGAGCTTTTCTTCAGGTAGCCTTGTAACCTGATCTACAGGGTGACTCAGCCCCTTCTAACAACAGCTGTCTCAGGGAGGTGCAGTGGTTTGGGTGCAGTATCGAAGGGCTGCCACTTCCTGATTTCTGCCTTGAGAGTGATCTCAGCTGGGACATGATCGAAGCAGTTAAAAGGACTTCTCAACCCCCCGCAGGAAGCAGAGGCTGGGAACAGAAGGCTGACACTGGGACACAGTGCAGAGGAATAGAGGCATTGGGGAAAGGCCCACACACCACTTGTGCAGAGCGGCTGCTCTCAGACTGATGAAGATAAAAACTGTGAGAGAAAACTACATGGAAAGTTCCTGTTAAGGAGAGGAGTGAGGTTTTGTTTGCATGCCATGCCTCACCTCTCCTGCAAGCCCTGAATGTGCTGTGAAACGTGAAAAAGATCCTCAGGAGAACCAATGGAAAAGACAGGTATGTTCTTTGTCTGTTTAAAATAATACCATTCTACAGCATGAAATCACAGCCAGGGTAAGCAGGATTGCTCTGTAGCTCAGTGACTTTGCAGGTACATCTAGGTACATTGGTTTGTATCAGTTTTGTATTTATAAGAAATACAGCTGTGACAACATATTAAGAGCCAGACTTTAAACAATGTGTCAGATTTTTGTAATTATGCTCTGCCCTTGAACAATTGTATCACGGCAGAAAATTTCCAACACAATACAAAAATTTGCATACATATGTGCACTTCATTATACATACACACATTTTTATACACACACACACATACACATAAAGTATATGTACATAAAAATTATATTTAGCTTTATTTTTACCTTTGCCTTCCTGACACACTTTTTGCTATAACAACATGAAAATTATCTGTATGGGTTCCTGATACTTCTTCATGTGTTTCTCTTTTTTTTGGAAAACAGATATCAGTGACATTCTCTATGACTCTGTAACTGATGGTTATTGAAATGATCGAGTTCATGTACTCTGTGGATGACAGCAAATTGTGGAACGAGTTGTGTGCGGGTCTGTGCTGGGGAAGGCGGAGTCTGTGTGAGCACAGGAATCTGTTCCTGAGCTCTGGTGTGTTACAGCCTCGGGGCTGAGCAGAGGTCATTCCCCCTGCAGGCTGTGACACACAGCAGGATCCCATACATGTATATGCCTTTTCCACAAAGTCCTCACAAAGGCAATGACTGCTCCATTAAAAGCATGTGTGTATGGGCAAATGTTAGAATTAAAACTAAAGAAAGACAATTCAATGTTTAGAGAAGAACAAAGCAGCTTCAGAATCACTGGCTGATGCTATAGCTTGTGTAGCATAAAATGAAATAAGGAAAGAATGTATAAATCATAAAGCCAAACTTTACTTTGCCTATGAATTAGTCATCGAAACTGAGGTCAGTGAACTGTTCCAAACAAGCTCTCGGGAGTTCCAGCAGTGACACACTCCCAGTGTCCACAGCTACAATACCTGGTTGGTTTTGGCACTATCATTTCAGCTTTGCTCTAAGGTTACTGGGGTTTCATTTGCATGCTCCACTCTGAGCCTGGGACCGTGTGACATTACTCAGGCAAGGATGTCCTTGTGCTCCCTGTTGCACACCTCTTCCTCCTCCTACTCCTCCTCCTCTCACCTTCCTGATTGCCACACTGGCCTTTGACACGAACCATCACTCTGGTGTCAAATGTGAAGTGGCATCCTCTCAGAACAGGGACATCTCAGCCTTGCTTCTTTGATGAGGCCACAAGACTATGAGCTGAATCTGGAGATTAAATGCCAGATGAAGCAGCAGGTTAGTCCTCAGCACTCTGGCCAGGGTGGGTGGCCTTGGGGGCAATTTGCATTAATGGGGCAGCAGAGAGTGATACTTGTGCCACTGAGGACTTGAGACCATTGAGTCTGCTCTGCCAGCACTGAGCACTGTCAGTCTGGTCAGGTAAATAGTGCTGTTCTGTTATTAGCATGAAGGCAATGGTGGCAAGTTCTCAGTGCATCTGCCATTGTGAAAGAAGGTAAGCAAGAGTGAACGTTACTAAAGCTAATTCTCTGTCTGCTGATCCCCTGAAAGACGACATGCTGAACTGCCAGGAGAAGCATGAAGAGGACTTCCCAAAGAGTTCCCCATTTGACTTTGTTATAAAACAGTTCCAAGGAAAGAGTTGTGCTCCTGAAAAAAGGAAAGAGCAGCCTTCAGCCATCAAAAAATTCTTCAGTGGCTTTGACTTTGGGAAATCTGAAGGCAAGGACAGAATGGAAATTGAGGAAGCAGAAATAAACAACTCTGGAGCTGATGATCAACATCAGAAGGAAGATCCCTCTGTAGAAGGTAATGCTGGTACAATAATGAAATACATGTGCATGTCTTTATGTTTTAATTTCATAGAAAATCAGATGCTTTTCTTCCTAGCCAAAATCCTGTATTTGCTTCCTACAGTTTATCTTTTAACCAGTATTTACTTCTTACTGGAACATTATCAAGGATGTACCTCTAATTCGATAGGTGCCAAGCAAGGAGTAAGATCCATGCTGCTGAGGAGAGATAAAGCTTTTGGGTGACCTCTCTCGTGGTCTCCAGTGTGAGAGGTCAGTGCTGAAGTCAGCTCATTAGTTGCAGAGCTTATTTGGTTTAGGAGCCAAGTTTGAGCAGTAGCTTGGCTTGTTGTATTTAAGATGGGCTTCTGTCCACCCTGCTGCTAAAGCAGGCTGAAGACAAGAAGAGCAGATGTTTCCTTCCACTTGACACTCGGGAGGGGGAGGGAAAGGGAATGGGAATTCACCAGGTGTGTTATTTTGCACACACAAGAATATTCTTTACATCCACACCAGAGGAAAGGAAGCTGTTTTTAAAAAGAAGCTGGAAGGTGAGGCTCAGAATCCTATCCTTTGTCTTTGTCAAGGGGTTTTGGTTGGTTTATGGAAACAATGAGATGATAACTACTGAGAGTGGGAATGCTATTTTGTGTCATTTTTGGCTGTGTTTTTTTTTTCATCTATAGGCATTAGATGAAATTATCGATTTGTTAATGGGTTTAGCAATGAATGTAAATGCAATTTTCCTTGCTGTACAAACCACATGGAAGAAGGAGGTTAGTGGATGTTGCTTTGCAAAGCCCAGAAGAGCAGAAACTGCCCAACACAGATGATGTATGAAGCTGAGCACAGGCTGTCATGAAGGAAGCAGCACACCTGCAGGACCTCTGGGTGCTGAGGGATCAAGCACGGGCTGTACTTCAGCAGCGTGGCTGCAGTGCAGGCACAGCAGTGGTAATACACCCTGTGCATCCCAAACAGCTGCAGTTCAGAGTTTTGCAGGAATTTCGTGTCCTTGAACTGGTGGTGCAGTTCCAAACATCAAAAGTCACTGGCATAAGGCAGCATGGAGAGATGCAACAGGAGATTCTTTTCTCACTCTGCGTCAGGAGCTTTGTAGTGATTTGATCTACAGTGATCTTATTGCTCAGGTTGTTGGTCAACACTGATCAAAAGCAGAGCCTGGTTTACTGACAGATTTAATTCATTTCCTGAAGTCTTCCCATGGCAGCCTCAGGCAGGTTTTACACCCTGTGTTAGTACCAGAGGTAACCAGGGCCCTATTTTTTGTTGCTCAGATGGACATTCACATCTCATTTCTGAAGCGGAGTCACCATCTGGTGAGCAGAGATTTAACCAGTTCATGCAGAAACTGGGAAAGAAACCCAACAGCAAGAATCTGGATCTAAATAATTGTGCATTAAGTGCAGCAGATATAACGGAGCTAGGTAAACAAACATTTTATGCAACTAATCACTTTGTACATTTCTTTAATTTTTATTTTCCTGTTCAATTATTCACTCCTCTCTTTACCTTTCCCTTTCTTTTACTTTCTTTTACAAGGCCTGACTTTATTTAAGATTTCATTTGGTTGTTTCAGAGAAATATTAATTACATTAATTACATAATATATATAAATACAAAAATCATACAGGTCTGTGAAGCAGATGAATGTCTTTACAGATTAAAACTACGGGTAAAAAACCTGAGGTACAAATTGTCATGGCTTTATAATGCTGTGTTGGTGTAGAAAACATCTCTGTATTAAGATTTATTGACATCCAGGGTGTGCAGAGACTTCCAAACAGAATTTGCTTTTCCTTTTCTTTCCTTACAGCTTCTTTACTGCCATTTCTCCCAGAGCTGGAAGAGATCAGCCTGTCCTGGAATGGTTGTGTTGGTGGGACCTTGAAAGCTCTCACTGTCCATCTTCATCATGTGAACCTGTTAAAAGTCCTTCGACTTAACAACTGCAGGCTGACAGCTGAGGATGTCATCTCCTTAGGTACAGGATTTCATTTACATTTACTTCCAGACAGCTTGGGGCTACTGTAATCCATCTCATCTCTTCCTACATCCTACTCCTGCTGCTTCCACACTGGGCAATGTAAACTCCTGCTGTGAAACAGTAGAAACTTGGGCTTATGGGTGACCTTATACCTTTAGGTACCTCTGCCGAGTTCATTCCTTAGGGTGTGAAGCTTTCACCTTCAGAAGGGAAGGGAGTTCAGTCCTATTTGCAGGAAAACATGCTTTCAATTTAGATCAGTATTTTTTTTGCTAACTTTGGGACCTAATTGTAGGCAGAAGATTTGAAGCAGAGTCAGTCATAGTCGGGCCAGCTTAGGTCTTCAAGCTGCAGGGCAGATGAGTGCTCATCACTCCCAATGGTCTTTTGGAGGAGGAAAACCAGAAGTGCTGCCACAGAGCTTTAGGACTTGGCTTTTTTTTGCAAGTCTGGGAGAAGCTTATGCCTCTGCTTACTTCTTTCCTTGGAGTCCCTGCACTCTGCTTTCTGCAAAGCATGAGATTTAAAGGTTATAAAGGTGGTGTTACACACTCAGGTTCTGACACTGAGTCACTTCTGGGTCTGTGGTTTGTATCTGAAAGAAGGACAAACTCAATCAGCTAGGAATTATAAAAGTTACTGGCTTATTTTGCAAGTTCTAAAACTGGTCTGAGTTATAAAACTGGTGTTTGTGTCATTCATATCCAAGCCTTTCCCAGGAAAGGTTCAGAAATAAAATTACATATATGTTGGTAGCTCAAAAGTGGGTCATGCTATCTGCTGGGGAGCAAAAATGCATTTCTTCAAAAGCTGGTTAAAATAATTGATCTATTTCTGATGAGGGTAAAATCTGTGTTTCATTTTCTATTTTTCAAATTTAGGTTTTTTTTTTTTTTTCAAACCCTTTTCTTATACTTTGTTTCTTTTGAGTTTTGTTATATTTCCAATTGATTCATTATGCTGGGTTCTTCAGTGCTGTTTCCTTCCCTGATCTGTTTATCTTCTGCTGAGACAGACTCAAAACTGATCATGGGACTTGAATTTCCAGTCCAAATGAGATGCCCTTGACAAGGGGAATAGCAACAGTCAGTTTGCATTGATTTTGCCTGCAATTTTGAAAATAACTTCTGTATTTAGGCAAATACTGACTGTTTGACCTTGTCCACATCTATCTGTGGAAATGTGGCCTCTTGTGGACTCAGTCCATTCTGCTTAGAAATCAGTGTCTCAAATATAAACATAATAATCTCTCCTATGAGACTGCTCAGAGCTGCAACTGTGAGAGGTGATAGGAAACCATTCCTGCAGTTCTAATCCTTTATTTATCTTCTGAATCTTTATATGTCTGAATGCTAGTCCTAGTGTCAAACAGAAATGGGCTGTTCTGCACTTCTCAAATGTATAGCATTGCTCAGTATTCAAGACTGAACCAAAAATTTAAAATAAATATAAAAATTAAGGCATCCTTTTCTCTCAAACCTGGATATTCACTTACAGAAATAATTATTTTTCTATTATAAATCTTTTGAGAAGAATTAATTATGAAAACACTCAGACATGAAAGGGAGTTACTATTAAAATACAATTCTCAATTATTAGGTTCACAACAAGGCTTTAGATCAAAAAATTGTGTGTGACACTTTGAAATTGCATTTACATATGGTCTGATTAATTGATCTTTCTTGGGAATGAGTTTATGCAAATATGCATCTGCCTCCCTCCTCTACAAAGGAAGTTAGGAAGCTGGACTTTACAGGAGGGTGTTATTATTTCAAAGAAGCACTAACACAGATCACACTGGCAGTTGCTTCAAGCCTGGAAAAGGCTGATTTTTCTGAATGTAATCAGAGGCAGTGCTGTCTGCCTTGAAATCCTGGGAAAGTTAGTTCAAGTCAAAAAAATGCTCATCTTGGTTTCTTATGAAGTGAGTCAGAAGCTCCTGTCAGAAATGAAACTTTCACATTTCAGAAATAGTAGTGAGAGGAATTCTTTCCTCCCCTCCAAAATGACCTGTGGACACAGTACAGAGGGTGTTGGAAGTTTGCCAGATAAAACAGAGCAAAACTGCACAGTAAATTCAGACTTGTCACTTGTATTGATTTCCCTCTAGACTGGACTTTCTGAGTCCTGGCACCAGTCCTAGAGTGACATCCAAACAGCCCGATGAGGGTTTGAGGATGTGAATAAATTTCAGGTCTGTGTGCACTATAACAATGACTTATGATCTGTATTGCTCAACGTGAGATTTTATACAACATTGCTGCAGAAGCAACAATTCCTTCAAAGATTTTCCTGGCAAGACATTCAGAATAAAGTAATTTGAGAATTAAGTGGATAACCTTCCTCTTTAATATATTCCATATCTGTGTTTTTGTTTGCACTGAAATTGATACCTAGAATGAATCATCCCAGACTTCTGTTACAGGAGAGGCCTTTGAAATTGTTTCTCAGCTGGAAGAACTGGATTTGTCATGGAACAGTAACATAGGTGGAAAACTATCACTGCTGATAAAAAAACTCCAGAAAGGATGCAAGTTAAAATGTCTGAAAATGACAGACTGTAACCTGACAGCAAAGGATGGAGAATCCCTTGGTATGTGTGTCTATCTAGCTGGACTGAGATTGGCTTCACAAAAATGGAATTTGTTGGCTTAGTTGATGGCTGTATTGAGCTCAGTATTGGTGGAAAGTTAATTTTTTTAAGCTCTGCATTATAACAGTATTTACAACACAATGTGGAGATTAAATGTACTTTCTTCCAAAGAAAGTTGTTCTCTCTGAGCGTGTGAGGGAGAGTTAAGAAGAACAATTAGATCTAAACCAAAGGCTGGCAGCCTCAGTGGTCCAGGATGCTGGATCCTTTGAGACCTTCAGCAAAAACCAGTGCCAGAATTTCCAACACTGATGACTTAAAATTAAGCAGCTGAATATGTAGTTATCCTTGGGATGGGAAAGAAGACCTGAGGGGTTGGAATTTAGGCTGAGCTGGCAACCACTATCACCCCTCCCATCTGTCCTCTCACCAGAGCTTAATCCTGTGTGGTCCTTTTATCTGACTGTGTGTTTTAAAAGGTGTTTTCTCTGTAAAGAGAAGCCTTTGTGCTCTCATCTCCAGTGCAGGAAGAGGCCCATGTGTAACATATTTTCATTAGAAATTTTTCTTTCTATTTCTGCTTTTTATTCCCCTGGATTTTTCTAACTGCCCTTGCATTTTTGTCACCTTTATTTTCATACATGTTTTTCACTGATTTTCTCAATTCCCATCCAATCTTTATTTTGCTGTATTTTGTAGGTAGGACAGGAACTTAGCAAGGCTAAGCCACACGTACAGGCAAACCCAGCTCACCTCTTTCTGTTTGTCATGTTGCTGTATTTTTCTAGGGTGCATCTGTGTGTATTCCAGACAATTACTTATTCTGGTTTTCCTTTCTTTTTCTTTTTTCTTTCTTTTTTTTTTTTCCCAGCTGAATTTCTAAATGTGATCCCAAACCTTGAAGTATTAGATCTCTCTATCAACAAACACATCGGCTGCAGCATGAAGGTTATTGCTCAGGATCTGAAAAATGTGCCAGGCTTGAAAGAGTTAAACTTGCACATGTGTGGATTAAAGCAAGACAGCCTCCAGGGCTTAGGTTAGACTTTATGTTCTGAAAGACTTTCATTCTGAATAAATTGTACATCTGAAAACCATTTAAGAAAGGCAATGAGGTGGGATTTTGCTGATGGTTTGGCAGTATTAATGGGCAGTCGTTATTTGCTGTTTGAGGATTGATAAAAGACTACAGAGGCTTTCAGCAGGAGTCACATTTATCTGCCTTGAGCTCAAGCATGTGAAAGTCGATGGGGAGAGTCACCCTCCACACCATTGATCTGAGACACATCTCTGGGCTGATTAGTGGCTCCCTGGTCATGCTTCCTCTTCCCCCAGAGAGAACACAGACAAGGACACAGACAGGCCAGCTCACTTTTAACAAGCTAATCCCCCTCTCCGAGGGAAATCCAAATTCACCATTATCACTTACAGAGTGTCCATTGAAGCCATATGCAATGGGCTTGTTATCTGTGTCTCTCCCTAGTGGATGTCTCATGGATAAGCCAAAACAACTGGCATTAATTAGCGTATCCATCAGCAGTTTCTGAAAAGGGCTGAGGATTGAATGGATCTGGGGGATGAGCTGGCCTCACCTTCACCTGCTCTCCCAGAGAAGAATGGAGCTGCATGGATGGGGAAGCTTTGCTGTATTACTGTATGTCTGCTGTGATTACACCCTGAAGCTTAGCCTAAGAGCTTTGCCTGCAATGCCTTGTGCAAACTTTGACGCTGAGGCAAAGAAATGCCAAAGCTGTGATCTGGGCTGTTGCAGCAGCCACTGACCAGCTTGCTCCCTTTCCCATTTCAGACACTGCTTTACAGCACCTTGCAGAGCTGAGGAAATTAGATGTATCGTGTAACAGAGAGATTGGCGGTGGATTTAAAGACTCAACAGCTCATTTGGCCAGCTTGAAAAATCTGGAAGTCCTTGATCTTCACCAGTGCTGTGTCACAGAAGAGGACATGACTGTTTTGTGTAAGGACGTGTTGAGGAAATCTATTAACAATCCAGGTTTTGCCTTCTGAAAATATTTCAAAGACATAAGGAATTCTGCCTGGCAGAATAGCTGATCTCAGTACTATTTTCATAAGGCAGTCCTGGAAGTGCAGTGTGAGGAATAGCTTTCTTGGTCAATGTGGAATGGTATTTTTGCTGAACCAAGGGAAATCTCAGAGTGTCTGACCCCACATGGAATTAAGGACTTGAATCCACCACAATTCAGACCCACTGTGAGAATGTGGGAACTGCCTCCAAGCACTCCTTTTTTGATAATCAGTGATTTTGGAAATATCATGGGACAGTTCCCCCACTGGTATAAATTGGGTGGATTCAAGGTGTGTATGTGCATGGAAATGTGGCTGCCTAAAACTCTCTTGGTGAGCTGCACATGAGTAGAGTGATTTTATGAAATCTTGCATTGCTGCTGCTGTGTCCTTTCTCCAGATTGAATTGATCAAATTATAAATATTATTAGGCAGAAAAAGGCATTTCCCAATCAATTTATGAGACAGTTTATTTTTCTGTTGGCGTTATCAAAACTTTTTGACATTTGTTTTTACTCTTAACAACAACAAAATTCTATGACTCAAAATCTATATTGCCCACATCTTATTTTCCATGATAAGAAGATTATTTGAAAAGCTGCTTATTAAGCATTGGAAAATATTCACTATAAGTAACAGCAATCATGATTTATTTTTAATTTATTGAATACTAGAGAATAATAACATTTATAAAGATGAATTTTCAGTTAGCAACAAAGACACTTGGAAATAACCCCAATCTCATGGAGTGTTTAATTCCCTACTTCACTTAGAAAATTTCCTAGAAACCATGTTCTGGCAACCTTCCACACAGCATGGAATACCTAATTTCTTGAACATTCTTACTGAAAATGGCAAGGCTATTTATGGACTAAAACATTACTCACCATGAATTTGAGTGTAAAAACTTGGCCTTGACTTCTTGATTGATTTATAAAGAAAAGAAATTATGTCAGGCAAATGTACAACTACACATTTGTTCTGGATCAGTGACTGTCTAATAAATATTTCATGTTTTCATAGCCCAGGTGATACCTTTACTCTCCAGTCTTCAAGAGCTGAATTTATCCTCGAATAAAAGCATAGGAGTCTCATCTGATCCTCTTCTGGGCAGACTCAGGTTTTTACCAAAGCTGAAATCTGTGGCCATCAGCAATTGTGGTTTAGGAGAAGCATCACTTTCATCACTAGGTAGGCACGTTCTTTAAAGTGTGTCCATTCTCTGGGTATCCTTGTGGGACAAAGCACTTCATTCTCCTTTGGCTGAACTTCAAGGGTTGTGGTTTCAGTACACCACAGGTCCCAAAGGAAAAAAACTGTGATCAGACCAGTTCCCCCATTACCTCTGACTGGATGAAGCCCTTTCAGTCCCTTGTCTGATAATGAGCTTTTGTACATTGCCTAATTTTGGGGGACATGATTTTTATGTTATGCTGTAATTAAAGTTTGGACGTAGCAATTCACTTGCAGTTTAGTGGAGTAAAGGTTTGACTGAGGGTTTTTTACCTCACTGCAGGGTAGACTTAAACCTGGGGAAACAGAGGAAATGTCTGCAGGAGTAGAGAAGGTATTGCACAGCCATAAAGAAAAGTCCAGTCCAACACAGGACATGTAAATTCAGCTTCTTTTGCCTACTTATTGCAAATCTCAGTGGATTAGTGGCTACACTGTGCCTTTGACAGGTGTTCCATATGGCACATGAAATCTAAATACAGAGGGATCCCTCTGTTACTGTGTATTGTGCACTTATATTTTGTGCTGTTTGCTAGTGACCTTAAACCTGTAGTAAGACTTGACTGCCTCTAGCAGAAGCAATAGCAACCAAAACTGATCTGAGGTGCCTGCAGGAAGGGTACTATATTTATATCATTACCATTATGTAAGAGTGACACCATGGAAATCAGTGTTATCAGAAGATACAGAGCATTTCACCTTACACAGTGAGTTCACAGCAAAAAATTGCTGTCTTTAAAATGATATAAAATGGTTTAAAATCAAGCTGTTAAATTTAATTAATTCAGTGGGACAAGGCCAAGCCAGTAACATGAACAGAAAGGCAATAAACCCCTCCACAGGTTCCTTACATACGCTATAGGCAGGCCCTTCTTATTTTCTTTTGTCTGACTTTTATTAGGATAAAAGAAGCCACTCTAAGCACAGCCTGTTAGGATCCTATTTACAGGTGAATTGCAGGTGAGGTGTCTGTTGAGGCCATGTTGTTTTCTCTTAGTAAGCAGAAGTTGTTGGTCTTAATCTTTTCAGCTGAGGCTGCCCTTCACCTTCCTGAACTGGAGATATTAGACCTTTCTTGGAATAAGTGCGTTGGTGGGAACCTAAAGCTGCTTTTGGGAGCACTAAAGCTTGCAACGGAGATTCAAGTGTTAAGACTGAGCAGCTGTAACTTGGTGGCTGAAGATTTGGCACTTCTAAGTACGTATAACATGGTATTTACCAGCAGTCAAGGAGCCAGGGCATTTAGACCACAATTCAGAAGGGACTTGTTCCTTGGGCTGAGCACATTTTTGCATTAATCAAATGAAATGATGGAAAATACAGCAGTATTTTCCCAGAAAGGGCTGTCATTTTACTGAAGACTGTGTGTCTTGTACATGTTCAGTGCAAAAGCTGAAATGGATAAAATACAAAGAATATTTTAGCACTTTTATCTATTAATACAAAAAAAGCATCACTTGAAAATGTAGGGTTTGCATCTGGTTTTTATATCAGATATTTAAAGCTCTCTCTGAGGAGTTTTATTTTGCTCAATTTCTGTTTTAGGGTTCAGTAGTTTATAGAAAATGTGTGTGCTGACAGCCAGTAATACAGGCATTACCAGCTCTCAATCCATTAGGTGTGTTCTGGAGTCAGGCTACTGGGGGAGAATTAAGACAGAAATATTTTCACCCAGCTCTTAGCAGCTGCTGAGAAATACTGGCAAATGGGAACGTGATAAAGGAATAAATTCCTCTTAAAAACCTGTTAATTTTATATTCATCTTTGTGATTCTGTGGGCCTGACTCAGGGGTTTGAGTGTCTGAGATTGGCAATTGCTGTGTGACAGCTACTAAGGCCCCGGAATGTGAAATCTGGTGAGGTGAAGCCTGAATATTTTTGACTTTAAAAAACGTCACCCTTGATGGGTGTCTCCTTTGCCAATCATATACTGAGGACCTCAGTTCTCTTTAGGGTATATTAGGCCCTCCCACAGTGAGAGGTTGCTATTGCAGTAATGCAACCTCATCTAGTTTTACCTTCCTCTTCCTAAATCTCCCTGTAAAGCCTGTCTGCCTATTTGAATTGGTGCTTGATAGAACTGCTTCCCACTGGGTCCAAGGTTTTCAGGGTGCCATACATTTCTAACTCAATAGTTCTGTTACTTTTGAATTAGCTGTGTTTTAAGTCTTGTACGCTCCTTCAGCTGTGGAAAAAACAGTCTTTCTGAGCAAGTGATTTTATGCTGCTGAGGAGTTAAATCTTGCTGTTTGATTGCTGAAAAGCCCTAAATCATGAGGTATTAAAACACTACTCTCCTTTCTGAGAAGTTTTTCAAGCAATTGCCAGGATTTATTAGTTGTGTTTGTCTGTCATCTCTTGCAGCATCACTGACACAGGATGGCCACCTCACCAGATTGCAGAAGCTGGATTTGAGTTATAATGACAACATCTCTGACCAAGGGTGGGCTGTTTTCTGTCAGGGTTTAGCAGTATCCAAGGAACTCTCGGAGCTGGATCTGAGCCTGCGCCCGTCCTCCTGCCGGCACTGCGGGCCGTGGTTCAGTGAGTTGTTGGCAGCACTGGCACAGCTCCCTGCCCTGGCAGAGCTGGGCATGCAGAGATGGGTCCTTTCAGAATCCCAGAGGAAACAACTGGGAAGCTTTAATCAAGACAACAAAAGAAACATTCGCTTTGACTGCTGATGAAGGTTGAAGGTTTCTGGAAGGCCTTTCACAAGCAGCACATGAACTAAGTATTATGTGTCTCTGACTCAGGAGACTGCACAGTTTTTAAAAATCTCTTGAAACAGTTTCACAGTTATAGAAAACTGTTATTTAACCTTCTGAATAATAGATCATTCAGTTTAATAACATTCTTTCAGTTTCTCTGGGCTATGCTTAGACTACTATAGACCCTTAATCATGTTGTGAATTCTGCAGTGGCTGCTGCCCAAAGAGCATTGCTGGATTCAGATGGACACACTACAGGTTTGCTGGTGGAGTGGAGTGGGTGGGGTGTGTTTTAATGGGCGGGCAGTGTGAATGTGGCCTCAAAAACGCCTCTAATGTGAAAATACTTGAAACCTCTATGTCTTAAATATTAGTTCCTTCCCCCTCAAAACTTTTGCCTCTTTGTGAATAAATTAAGTCTATATAATGGGGAGATTTGGAAATCATTCCAATAACTCAACATTATTTATTAGTCCAGTAAGAAAAATGTAGAAGGACCTGTTCTGCCTCTGCCTCCTTGTTGCCATCTCATAGTGTAGATGAGTCCTGTTTACTGAATCAGCATAAAATCAAGGTAAGAAACAGTTGGTAGGTGTTTTTGCAGGTCTCAGGGGCAAGGGAAATGTCATGGTACATTAAATCAGAGATATGTCAGGAGGATTTTGAACACAGAGCAATCCATAAGCATTCTCAATAAGGCTATGCAAAAACTTCAGGGTACTTCAGGGATGCTCCTTCTCATCTTGAGCTGTTTCGGCCTTACCCAGAATGAGCTTTTGGAACAGACCATTTTATGACACGCAGCACAAACCCAAGCTTTCATATCTGAATCTGATCTAGAGCATATGAAAGCCAGTGGGAGGCTCTACAGTGTCTTCATGCTTCCTGAATTCAGGATTCATCCATCAATCTCCACACCACCTTATGGCATGGACAGTGTTCTTATCCTTAGCCTATAGACGAAGGCAAAAAGCAAAGTCTATTACTCAAAGCCACAGGGCAGGTCCTAGGTGAGAGCCCAGCACTGTGCTCTGTGCCCAAGCCTTGTTAGAAAAAGCACCAACTTGGGATGTGTAACCAGCTCTTTTTTTTTATGTGATAATTACCTTTTTTGGTTTTGTGTTTGTTTTTTTTTTGTTTGGTTTGGTTTTTGTTTGTTTGGTTTGGGTTTGGTTTTGCTTTTTTTTGTTGTTTGTTTGTTTGTTTTTTCATTTTGTTGCATTTGCTTACACAAAGCCAAATTCTGGCATAGTCACTCGTGTCATGGAGCATGTTAACCCACACGTGAGCTCCAAGACTGCAGTGGGATTATTCATCAGTAAGGTATTTTAGGAAGTAAAGATATTAGATCTGCCCACTGAGTGAGCAGTCTTAGAGAAATCCTGAGGCAGCTTGAGGGATAAAGTACTGCTCAATTAGCTCTGAGTATCTCTACATGCTGCAGCAATCTCCTGGAGGAGAGGCACTACAGGATCAGTCAGAGGAAGTTTCCTAACTTGCTAAGGCCCCTCTCAGCAGGTTCTCTCCTGCAGATGCTGAGCAGTATTCACCTTTTAGTCCCTGTGATCCTTCCAACATCAGCTTCTGGCTGGTCAGGGCTATCACCAGCAGCTGGCAATGCTGTGCTGATGCCTATTGATCATTTAATCCATGATTCCATGTGGAAGTCTCCCTGGATTCAGTTCCACTTGAAAAAAGCACTTGGCTCTCTCAGATCTGAGAAATGTGAGTTGAACTGGAGTGTCTTGGCCAGAGGCAGCAGGGAATTGCTGCAGTGTGGGATCAGTTATTTCCTACCCAGTTCCTCAGCCTCTGAAATGAAGCAGAGTCCCTGTTTCATACAGGGCTGATGAGAGATTTTCAAGCAGTGACTTAAGTCAGGACAGTTGTTCTGATGTGGAAGTACCATCACCTCTGTTTAACAGCAGCACACCAGCCTCTTCTCTTAATGACCTGCCTTCCTGTGACTTTCCTCCTCAAATCTGCCTCTCATCCAACTGGGAAATTCATCCTTTATCTGTTCTGTGTGAATCTCTCTTAATCACTTCTTTCCCACTTGAACTTCTCTCTCTAATTCATGTTTAAGGTCCAGTGTCTGTTGAAATTTTCGTGACTGAACTGGACTTCAGTATTCATTTGTCTTTCTCTGTCATAGCTGGGTTCCTCATTCTCAGCTTCAGAGCACATTATGCAACAAAATCTCCCCTTGCTGTTCCTGATCCCCTGCTCAATCCTTTGCCCTCTCATGATTCTGTCATACCTATTGTGCCACTAGAAAGCTTTTTTTGCTTTTATTACCTCTACTAAATGTCCTGTCTTATCTGCCAGTCTTCCCAGAAATCTCTTTCTTCCAGTGATTTCCTGAATTATCCTTCTCTCTGTTCCTCTTTGCCTTCACTCAGGGTAAACAAATTTCATAAGACACCCCAAAACAATCAAAGCAATCTCAGTTACCCAGTGAAATGGAAAATTAGAACAGAGATGTCCCACCTTCCTGCAATCCCAACTCTCTCCTGTCGACAAGCATATTAATGAGGTCTCAGTGTCAATCAAGAGCCAAACGGAAATGAGTTCCATACCCTGGATGCAGATTCAAAGAGCACTCCCTGGAGATGCAGCTCTAAGAAGAGTTGGTCTCAGTGACCTGCCTTCACCACCTCCTTCAGGATGCACAACCTTCCCTGAGGCAACTCAGACCAGGGGAGGGAGAGCAGGACTGCAGTTCTGACCAGCCAGTTAAACTAAATAAAGGGTTCTGCTCCCACTCACTCTGCATTTTCAATCTGCTTGGTGGCTGGTCCCACCCAGCTCTATGCTCTGTATATGCTGCAAATAAAACTCTGGAGAGGACTGAGGAATAACTGAACAATACAGAATAAAAACTAGACAAGGACATCAGATGTCTAGGACAAACAGCTGTCTGTAAAGTGCTGTGGAAAGACATGGTTGAATATAAATTTAGCATGCAAGAATTATAGCAAGGAGTGTTTGTCTTGGGTCTTTAGAATAACAAAGGTGTTATGATGTGCCAGAACAAAAATCACTTCAGAATATTGTACCCTTCAGACTCACTGCTGTCATATGAGCCTGTCACACACAGACATCTCACAAACTGTCACCGAGCCACCTCAGAGAAGAGCTGCACCACTGAGGATGTAACAGCTTGCAAGCATTCAAAGTGCTGTAACTGCACATTGTCAAAACATCAGTGAACAGTTTTGCAAAAGTGTGGAGATACTTTCAAAACAGCTTTCTACACCTCTGTAAGGCAGGATGGTAATGCAGGTTCTGGTACAAGTGTGTGTGTTCTGACTGCCTGGAATCCTACTCTGCATTTCCAAACAAGAGACTGATCATTTCGGGGGGTAAAACTCATCAAATACCTGCTGGTCGGTGGGGACACAGATATTATTTTGCTGTAAATATGTTTGTACCTCACTGACTGGAAAACAGGTTTCTAAGAATTGCAAGTAAAATACTTTGGGATTCAGAAGAAATAACACTTAATTGCACCAGGTTAATCCAGGTTAGATTGATTTCCAGGTTAGATTGATTTCCACCTAATCAACTGCCTTTATGCTTTGAGATTACATGCATTCAGAATGACATATCTCAAGAATCTTTCCAAATTTGCCTGATTCAGCTAGGGTCAATGTGGACAACCTAAAAAAATCATTTGTTTTCATTGTAACAGTCACTGACTCAAATGCTTTAATACTGCCTGTCTCCCACTTGCTTATCTCTGTTCATGTTTGTCCTTCTTATAAAAGAGTTCTGTGCAGTTTACTGCCCAAATCTCACTTCTTTTTTTTTTTTTTCTTCTGATCCCTTTACAGGCTTCCCCTTCTTTGTATTTTTTTTTTTCTCAATAGATTTTTAGGTGTCAAGAAAGGTCCAATTCCCTTCTGGTTCATCAACCCATGCAGCAAACTTTGGGTCTGAAAAAGAGAGAAGAATAATTTGGTTACCTGGAGGAAAAACTAAAAGCAAATAGTCACGTGGAACGGTATGTTACTGGTGGATAATCACAATGCACAAAACCAGGAGCATTTTGGTATCCAAAAAACCCTTTTATTCTGGATTAGACTACATTGTAGGCCTGATGCTGCACCAGGTACCTCAAGAGGTTAGGAGACCCTTCAGTCCTGCATTTGGAAGCAGCTGAACTCCACAGAATTTCCGTGTTGCAGCAGATCAAGATCTTCCCCCTTCTGTTGCTTCTGCCTGCGTTTTACTGATGTCTTCTGGCAGACTTCTGAATTTAATTCCTTCATCTTGTCCCAGCTGTAATCTCTCTAATGACTCCAGGAGAAAGACTTCCTCTGGAAAGATACTGAATTGGTTTTCAGACAAGCTAAGACATTTAAAATTTGTCAGTTCCTCTACCTCCACAGGTATCTAGACAGTCATTGAAAAGATACATTATGTCAATTAAACAGTAATCTTCGGGATTATGTTTTCAGGGAAAAAAAATCTCCCAAGAAAATGCTGTGGAGCTGCATTAGGGGTGATGGATGAACACAGAATATTCTGCTCATTAATGTCACATTATACCTCACAGTATGGTGGAAATGTTGGCAAAGAAATCCACGTTGTGTCCTCTGCTGGAAAGATTTCTTATGGGACTAATTTTATTTCTTAGCAGAAACGTTAGTCTGCTTCTTCATTTCCTTTGTGTGCACAGTGCAGGGGAGAGCAATTTAAATGAATGAAATCTGAAAGTGAGTCTTTTGCATAAATTACTACTTTGGTATATGTAGCTTTCAAGAAGAAAGTTGCACCAGTGAAAAAGTAATTGGAAAAGAAGTGTTGTGTTGTATGAAAAGGAAGGTGTAGTCTGAGCCCTAAAACGAGGATGCCCATGAATATTTTAAGACAGTCACTGTTAGCAAAGCTTTAGGTTGCATAATTGTTCTTTATCAAATGAACAGCAAATGTTAGTGGAGTTAAAGGCATTGACAGTATCACATCCATTTTTAAATTGCCCTCTGCTCAGTTTGTGACATATTCTATGCAAATGCAGCTCTTATTTTCCAGTGCACACAGAAAAAAAGGATGCAAAAAACTGCAACAGCCCCTCCAGTCAGTATTTCATCTTTTTGATTCAACACAAAGCTCAGTGTTTCCACATTTTTGCCTTTTTTTCCCCATCTGAAGGCTGAGGTGTTGTGATAAGGAGTAACCCCGGCTCAGGTGTGTGCCAGGTGGAACTGCCTTCTCCCTGTAGCAGGGAAAGGTGGCCCTGGGAATTCCATCGCAGCAGCTTCCCCTCAGATCTCATATCCTGGCACTGGTTAATCCAGTGGAGGACCCAGCTACAGGGCACAGTCTGATGTTCCTCACAAAACCACGGGAAAGGGAAGGCCAGAGGTGGTGTGGGAACTCCGGGCTGCTCAGGCAGTCTGAGCGCTCTCATTTCAGGGGGATTTCCTGAAACCTGGGGGAATCCCGTGCGAAGGAATGGAGCCCAACGCTCCTGCCCGCAAGGGCAGTGCTGGAGCCCCTGCGGGGATTTATTTGCCGGAAAGGGCCAGCACAGGCACCTTTGGAGCGACAGCCGGTCCGTGTGAGCACGGGCAGTTCTGCAAAGGCTCCTCGCAGGAGGGCAGAGAACTAAGCCCGCAGTCTGGGGTGGGGTGACGAACCTTCCCTTGCCTTTCCAGCGCGGGGGGCTCCTGGCACCCCCTTCTCTCTCCCTCCGGCTGCGAGGCAGGGACACCCTGCTTGGAAACGGGCTGTGCTACCAAACACTGCTGCTCTCGGAGCAGCCTGGTGTCCACATCCATTCTCTGTGCCCGGTCGCGGCGGGCTGGCCCGGACAGAGGCTGCAGGTAAGGTGGCCGCGGCTCAGGTAAGGCCTGGGGGGCTCAGGGTCCCTTCTCTGCTCGCTTAGCTCCTCTGCGACAGCGTGTCAGAAACACACCCACCCACCCACGGGTTTTCCCTGCCTGTATCTGCTCCCCCGGTGTGGCATTCCGAGCGCCTTTTCATTGTTGTGCAGACCCAGCGCAGCGCTCGCTCCCGGCGCTGTTGCCACGGCGCCAGCGCCTCGCAGTAACACTTGGTTTTGTTTCCCACCAGGTCATGTCAGTTCCTGCGGATCTTCACCCGAACTACGTGAGGGCCTGCCAGAATGTGGGCCAGCCTGAAAACCCCTTCGTTGCTAGGGTGCTTCAAGAAGCCGATAAACCCGATGAAATGTAAGAAAACAGCAAACAGCGTGTTTCAGATGCTTCTGAAAGCCTTAAAGAGGGTAGCAGGATGAGGGATTGAACGATGGGAAAGTTCATGCAGTTTCAGGTTTAAACACAAATCAAATTTAGCATTTAGTGCTGAAGTTCTGGTTTGACTCATCTCGACATCATCTTGGCAGACGTTTGTAGCTATATATCCTTTCTGGGCAGCCTTAAAAGCATTGAAAGAAAAAAAAAAAAAAAAAAAAAAAAGGTGAAAAATGTACAGAATGGTGCCTTTCTGTCCCTTAAAGAAGCCAAACCCAGTGTCTCACCGTCCTAAGTCCATTCCTTTTGTCTTGCTCCTGTTTAAAAAGCCTCAGCTGCATCCAGTTAGCTTCCAACTAGTCATGCTTCCCTGAGCTGTCTCTGAATCCTGCCAAGCTATTAACCACCCAAATTCTCTCTCATTATGTGGCTAGGTTGGGCTTCCTCTCGTGGATGCTGCTGGGGTTAAAGTTAATTTTCCTTTGGGGAAAAAATTTGCGAAAATGAAATGGTTTGTGTTAGGTTTTGATCCTGAGGGCAGGATAGAGTAAATAAAGGGAACAAGTAAAAAGAAGATGGTGAGGTAACCCATGGGATAATATTTATTTCCATCTGCCTTCCCCTCATCTTGCTTGCTCCTGCTTTCTGTGCCAGCATGGTCTTGCAGATGTGCAGTTCCTTCAGAAAGGGCAGTGCTGAGGGACAGCTTGAATCAGGCTGTCTGTTGTGGTGTTACCAAAGATGTAAAACCAGGTGCAAGCACATCAGTGAGGGCAAGCATGGGCACACCTTTTATCTGGAGAGGAAACTCATTTCTCTTTGTCATTTTACTTCTCCCCCGTGCTTACATTTTTATGTTCCAGCAGATCTACAAAAGGGATCACATTGAAAATAGCTGGAAATAATCACCCAGTGCCTGTGCAGAGAGTTACAGATGATGACCTTGGAGTTCTTGCCTCTGTCTTATGCCATGCTATGTTTGTCAAAGGTAAGGTTTTTCCATGTGTGTCTGACATTGCGGTGCTAATATAAGAAAATGTGATCAGTGTTGGTTTCAGCCTTCATTCATCTTTGTTTCTTTTTGTTTAGAGATCAGTTAAATGTAGATATGCATCTGTCACATTCCTCATTCATCATCTTTTTCAGGTTTGGATCTTGGTTATAATTTACTGACTGATGCTGGAGCAAAGACCATGGCAACATTCCTCCAGGTGCCAAAGTGATGTTTATCTTTCAGCAACTTGTAATTTATTTGGCCACGGAAATATTTATATGTGGTGCGTTGGAGACAAGAATGCTCTGTTTTGGCAAAATTCCATTAGTTTTGACTTTCACATCCCAATCTATCCTACTGGAATCTTGGATTGTATTCCCCATGGTAAATACAAATTTCTGGTAGAGAGCGATTGGATATTTGGCTAGGGTATTTCCTGAGAAAAGAATGGTGGAATAAACTACGAGGCTTTTAGGCTTACAGTTCAATTCAACAAAGCGGGTAATGGCTGTGTCAAGTGTTCCGGGGCCTTTGTTTTAGCTACTTTATCACCTGTTTTAGCCCTTTGTAGGCCTAAACATAGGAAATCTTAATTCTGCCTTTTTATCATGGTAAGCTGTGGAATACAGATGGAAAATGGTGAGGTGTCACCTGGTGCCTGTGTTCTTAGAGCTTGGGGGTGCCATTAAGTTCCTAAAATACCTCAAGTTCTGCACCTGAGGTTGACCAGCTGCCTCCTTTGGTCATGCTGAGCACACGGGGCCCTGGGTGGTTTCTGTAGGCCCCGTGAGGACCCCACATGGCAGGTTTTTATTCCTCTCCTTCATTATCTGACACACTTTGGCATTTTTTAACTACTTCTCCCAGTCAAGGTCTGCCTGAAATGCAGCAAAGGACAGAGTTGTCTACGTGTATATACTGTTTGAAAAATGCAGGTATTCTCTGGAATAAACTCTCATTGCTTCCTGCTCTGTTTGTTCCTAAGGAAAACTCTTCTCTGCAGTATCTGAACCTCATGTTTAATGACATTGGCACCAGCGGGGCAGAGCTGATAGCGGGAGCACTTTATGTGAGTATTTGTCTGGGAGGTTCAGACAGTGGCATCTCGTTGGATACTTTTGCTTTTGATGAGCAGTACTGGCTGTCCTGCCAACATCAGAGCTGGCTGAAAGGGGCCTCTGTCCTTGCTCCATTCAGCATGTTGCTGTATCACAGGGATTGCCTGTTTTCCCAAGGCAGACCTCAGAAATCAGATTTCACACAAGAGAAAGTTGCACTGTGCTGCCATTAACACTTAATTATCTATAAAAACAAAACTATGGCAGCTGTTTTTTTCTGTGTGAAAAATGCTAAGCTATAGGGTATATAATGCCATCAGTTTTTTCCTTTATTTCTGTCCCCTAAACACTGCATTAAATTTGTCCATACCTTGATGTCAATATTTGCCCTGATTCAAGATATTTGAGACATGCTCTCAAAACTTTGCTTTACAGCAGCAGCCTAAAAACAAGTTTGTTATTTTTAATGTGGTTTCCCGAGGAAATGAGGCTTGTGTGTAAGATTTGTTGTGTTTGTGAAAGGAGACTCATGTGAGCTCTTTCTTCCTCCTTCAGAGTCTCTGAACCCTGAACTGATTTCAACTAAATCTGACAGGCCTCCAAAACACCAAGGCTGTGCAGTAGGTTGTACAACACTGGGCTTGTACAATGCTCAACAGGTTTAAAGCAGTTGGATATACTTTGCATCTTGGATGCCAATTTAGGCAGAAATATTTGCCTGGATTATTTTCATGGGAAATTTGTGAACTTGGGAGAAACAGAAGTTTTCAAATACTGGAGTTTTGCTTGCAGACTCTCGTGTGTTTGATGTCACCGAGAGGAGCCTGAGCGAGCAGTCTAAGCTATCACTTGGTTATCTGCATTATCACTTAGACACAATTCTTCTCAAGGCTTGTTTTGTCTCTGTGTGACAACCAGAAGGTTTCACACACAAAAAAAGGACAGTGTTCTTTTTCAGGCCATTTTAAAGGAATTGATTTTTTTTTTTTTTTAATTTTATCTAGAGGAATAGAAGTCTTGTGTACCTGAGAATGACTGGAAACAAAATAGGAAACCAAGGTGGGATGTTCTTTGCTTCAATGCTACAAATTAACTCAACCTTGGAGAAGTTGGATCTTGGAGACTGTGATCTGGTGAGCAATGCAGTAAAATTATCAGCAATGACATAAGTCTTTCAAGGGTATTACAAGGGTCCTGCAGAGCTTAATTAGGGGGGAATGCCATCTGTTGTCATTGATTTTACATTTTGTGACAGCCAGAGGTAACACAATATATAATATTGCAATGTGTGTTTGGAAAGACACTGCATAAAGCACCTGGGAAGTCAGAACTGATGATATTTTAGAGCAACTGTGTCCCTGGGGTATAAGGGCTTGTCTTTCGCATTCTCTGAGGTTTGTTTCTGCTGCTCATTTCTGTTATGCTAAGTCCTGTGAAATTCATGTTGAAGAATGGGCTTTTTATTCCCTGGAGAATCTTTTCCTTCTAAAGTGTGCAGTGCTATAACCCCTGAAAGTCACCCATCCTGAAGCTCTGTTGCTCCTATCAGAGCTTGATCCATAAAGGACATAAGCACAACAGTGCTAAATTGAGTAGAAAAGCACCAAATTTGCTTTTGGATAACCTGCTTCCTCCAAGAGTGTGCACTGAGATTTCTTGCACAGTGCACAGAGTACTTATACTGTACTCAGGAGGGTTGGAGTGGCCTGTGGATCACTTTTAAAAACCTGTGTTTCTTTCCTGGAAATTCAGAATTGCTCCTAGACTAGAAGGGGGAATACCCCTCAGGGATTGTGAAGGTGTTCTGAGTACATGAACAAAAAAAGTGTAGCCAGTGTAGGATTTATTCAAAAGCTTAATATGTGTGTTCTTGGTAGGGAGCTGGTTGCAAGTTGGTTTAGGATTAAAGGGCTTTGGGTGTAGACCAGCCTAACTGGAAAGTAGCATAAATATAAATTCGTGAGCAAAGTAGAAGGAAATAAAAAAAATGCAAATTGACCCATAATCTAGACTCTCACTTCTCTCTACTACATGATTCATACTTAATATGAATTTACTCAGTGGATGAATGTTAGGGAAAAACACATAAGATGATTTTGTTTCATAAATCAGGAAAACCAAAATACAGGACCATTTTAATGGACAAGTATCTTTGAGATCCATTATTCTTGCTTTTTATTTTCTGAGTTGCCAAGTAATTTGTACTGTTTAGTCTAATTCCACTCTACTATTCCATAGGCAGTTGGCATTGGTATTATCAGAAAATCTGTTATGTCTGTAAGCAGTTGGCTACTGTACTCCCATCTCTCCAGAGTACAGGAGGCAGAAATAATAGTCATGGTGATTTGGCAGCTTGATCTCTACACTGAACAGGTCTCTCTAAAGAGTTTATTCATTTTCATTTCCAGGGCACACAGTGTGTGATAGCAATAGCCACAGCCCTGTCTCAGAACAAATCACTCAAAGCAATAAATCTAAATCGTCCCTTACTGTACAGCCAACAGGTATGTAAGTGACTGTGATAAGTTAGTGCTGATGGATTTATGGACATCTGAATTCCAGCTCTCTGGAATTCCTTGCAAACTGAAGTAAATGGTGGTAGAAATATTTTTTTCTGTGCAGTCACTGGCTGCCCCTGTTTAACTAGAAGGTAACATTTTCTAAAATCTCTCTCGGTACACTTGTTAAATAATGGGCTCATGGAGAGGGGTTGGTAATGGAGAACCAAGTATTCCTTCTGCTGTTCCAGCATGGAGTTTGCTGCATTGCTCAGCAAACCGAGGGAGAAATGCTTTTTAGCAGGGAATGAGGGGAAGAAAAAAGGGCTGAGCCTAAAGGAGGAAGGCACACTGCACAATACCCCACGTCCTCTGGGCTGGGGGTTTGGCTGTTTCACTCTGCATGGCTGGTGCTGCTCAGGCCTCGGTGCAGAACTGAGGGCTGTGGAGGACTCACCTGCCTGGCAGTCTCAGGTGTCTGTGATAGCAGCAGTGTTCTCCTGATGGCAGGATAACTGAATTAAAATGCCACAAATGCCAGATCTTCCTCAATTCCCCAAGGTAAACTTAACAGTTTAAACAGATTTTAGTTGTTTATTTTTGACTAAGTTGTTTCTTATCTACATCAGCCTAACTCCAGCTTTGGAGATCAATTTAAACTACTGCTATTGAAAACAGAGGCCAGTCAGGACCTGGTCTGGATCTGTCACAGACCATTGCCATTTTGTCAGCCTTCATCTCTATCATTGTCTGAGGCCTCTGAGTTGTTTCCTTATTTTTTACTCACAATATTCACTGTTATTTTCTTAACTAAACATGACAACTTCAGAACAAACTTCCTTTGTCTTAGAGTGACAGGGCATATTTTTTCCCATAGCAGTCCTGTTTCTTTTTTGTAGAATCACTGAATCATTAAGGTTAGAAAGGTCCATCAGATCACTGAGTCCAAACTTTGACCAATTCTTTCTTCTATGAAAGTGTAGATTAACATCATGACAAAATACTTTGTGTCAGAAAAGACTGATTCAAATATTCAGTTTTTAAAAAACATTCTTTTTTTTTTTTTTAAGAGCAATGATTGGGAGGAAAACTGTTTAGACATAATAACTAAACACTGATGCTTCTGTTTGCAGGGATGTAGCTAATACTGTAAATCTGCAAATATCTTTCTAATATTTTTCTTTTTTTCCCCCCATTTTCAGCTTTATCATAAGACATTGTTTCATAGCTATTTTTATACAATGTACAAAATAGAACCCTGCTGTTTACCAAATCTTGATGTTAGTTGTGTATCTCCCTTTTACCGAAGCAAGACCATATCTTATCTTAAAGTGCAGCTTAATAAAACTGAGTGTGTGTTTTCAGGAAGAGACCACAGTCCATATAGCTCGAATGTTGAAGAATAACTCTTCTCTCATGGAGCTGCACTTGAGCAAGCATGAAATGAAAAACTTTGGTGTAGAGCGACTGTGTGAGGCCCTGTATGAAAACTCCAGCCTGAGATACCTGGACCTTAGCTCGTAAGAGTCATTGATTGACTTATCCCTGACTAACATCAGAAATTAATTTTCTTAGCACCTTTTTTTGGTTTAAAGTAAAATACGTGCATCTCTCTTTCAGTAATAAAATAACCTGTGATGGCGTAAAATTTTTGGGAGAGCTCCTAAAACGCAACCAAACCCTGGTAATCCTGGATCTGAAGGCAAACCGGATAGAAGATGATGGAGCCATGTACCTGAGTGAAGCCCTGTCTCTGCACAACAGGACTCTGCAGGCGTTAGTACTTGCACAGCTTCCCCAGGGACTGCAGGTGGAAGAAGCCACTTTGCAGCGGCAGAACTGGCATCAAAGCTCTGTGCTTTGATGCTGATCAAAACAGGAAACTCTGGAAGTTCCAAATGTTTTGGTCTATTTTTCCTTCTTGGGGGGGAAACAAAAATGTGAGTGAGAGATTGGGTAGGATTTCTTTGCTAAGCACAGGTATCTGCTGCCATGTGAGGTGACCCTAGACCTGGGGGACGTCCTGGGGTGCTGCAGGTGAGCCCCAGGTCTGCTCAGATCTCCCACAGCTTTTACAGTCCCTCTAAGAGGTGTGTGGGGGAAGGCAATTAGATCTGTCAGTTCTTTCTGCATCTTCAAAGCACAGATTGCTGTGATGCACAGATGAAAACAAGAGCTGCAGGTCTTCAGAATTTTGAGATAATCAGATTCCACGCAGGGATAAGGCACTATATTTGTTGATTCTGATCTTCAACACACTTAAGAAAATCCTCTATTTAAGTTTGCTTCCGGGTGAACCCAGAGGAGCTGTAATCTCTCCATCAGGGTGTCTTTTGCAGCCGCGTTAAACCCACGCTGACAGGATGTAAAAGCTGATCAAAGGTGTTACCTGAAGCCACTAGTTTTAAGTAGCAGACTGAGGAGGTGGCAGCTGTGAGGTGCCTCTGAGAGCCTTCCAGGTTCACTAATATAAAAATAACTGCCACTCCACAAAGATCAAAGCTTAGCCTGGATAAATGCCACGGCTTGGGCTTCAAAGCAGACTAGGGGTGAGACCTGGACACCATGGAGCAAGTCACTGACACCAAGGAACTCAACAGTGAACAACCTGGCTGCACGAGCCTTGAGAAACAGAACAAATCCATAGTCCAACTGCCTTTGTCAGCCTGAAAAGGATATTGTAGTAGGACTGGCTTTGCTACAAACAAAGAATTGTGTTATTAATGACAACTAAAAGTTCAACATAGATTCTATATATAATAATAAAATGCAGTGTAAGCATAAATCATAGTTGAACTCTTATATTTAACTAAGAGATGAGAGTTCCATGGTCTGGCACACACGTTGTGTAACTGTTTTCTCTGTTTGTCAGGTTGTCAGTAGGAAGCTGCAATATAAGTGGCAAAGGGCTCACAGCTCTTTCAAACGCAATCAAATCAAACATGATACTTTCGTACATGTACATCTGGGGGAACAAATTTGATGAAGGTGCCTGTAAGGTAAGTATTTGTTTCTGAACTTGCCTGAGAGGGTTGGGTTTTGTTTGTTCTAATTTGTTTTTGCCATTGTTGGGAAGAGTACTGAAATTAGTGAACAAGACACCTCATTTACTGTTTGGTTGGGTTTTTTTTAACTATAATATGGTGGTGCTAGATTGGGACTCGCTGAAGATCAGCATACTGAAGTGATTAAGTACTCTCCTACCCTGTGTCACCTTCTAGAGCCTTCACTGCAGTGAAAAGCAAACATCCATCACATTCTGTTTTTATTTTTCAGTCCTTTTCAGAGCTGGTTCAGTCGGGCCGCCTGAAGCCTGAATGCACAGACGTGTCCCCGTACAAGGTGGACGGGCGTGCTCAGCTGGCTGAGCTGTCCCACGGCCTCCAGAGACACTACTACTGGGCCCCGCGGTACAAGGCTGTGGCAGACAGTGCTGCCAATGCCAGCCTGGCAATTGCAGATGTTCTGGAGTATTTGTAAGTGATACACCAGCTCGGTGCACTCCACAGGACTGAGCTTTTCCTATCTGTTTTCTAGTAAAATAGATTGTATCAGTGTCAGACTCACTGTTGTTTCTTCAGGGTTTAAGTCTAAAAGGAATCTAAACCTGCTCGAAATAGTATTAGAGATAAAATATTGAACAATTGCCTTAAAATTCGGTGCTAAACAATGCCCAGTCCATGCAGGATCTATTACTATGAAAAAGTTTATACCCAGGCAGAGCACACTGACAAAAGCTGATGCCCAGGATTGCTGGGCAGCAAATCAGACATGCAGAGCCAGATTCCTGCTTGGAGCTGAGAGCTTTGGGTAAATGCATTTGTTACCATTGTGCTCCATACACTCTCTCCTGTTACTCAGTAACTGCATCCTTTAGATCTTCTTCCCCTAGTGACATTTTTAAACCAAGGTAAAGGAACTTAAGCATTAAGCCATGATCATGCTGGAAATCAAAGCTAGTGAACCCAGTGTACAGGGATACACATGAGAATTTGATTTATTTGCAGCATGTACTTGTTTCTTGCACTACAAATGGAAAGCACCACCAAATCTGGTGCCATTATTTCTTCCTGTCTCTTGAAAACTCTCTGAAAATATTTCTATTGTTATAGCCCTGTGGCAACTCGTACATGTGAGTTAAGACAACATATGCATGTAATGGTAGTTAAACATTGTTTAATAGTTCGGATGCAGACTTTGTAGAAGTTTGGGAAACACTCAGCTTGTTACCTTTTTCCATCCACTCTGCTCATCCCTGCAGAAGTGACTTGATTTATGCTCCTAAGTAGAAAAAGTCACCAAACAGGACAGCAGAATAATCCATGATTGTTGTCTGAGATCCAAGTATGCGGGGAAACAAGCAAGAAAGTCATTTCACCAAAACCAGCTGAGCAGCAGTGATGTAATTGTTGCTGTTCTGACCCTGTGTTACCACAGTGGCAGTGTAGAACAGATACATAGACACTCCTTCCCCAGATGAAATCACCAAGGCTGTTGTGTGGGGGTGTTTTTTGCTATTTGATTGCTTTTTTTTTGTCATTGGCCCTTGTCCCCACCCCTAAACACAAATCAGTCAGACTCCGTTGCTCCAAAAAGCACCTGGTACCACAGGAGGACTTAGAGGTAAGCCCAGAGCGGGTGTGTTTGCTCTCCACACCTGCACAGGGCCCTCCTAACCTGCAGCCAGTGTTAAGCACAAAGTCCATGTGAACACCCTGTTTTAGAGAGGGGCTTATATTTTAACTACTGTTAAACAGGAAGGATGGAGCAATGAGAACTAAAGTCGAGGATACACTGAACGTGGTTGGTTGAGAAGAATTTGCATGCTATGAACATTCCTCAGTTTTTAAATAATGAGATAAGCCTGTATTGGTATTTTTCTGAGTGTTGCTGCTCTGGGGCATTGGAGGTTACACCCTGATAGTCTACTAAGAGTACTCTCGGTACTGGTAACAGAATTTCTTGCCAGAAAGATCACTAAAAGATGCAGACTAAGGTATTTTTTCCATATATCTTTCTTTCCTCTCTCTGGTATATGAAGTTCAGACTAATTTCATCACCCAAATTAAGTTTTAATTTACTTGTATGAATGACATTCATTAATGTGCCATGGTAACGGGGAACCACATCTACCAATCAGTCCCAACTCTACCAAGAACAGCATTTTATTTTTAGTGATGTGGTTAAGATGGCAACAATATCATACACCAAATGTGTCAGGATAAATGGCATCTACTTGCAGAAGTGCTGGTGCCTCTGTTTGAAATATTTGCACTCTACCTGAACCTTTGTTTAACAGCAACATGCTTGGCCTATAAGAGCACTCTGCATTATTGACAATACCCATAAAACCAGCTCATGTGTTACAGTTTGACATTCTTTTGTAAGAAAAGCCTACAGAATAATTTCTACTGAATTCTGTACAAACAGCTTCCTGAAAACTAAAATAGGTATTTTTGCAAAACCCTATAATGCTTTAAGAGGACTATGCCAGAGGCTTTTATTGCTTTTCTTTCTCTGAAAACCAAACCTTGACATCTTTTAAGAATTTTTCTCGTGTTCTTTGGAATGAGAGAATTTATACAGGCTAGATTTTTTTGCCATGTTCTAAGTTATTCTAGTAGCTAAAGAAAGCACAATCCTACTCTGAAAACCATTTCTTCCAGCTGTCCTTTGCTGAAAGGCAGAATTTTTGCCCCAGTCTTAAAGGGAAGGATCCAGCCGGTCAGTGGTACAGCACAGGTCCCCCAAATCCCAGTGTGCTCCAGGGGCCACTGTGATGCTTGTTTTAGGGTGCTGTGATGGGGGTTATGTCTCACTGTTTCCCTTCTTGGTGCTGCCCCTCACAGTTGTAAACAGGAGACACGAGGTGAGGGAAAATTACAAAACAAGTTTATTAAAGTCTAACATAAACCACTTCAGGCTAAGTCTGTACAACCCCCTCCCTTCCCAGGGGATTATAAAATTGAGAGTTGAGGTATATACAAATAACAGAGGAAAAATTGTATATACATGACAGATACTTTAAAAATAATTTAACCAAAAGAATCAGTTATTAGTCCTTATCTGAACTTAATTCTGCAAGGCTTATTGAGCCTCTCTGGGATCACAGCCCTGAAATCCTTCACATGGGACTTGTCCATACTGAAAATTGATTTGTAACACAAGATTTCAGAATGGTTGTCATGCTTTGTGCCCACTTATAGGCACAGATTTGGAAATAAATGTCATACAAGGAGTTATTCAGAGATTTCTAGATGCAGATAAACTATTCAGGGAAAAATTTGCACCAACTTCAGCGCAAAATTGACTGAAACAACAGAAAAATCATGTCATTTTCTCTAAATGACTGTTAATTATCAAATTTCCCTCTTTCCTTTTGCAAGGAGACATCTGCATAAAAAGATTCCATGCTTTCCCATATTAATCCCTTACAGAAGTGACCAACATTGTTATAAGCCTTGTACCTTCAAAATGAACTCAGAATCCCTAAGTGTAGGACTTAGATGTGCAGCTGATTTCCATGCATCTACTGGCAAAAGGTACAGTCCAGACCTACAGCCTGAACACACCTACAAATATATTTATATATATATATATTTCTTTAAAATCTATATTCTAGTAAATGAATAGTTTGTAGAGATCATACCTCAACAGCTGAGATATCTTCATGAAAAATGAGGCTAAAAATCAAGATTCTCAGATGGGGACTCAAGAGTGCAGGTCACTAAATTATTGCTCCAAGACAAAACTACAAGCCTGTGTATTCTATTAAGAAAGGTTAAAATTGTTGTCTTGTAAAAAATAATGATTATCTTCTTGTCTATAAAGAAAACTAAATGACTAATAAAGCAAGTGTTACTGTTATAAGTATCTAAACAAATCCTGTATAAATCTAAGCACTGTATTTTTTAAAAAAGTCTGAAATCTAAGAATACAGTAACAAGCTATAATTTTAGAAATATAAAAACAGTCCAAACAAACATTAGTTATGGAATGCAATTTCTATGTAGGAATGTAATTACTTTTTAGGTTTCTTTCCAGAGCTAGTACTCTCTCAGGGTCATTTATCCTGGACATGTTTATCTTCAGCTACTTTTCTCAGGTAACAGCAGTTTATTGTTACTTTGTCTTCCAAAGCTGTCTAAATATGAAAGTTATCAGTTGTATGGTGTTTTCTTTCTCAGTATTCATGACTAAGCCTATGTCTATCCTAAGATTTCTGCTCTATTTTCAGAGAGAGAAAGTAAAGAGGAAGCTTAGGACGAGCTACACACAGTCAAGATCCCAATCTTTGGGGTTCTTCAGTCTTAAAGGGCAAGGCTAAGGAATCCTTCAGGGACTACACCAACAGCAGGAGCTAAAAGAGAAGAGGGGAGGAAAAGGAGAAATGCCAAAGAAACAGGAAAAAAAATACTAGAGAACTTCATCCTTTATCCTCTGCCAGTGTTATGAACATCAGCTGTTCATAAATGTTGTGGGACAGAGAGACAAAGAAATGACAGGTCAGGCAGGGCCAGCAATAATCAGCTCCAGGGGGCACAGTGAGAGATTCCTGCATGAAGGATGTTCCTGTTGAACATGGCTGTTCTCCTGCTGTCTGTGGTAGACTTTATCAGCAAGTTTACCATATATTAAAGCATAAAATATGATTTTTTAAAACATGTCATATACTAAGATGATCAACATAAAGAAGCTAAAGGTCTATTATTTTACAAATACAAACGTAGAGGAAGAGAAAAAAAATAAATCTGTAGTCATGCTCAGGAGTCAAGGGATCATTTGCAGAACATTTAAATGAAATCCTCCGAGAAATTTTTCACGAGTCTGTTTAATTAAGGTGCAGATTAATTATTACTCCATGTAGAACAGGATCAGTTAAGAGGTATCTCCTATGCTCTTCTGTTTATCAGTGTCTTGACACAAGGCATCAGTGGAAATAAATGCTAGCACCAAGTAAATAACCAACAAATTATAGCCTTACATGCATTGTTGGTACAGTATGATCACTGTTTCATTACCATTTGATGATTACTTAAATAATGCTTACATTGTTAACGGCACAAACTGGCAAAATGGAGTAGGAAAGTACTCCTATTGTCACCTAGTCTTTTGTGACCCTACCAAGACACAAAAAATGTTGTTTTTTAAATATGTCTGTTGCTAGTAATAACACATATCTTTACATGGGCCTTGCTAGGTACCAGGTTTGTGCAGTTATGGTGGACAAGTGACATGAGACTTAGAGCAATTCACAAAAACTTCAATGAAAACAAATCAGTCATACTCTAACAAAACCTTTCCTGGAAGAATATCAATCTGCTCTGTTATATCATTCTTTAATGCCCCTTCATGTAGTGTTTGCTTATTATTTTCACAGCGAAGGGCAGGATTTATTTCCTCTTCTGTACCTCTGTCTAGCACAAGAAGCAGCACTACAGTTAAAATAAGGATTATGAAGCTCTGATTTATGCCTCACAAACTAAGTCACTGCATCTTTCTGTCTCAACTACAACATGCATGTTCCAGCTCTCCGTTTGTTGCTGTTTGTGCCAAACCTGGGGTGGTTTCAGGATGTGAAAAATAAATCTGGGACAAGACATGACAATGCTGGATTGACTTACACAAACAAACAAAAAAAGGCAACTTGTTGGAAAGAAGACCCAGTGTATCTATGCCATTAGGACCCCCTGAAATTAACCTTCCTTTACTTGTCTTGTCAGGAAAATACACCCAAACCTTTCTTTCCCTCTGGTCAGGCTTCACCTGCAGATGGCACTTCTGGCAGCCAGCAGAAAGGCTCTGCAAGCACCTCAGCAGAGCCCTGACCTACCTGCACCGTGGACCATTCCAGCACCTTGGAGGGCAGGCTTATTAGTACAGCCAAATAATGTTCTTCCCTTGCACCTCTGAGTTAATATTCTTAAACTATCAAATATGGCTTAAAAGATCTGTTCTCAAATGACATTGTGACACATCAAATCAGCAGAAACATGGGAGGAGATCTCCAAAATACATTAACATATGTAACAGAGAATTCTTAAGGCAGGTGTTGCTGGAAAGGAATTGTCTCCTGGAAATCAGTGTTAATTGCAGAAAGAAGTTTGATTGTAGATTAGCGCAATTCAGCACTGCAGGATGGAAATGCCTTACAGGTGTCTTTGCACAAAGGAAAAGAAAAGAACAAGTCCAATTCAAAGAGTGTGACTGCTTGTTTATGTTCATCTTACCAAAGGTTTGCAGGTTCACTACCAAACTACCTCGATGGCTCTGCACTGCTCTGTCAGTACAACTGCTGCAGGAAAATAAACTGAGGTTCTGAATATCCAGTCACAGCAGATCTCAGCAATGTTTCTGATGAGGGGGACTGGCTCCCCGTCACGGGAAGCAGCATCTGATGGTCTTCAGTCCCAATGGGAAGAGGAAGTGCTAAAGACATCTCAGAGGGCTTCACATCTATGGACTCAGACAAGGGGCTTTTCTGACTCTGAATGGATTCTTGTTCATTGAAAGAATTATCAAGTGCATTAGAATCGGGGGGAGTTTCAGGTCCTGGGAGAAAGAAAAAACAAAAAGAAATGTTTAAAAGCTCCTGTGCAAATTCCTTTTCAACTGACTGTCAAAGCCAGCACTTGGTGTGTCACAGGCTGCTTGGACAGCTGGGATAACAGTGGCTTCCATGTGCTGGGAAGCCAGAATGAGCTGTAAGTAGAGTGTAAGCACCAGGAATCACATCTGCTGCTGCTCATAGTGTGACAACCAGAAGGATGATGCATTCCAACCTGATCTCTACTTGACATGGTACAGAAGATAACAAACCCTTAACATCACAGGGAACAAGAGACCTTTGGAAAAAATGTAATTTTGAGTTTCCTCGAGATTTTCCACCCCAGACAATCTCAGACCCAGAGCCACAGCCAAGCATCCTCTTTTAACTGAGATAGCGATGTATCATTTGTCCATAAACTTCTTCAGGGGAAAAGGTCTGTGAACTCCATTCCAGCCAGACACATTGTAGATTTTATCCAGTCACTTGAGAAATTACTTTCTATCCCAAATTGAAATCTCTGTTAATGGGCTCCTCGCTGCCCTCCTGTTTGAATGCAGCCTGACACTGCTCTTGGATGTTTCTCTGATTAAACCACATCTGATATCTGACCCTTCCTCTTTCAAAGCATGCTCCAAAGTCTGTTATTTCAGTGCTGGGGCTCTGCTCTCTGCCTTCTGTCCCTCCATGAGAGCTGGCCTGCCTTGGCAGCTCTCCCAGCTTCACACCCTCCTGCTCTGCCGGGCCCTCCCCACACTTATTGCTGCTCTCCCCTTACCAGTGGCTTCCTAAATTCAAATCTCTCTCTGCACAAGGCTCTTCTTTGCTCATTCTCTCCCTCCCAATCCAGATGGGCACAGACACCTATTATTCCTTTTCCCACATGACAGAGGCAAGGGACTTACGGTCAATAAAGAAGGACAGACAGATGTCAAGGTGTAAGGAGCCAGTTTTGAACAAGGCTGGCTATCTGAACATCTCTAAAGCAGATGCTTTTGGCTCTAAAGAGAGCTACTATCCAAAAATCTTTTGCTTTCTAATTTTGGGCCTGGATGAGCAAAAGGATTTATTCAGCATTGAAGGCAAAAGAGCTGAAGTGGTTTCTCAACCTTTCTTTGCACAAAGAACTCACCTGCATGAACTTTTGTTTTGTGCTTCTTTAGATTTTTTATATCCGTGTAAGAATTTCCACACATTTCACAGATAAATGGTCTTTCACCTGAAAAATATTGGTTTAGCAGTTAGAACAGTCTTGACACTGTAAGAAAATACAGTTAAGAGATATAGGATAATGGATTTCAATGTTGTATTTTAAAATACAACTTTCTAATTCCTATTTTGTCTTTGTGCCTGTATTCAAAATAATTTTTTTCCAGAATAGTAGTATAAAATAAAGGAAGACCTAAACATTTTAAGTAAACCCTTGATCATACATCAACACCTACCCTGGTGCACAGATACTACTCTGAAAAAGGCAATTAAAAAAAATTTAATGAGTTTTTTCTTTACATTATATATAGCCCAGAGATAGATAAATTAAAAAACTCTGCTACTTTCACATACAGCCCAATACAGTGCATTTTAAAGGCAAAAGGGTAAAGGTAGAATATAATTTATAGTGCAGGAAGCAGCTTGTCTGAAAACTGACCTGTATGGGACCGAAAATGTTTATTGAGCTCTCCAGAGGAAATAAAACTCTTTTCACAAATGCCACAGATATATGGCTTCTCTCCTAAAGGAAACACAAGGACTTTGTTAATTCAATGTATAAACCAGAGTATGCATAAAGAACAAATCAAAATGAAAGGGAGGTCATGTCCAGTGGGAGAAAAAGCTCCCTAAACTGGAATCAGAGGGAAAAAACCAAGAGAAAGGAGCTGGATGACAACTCCAGAGGTAACTTCATTACCCATCTCCAACCCCTCTGCAGGATCCTCCCTTGCCAGGCCTGTCTGGCACCGCAGCGCTCTGACCCTTCTGGATCCCTTCCAGCTCTGCGATTCTGTCCCCCCTTACCTGTGTGTTTTCGGGAGTGGGTGATGAGGGAGCTCGAGACAGCAAAGGCCTTTCCACAGCTGTCACACACGTAGGGCTTCTCCCCGGTGTGGCGCCGCACGTGGTAGGTGAGGGTGCTGGCCTGGGCAAAGCGCTGCCCGCACCGGTCACACACGTACGGCTTCTCCCCGCTGTGCTTCCTGCAAAACACCCCCAGTCACCTCCAGGCGGGAAGGGGAGCAGCACCTGCTGCTGAGCAACCTGCCCCAGTGAGCACTGTATCCCCAGAGCTCCTCCTGCTCTTGTTCTGTGATGTATTCAAGATGTAGCAGCACTGAGGTTCAGTTTGCAGTTCTCTCGGAGTGAAACTCAAGGCCTGTTCACTCTGGGATCAGCATATCTGTCATTTCCAAGGCAGCTGAACTGAAACACAGGCCCTGCACGTGTAATATCCACCATGGGAGCTCAGCATGCTTTGCACTACACTGTACTGAAAGACAAGATGATGATTCCTAACAGGGGAATATCATTCCTGCTCCTGCCAAAAATGCCAAAAGCCCCACACAAACAGCAGTGAGAACTGTTCTGTCATCTCCCACCACGGAACATTCTGATGCTGCAAGCAGTCTAAAACAAACCCTGCACCACTGTCACGAGGAGACCAGTGCACAGGCTGCAACATTCATACAGCACAAACCTCCTCCCTAACGAGCAAGTACATCCAAGGCATTATTCTGGTGGGCACTGCGAGAGAAGGAGTAGAAATGCCCAAATTTTGTGAATGTGAAACTCTGGCTCACACTGGAGCAAATGTTTCTGTTTCAATAAACCCAAGGACAAGCATTTGCAGGATCTCCCATGTGCCCACCTGGCGTGAATCTTCAGGTTGCTCGAGGTCGCGAACTGCAGGTTGCAGACATCACATTTGTAAGGTTTCTCTTCTCCGTGATGCATCCGGCTGTGGAACACCAGCTGGCACTTCTGAGCAAAGCCCTTGTCACACAGTTCACACTTGTATGGCTTCTCCCCTGGTGAAAAAGAACACCCTTGTGCTCTCTGTATTTACATAAGAAAGCTTTGCAATCCATGACCCGACCAAAGCTCAGGTGTCTGTTCTAATGCTTGTTGCAAATAACATCTTGGAACATCCTGTAATCAGTCCACTGAACTGGAATGTGCTCTGAACACAGAGGATAACAAGACTATTTTTTAACACATTATGTTTGGAGAAAAAAGAAAAAGACAATAATGTTTTTAATAGTGCCATTCTCCACATTATTTTTAACAATGCTGCTACCATGCTTTCAGACTTTTTGCTGGTTATTTCTATTCATCATTCAAAATTTTTAAGATGAACCAGTATATCATCTGCTTTTCCTTGCCTGCCCAACAGCAACAAGTCTTCAATGTACAGTCTAGTGCTCCCTAATTTCTTGTTAGTGTCTGCTGCAGAATACAGGTACTTCTCTGACTAGTCATGTTCTCTTAGTGCTGACCAGTCTCCTGCAAGGGTTTGTGCAACTGTGCAGTCCTTGATGACAGTAAAAAAATGCCTTTCTCTGCCATTCTGTGGCAGTGCACAATCAAACCACAAACTCAACAATTCATAAGTACATTGTGTACATAAAAACTTAAAAAGTAAAAGTATTAGACATCTAATGTGCCATCTAGCAACCCCCATGGAATTCCCTACCCAATCATGCAAAAATTCCCAGGACAATACCCTCAGAAGTACAAAGTACAGCTGACATTCCTACCCTGAATTCTGCTCACAAGCAGGCTCCAGCAATTTGCAGTTTGTCATCTTTTTAAGTCAGAAGTGTTGTTTTAAAATGCTTGAGTCTTTCTAACTGATTTCTCTTTGATGCTTGACATGACACAAACTCCTGGTAATGTTACTGAATGCACCATCACACATTCCAGCTGTCTGTTTTACTAAATAAAATCCCAAATGCTGTAGTAATTCAGCCAACTTCCCTACCTGTTTTTGAAGATTCTATGGGACAAATTATTTGCCACAAGATTCCATTTTCCCCCACTTTTGTTCTCAAACATGTATTATGTTTTGAAGCTTAAAAAAAAGCAACAGAAATTCTGGTACCAAGTACAGCAAGTTTTACATGCTCTACTGACAGTAGTTTTTGGCACTTCATCTCTCTACAAAGCTAAAGGACAGCCAGCTCTTCTGAGTCTCCCCAGAAATCAAGATGCTCAGACTAATAAAGCCCTGTCTAGCTCCTAAAAGTAAAAACTATGATTTTGTACTGAAAATGCTGAAACATTTCACACTACCAGGATATCAATACTATCCCTGCATGTGTACCAGCAACAAACAAAATTTCAAGAGGAAAAAGACAGAATGCAAAGACCTTTCTAGTCCTGCATTCAGAGGCTGTGTGTGATTCCAGGTCTCTACAGACCACGGGGCAGGGCCAATGGCTTACCTGTGTGAGTTCTTACATGTGTTTTCAGCTGATTGCACTGGGTGAATGCCTTCCCACACAGCTGACACACGTAGGGCTTCACCCCTTTGTGTATCCTCATGTGCCGACGGAGGCTACTGGCTTCTGAGAAGACTTTCCCACAGGTGTTGCACACTGGCTTGGCTTTGGAGTACTTCTGGTCCAGCTCCTCTCCCGAGCTCTCCAGCTGGTAAGAGCCCTTGTCACTGGCTATGTTGGACATGCAGTGCTCCTTGAGGGCGCAGCTCTGCTGAGGCTTTCCCCGTTTCTGTTTGGCTGCCATGGTCTGAGCCAGGATATCCTGTGCTGCCAGCGTCTCGCTCTCCACCACAGCCGCCAGCTGCAGCTCCGAGTTGTCGCTGCCCTGGGCAGCCTGCTCTGTTATCTGGGTGGCCAGTTTGTTTGCATCTAGAAACATCTCAATGGACGTGTTCTCGGCCACATCTGTCTGATACGGGAGGGATTTATTCTCCAGGCTTTTGGGGGGGCTGAAATTCTTCTTCCGCTTTTTGGGTTGAGGCGATTTCTTCTCTAAAGCTGCTTTCTTTGCCAGGGGTTGAACCAGCTCTGCAGCAGCAACATCTGCTTTCTCCCGATTATTGTAATCTCGGAGAGTCAGAAGGCAGGTCTGCTGATTCATTTCAACGTTCCCAGTGATACTGGATGTCTCTGTGGAAGAGGGATTAGCAATAAAAGCAAAGTCCTCCATCTTGATCTTGCATTTAGTCACCACTTCTTCTACTTTGAGATAGTCGGCAGCCTGGTGAATCTCTTTAACATTCCAGCTGCAAGGCAACAAGACTTGGGTGAAACATTCTGAACAAAGCAAATGTTTGTTTTGCATCAATTGTATCACACAGGGCTGCAGAAAAGTTACACTGTCAGAAATGCAACTTTGAGAACACACAGCAAGAACTAATCTCTAATGCTCAGGGCACTAGAATGCCAACTACTCCTGAGCTGAAGGTCATTGTCTACTGGGGTCTGAACACCCTCGCACTGAGGAATTTATTTCCATTACATGCCTTTGTAGAATTTTAAGTTAAAAGTCAACTTGTAAGATAGTGATGCTAGACAAGGGCTTGTTGGCCCAAAGAGCTCAGAAATCACAGCACAAAGGGATAAAAATGCACAAATTACCATACCATAATCCTTCTGGCAAAAGTGCCAGGTAATTCACAAGCAGCACATTCACCTCAGCACCTCTGTGAGACTGGTAATAATCTTGTTTTATAAAACAATTTGCAAGGAGTCTTAATTCTGAATCACCCGCACACAGACACCACTAACACCAAGGAAATCCTCATTTAAACCACTACACTCTATTTTTCAGTCCTTACAACACAGGCCTTGATGGTTTAGAAAAGAATTGATCTGGAAACGGTGCCAACATGTACCACCAATGCATTTATGGATTTACAGCACTTTAAAGAGAGATTAATGGTAAAACAACATAATTCTAACAATCTCTTACACAGCAAATGCAATTGGACAATAAGTAACTTGCACAATTACTCTCTGCACATGAAGACAACACATCCAGAAACTCTCCTACTTCAGTCCCAGACATCAGGAATACTGCACATTTCTGCTCACAAAAAGTCAAAGCACCAACCACTAAGCTCAGCACATGGCTGTGCACTGCTCTACTGCTGGTAATGCTTGTAGCTAATTAAAAAACCCACTCTGCATCTGGACTTAAATCATCAAATGAGCTTTCCCACTTCAGTAGAAACAAAGGGGTTTTGAGCCTGCATTTGACACCAGACAGTGAGAAAGGAGTAAAAATCCTGGACTAGGTATTTCTAAGCAGCCACGGTTCTCTCATGAGGGATGATCTCTCACTGACAGAAAAGCACTGAAAAGAATCCTCACTGTACAGGAAGCAACACAACAGGCACAAAATCAATGCAGTAATGGGGGGAAACACTTTTTCAGTGACTCCTTTTGGGGACTGCAATATAAGACTTTATGTAACATGCAAATTCTAACAAATGTGATCTTTTAAAATCATGCCTATCCTCATCCATTCCTCAGACTTTAGTCTCTACCACATACACAGTTTCTGGGTGGTTTTGAAAAAAGAACTACTGTAATTCAGCTCCAAAAAGCACACACTTGTCCTTCCCTCTCCTGGGAATCATGCAGGATGTTTAATCCCTGCCAACCCAGAGAGAAAGAGCAGGAGACTGAAACTATCAATCAGTGAAATATCAGACAAGACACCTTTGTTTTGGCACTCCCGCGTCATGTGCTATTTTAAAGCCTGCAAACAGATAAACTTCAAGCTGCTAATATGTATCACTTCCACTGCTATTTGCTTCTCCAGAACACAGGAGGAATCCAGCTCTGTCTTACCACAAAGTTTATTTCCCTATTCCCTTCCCCCCTCTTCAGTAAATTACCTGTCAAGGTTTAAGTTTCCGGTATAAATAAACTCCAGGAGCTTTTGGAAGCCATCAGCTTTCACTTGAGTCTGATCCAAGACAACATTATTGTCAGATGCGTCCCTGTAGAAGGCCCCGAAGTACTCGCTGAAGGAGGCGAGCACGTTCCTGTGTGCCTTGAACTGGCACTCCCCGATGACCACCGTGCAGTCGCAGAGGAACCCGGCCTCTCGCTGCTTGTTCAGCCTCTCCAGCAGGTGCTCGCAGTGGTGGGAGTACTGCATTTTGAGAACGCGCTGCGGCCACCTGGGTCTGACCTGGGAAAGGGAAAAAAGGGGAAAAAAAATTATTTAAGTGCAAGACACTTTGTTTCACCCTTAACAGGGGTAGCGATTACAAGAGAGTCAGTGTGTAGGTGTGCCTGTGATCACCGAGGGCAGTGTGTGCAGTGGTGGATCCTTAGGGCAGTGAATCCTTAAGGATGGTGGATCCTTAGGGTGGTGGATCCTTAAGGATAGTGGATGCTTAAGGATGGTGGATCCTTAGGGCAGTAGATCTTTAGGGTGGTGGATCCTTAGGGAGGTGGATCCCAAGGGTGGTGGATCCTGAAGGATGGTGGATCCTTAGGGCAGTGGATCCTTGGGGCGGTGGATCCCTAGGGCAATGGATCCTTAAGGACGGCTGATCCTTAGAGCAGTGGATCCCCGGGCAGTGGATCCCCGGGACAGTGGATCCTTAAGGATGGTGGCTCCTTTGGGGTGGTGGTGGATCCTTAAGGATCGTGGATCCTTAGGGCGGTGGATCCCGGGGCAGGGGCTCTGCTCTGTCCCCCCCCGTCCCCTCTCTGTCCCCTCACTGTCTCCCCCCTGTCCCCCTCCCTCTGTCCCCTCACTGTCCCCCACTGTCCCCTCACTGTCCCGCCCCGTCCCCCCGTACCTGCGGGCGGGCAGCGCCGCTCAGGCCGCTCTCCCCGCAGGCCGCTCACTCCGCCATGTCCCGCTGACGCCGCCGCCGCTTCCGGTTCGCGAGTTCCGGCCGGGGCGGCCCGGGCAGGCGGGCGGGGTGCCGCGGTCGGTGTTCGGTGTTCGCTGCTCCGCGCCCCGAGCGGGTTGCTTTGAAATAACTCGGGTGACAGGGGTTTATTAAAGCCGAGAGCGGCGCACCGGCCCCTGAGAGGCGGGGAAGGGGAAAAAGGGACGGGGCGTGGAGAGGAGGGAAAGGGGACTCCTGAGTTTGGAGGTCAGAGGGTTGGGATC
>JAWWEW010000012.1:3868764-3895458 GCA_035583185.1 Anabacerthia variegaticeps | reverse complement strand
CGGGGAAGGGGAAAAAAAAAAAAAACGGCCACCTCGGCGAGTGTTTCCGCCCGGTTTCGAACCGGGGACCTTTCGCGTGTTAGGCGAACGTGATAACCACTACACTACGGAAACGCCGCTGGGGTTGGTCGTCCCCGGGTATCCCCCTAGTTCCGTCCTCCCGGCGGGCACCGCTGTCCCCCAAAGCACCGGGATCGGCCCGGGATCTGCATCCCAAAGCACCAGGATCGGCGGGATCTGCATCCCAAGGGACGGGCAGCGGCCCAGGATCTGCATCCCAAGGGGCAGGCATCCAAAGGGACGGGCATCGGCCCGGGATCTACATCCCAAAGCATCGGGATCAGCGCGATCTGCATCCCAAGGGACGGGGATCGGCGGGACCTGCATCCCAAGGGACACGGAGCGTGGGACCCCGGGCAGCGGCTCCTCCGCATGGCCCCGCGGTGCGGCTGGGAATGGGCAGTGACAGATCCCCCTGGATCTGCCGCCACACCAGGACTGAAATGCCTGATCTTGGAAGCAGCTGCAGAAGGGAACTTGGTTTTGCCATCCTTTGCAACGGGGAATGCAACCCCGGCCGGTGGGAGGAGGAGTAAGAGACGACGGAAGCGAAATAGGAAAGGCTCCAGAAGAAAGTGACGGGGAAGGGAAAGGGGAAACAAAAGAAAGCGGGGAGCAAACAGCAACAATGTTGAGTTTGGCAGTGACATCTGCAGGATTTCTTAACGCTACTGCTGTCATCCTGCAAAGCTTTCTAATGGCTGCAAAGATGTGTGTGTAAAGAGGTGACAAAATTAGCATCCTTTTCGTGCTTGTGACATCCCCCAGTTCCACGTGGAAAAACACGCCTGGGAATCCACTTCTGTAGCACTTGGCATGAGTCTGAGTTTGGAGCCGCATCTCTGCTCACCCCCATATCGCCCCAACATAGATAACACAGTAACAAAGTAACATAATTGTAGCCATTTTGTTCCTGCAAGGTCTTCAGCAGCCCCCAAAGATTACATTTCAATAACTGTAAATAAACTAATGGAACAGAAAATACAAATTAACTAATGCATATGTATTACTATTGATATAATATTTTTATTTTATAGGTCCATGTTTAGGCTTCTCCATGTTTAGGTCACATGCTATAACCTTCTCCAAGGAGCTGAATGGTCTCAGCTCTTGCAGCTGCTGAAGTTGCCTGGATTGCAAACAGATCAAATACATTTTCAGAGTTTCTTTCAAAACAAAACACATAATTTAGATATACACATTCCCAATGTCCTTTACCTATGACATCCCCTGAGGACCTTGACGAAAGGGAGATGCTGCTGTTGCCATGGAGACTGGGTTGGAAAAGTACTTGCCCAATACCACTGCATTTTGCTTGATTCCTCTAGGTATCCAAAAAAGCGTGGGATTGTCACGTTCTGGGGAGGGGGAAGGTTGTGGGGAAGAAATGGGAGAGCTGTTCCCTAAGCAGGCTGATGTGCCAGCTCTGTGTCTGCCCAGGCTGTGCTCACACTTCTTGTCTCAGCACAGGCTGTGCCATGGACTCCAGTTACAGTGTCACCCACAGTGACAATCAGTGACACCAATCTTTGAAGGCTGCTGCTTGCCCTGTGTTATTTCCCAGCTTGACCCGGACAGCTGTGAACTCAAAAAACACTGAGCATGGATTCTGAGAGAAAGTGGCACTTCTCAAGTCACCAGAGCTAAGAAGCTGCTTGTTTGAGGCACAAAAGATAAATGATGTTAGGTGTGCCTCAGGCTCAGTACTGGCGAGGTGGAAAAAACTTACCATGTTCCATGAAATTACAAAGGTTTGATTGTCCTGAAACCCTCTTTCACCATCCTGATGTTGGCATAGTTACCAGGGACTGACAAGCTCTGCTCCAATTCTATCATGAGTGAATCATCATCATGTTGGCATAAGGATTTACTTTCCCTCCAGTCCCTTCTGGTGTTTCCTGGTGCCCTCTTCCCTAGAATTAAGTTGAATACATGGTCCAAGGAGGTGTTGGGATGAAAGTCAAAGCTCCTCATAATAAGATGGTTTCAGTTTAGACAGAAGGCTTCTTGTTTCTCTGGGTGCCTCCCAGGTAATGCAGATTACTGTGGCAGAGTAGAGGGAGTCTGAGCCTAACCTGGTGCAAGAAAACATTTGTAAAATATACATGATTTTATAACAGATTTTACTTAACACTTCATGGAAAAGAACCTGAGATTAGAGTTTCTTGAGAGCAAGGGTCTAGGGAGTACACCAACAAAAAATCATCTATTTATTCCTAGTTATCCCATGCATACATCTTTCTACATGGGTGCAAAATGCTTTTTGTGAGAGGTTCTTTACCAGAACAATATACAGCACATGTACAATGAAAGCTGGGATGACCAAGAGCTCTACTTTACTGTCCTACACTCTGCTGTGCCTGCACCACTGCCGTGCCTGGGCCTGCCTTGCTTTTCCATGGAAATCTCAGTGTCAAAAAGCAAACACACAGAAGCCTCTCTGAGGAACATGAGGCAGCAGGGATGAGGCAGCCGCTGAGTACTCCAGGGAGCAGGTACTGCAGGGAGCATCCTCCTGGCACAGAGAGAGGGCATGGCAGAGGTCAATACATATCCTCATCCAGGGAGCACGGGGGGTGGGCACAGCCCTGCTTCGGGGGGATCGATGGGGAAGGGGGGTCCTGGCCTGGGATCCTCGACTGGGATGGGCAGGGCTTGAATGTGTGCCCAGGCCCCTGAGTCCAGCCCCCAGGCACCAAGCCGTGGCCCTAAATCCCAGACATCAGACCCCCTAAATCCTGGCACCAGCCTCCATACCCCAGGTACCAGCCCCAAATCCTGGCACCAACTCCCAAATTCCAGGTACCATCCCCCAAATCCCACTCCCAACCATGGGCCTGTCTCCAGGTCGTGGGTGCCTGTGGCATCTCCAGGCCCCAATTCCCAGATCCTGATCCCTGCAGCATCCCCAGGCCCCAATTCCCAGATCCTGCACCCCCAGGCCCCAGTTCCCAGATCCCACATCCCCAGTTCCCAGACCCCTATCCCAGTCCCCATCCCAGACCCCTATCCCAGTCCCCTATCCCAGTGCCCTATCCCAGTCCCCTATCCCAGACCCCTATCCCAGTTCCCTATCCCAGACCCCTACCCCAGACCCCTATCCCAGATCCCAGTTCCCTGTTCCCTATCCCAGTCCCCTATCCCACACCCCTACCCCAGATCCCAGTTCCCTGTCCCCTATCCCAGACCCCTATCCCAGAACCCATTCCCCTATCCCAGACCCCTATTCCGGTTCCCATTCCCCAATCCCCTGTCCCAATCCCCAATCCCCAATCCCTGCCGCAGCACAGACCGTGCGCGCTCCCGCTCCGTGCGCGCTCCCCTCCCCCGCCCACCGCGAGCACGCGGCGCGTTCCAAACTCCCGCCACTCACCTCGCCCCGCCCCCTCTGCCCGCCTCACCCAATGGCGGCGGGGGAACGCCCCGCTCCGGCCAATGGGGGCGCGGGGGGCGTGTCCCGCGCCCTTTAAACGGGCGGCGCGCGGGGCGGCGCGGGCCGGGCCGTGTGGGGAGTTCCCAGCGTTCTAACCCTAAATGGCGTCCGCGCCCCCGCGCCCCCCCCGCGCCCGCCCGCTGTTTTCGTCGCTGGCTTTCAGCGGGTCCGGGGAGCGGCCCGGGGGGGCTCGTAGGGGCGGGAGGCACAGGCAAAAAGGGAGAGGAAAAATCCCCAAAACAAGCAAAAAAAAAAACGTCAGCGAGGGGGGTCCTCATTCCGGCTCGCTCTGGGCACCCCCCTCAGCCCCTCAGCCCCGGGGCGCTCCCGGCGCGGCGCCGAGGCTGCGGTCGGCCGGCCCAGAGCCAGTGTCACCGCGAAGAGCTCGTCTCTGTGGGCCTCGGCGCGGGTCCGGGAGCCAAGGGGGCATCCCCCGCCTCACCCTGCCCCGGGGAGCATGGGGAGCCCAGCACAGCAAAACGGGAACGGCGCCGCAGGGCCGAGCAGCCGCGGCTCCCTCAGCAGTGGGGTACGCGGCCGGCGCCTCCCGGACACCCCTCAGCCCGCCGGGACACACAGCGAGCCCCACACCGAGCCCTCACACCGGGACCCACACCGGGCCTCCAAACTGGGCCCTCACACCGAGCCCCCCGAGCGCCGGTCCCGGCCCGGCGGGATGCGGGAATGCGGGAGTGCAGGAATGTGGGAATGCGCGATGCGATCGGGGCCGGAGGCAGAGACAGAACGAGACAGAGCCCTGCGGCGCTGGGAGCTCGGAAACGCTGAGCTGGACTCGCCGGGCTCTCAGCAGCACGGGGCCGAATTGTCGGAAACACGCGAGGCCGAGCACGGGGAGCTGGGGACGAGCGCCTGGCTGAGGTGTGGAACAGAATCCCTGTGAGGGGGAGGTGTGGGGGCTTGTCACCATTCCTGCCCCTGGGCTGGGGCCCCGGCACTGCCAGGAGGAGAACCTGCCAATGTTGTGCCAGGCACAGCACCAAAAACCTGCCTGTTGTGTGCCAAGCACAGCACCAAAAACCTGCCTGAGGGTGAGCAGGCACAGCTCCAAAAACCTGCCTTTTGTGTGCCAGGTAGAGCACCAAAAACCCGCCTGAGGATGTCCAGGCACAGCACCAAAACCTGCCTTTTGTGTGCCAGGCACTGGACCAAAAACCTGCCTTTTGTGTGCCAGGCACAACACCAGAACTGCCCGTGGTGTGCTGAGCCACAGCACCGTCTGCCTGAGGAAGGAGTGCCCAGAGCCCAACCTGTGCCATCACCATCACAGGAACAGGCTGTTCAGTTGCCTCTGCTGGTGCTTCTGACCACAGGCCCAACCTTTTCGGTGTTCCTGCATCACCCTCTTGCAGGAAAACGACTGGAGCTGCAGGAGCACATGTGGGACTGGTGAGATGGAGCCAAGGGTGCCCTGCTGCCCCATCTTGGGAACAGGCATGGCCCTACAAACGGCTTGGGCATCACTCAGTGCTCACATTTACCAACCCTTCCATAATTTCCTGAGCGTTTGACCAGTGCCATCTTGTGGCCTCCTTTTCGGTGCACTAAGGATGGGAGTGAACCTGGGTACTTAATTTTTTAACTCTGAAAGAAACATTCTGCTGCCAGAATAAACAGAAATGGGAGAGTCCGATCCTGCACACTTGAAGATGTGTAGGTCCTTTCTGGTAGTGAAATGTTGCTTAATAAACCAAATCCAGCTAAAACTAGCACACGCTCTGCCACTGGTAATGGTTCAAACAACTGTGTTTTCACTGTTTTATCTTGTTTCCAAGCAACAGCTTTCACTTAGCATCAAATACTTAATTTTAGACTTGGGACCAAACACGCAAAGCCAAGATAGTTCGTGTGCTCACTACATTATGTTTTTCAAAGGAAACTTGCCTTGTCTTACAATTGTCCCTCTGAGAAAAGTCTTGTCTCCTAAATATATCTGGTTTTGTGGCATTTGCAATGGTGGGTTGTTTTGCTGTTGCTTCTGAAAGAGACAATAAGCTTTAAACTGCCAAGTTTCTGCATACATGAAAAAGTATGTGCACTGGAAACCCACGTGCCAGAGTAAAACTGCTAAGAAACTGAGAACTTCGTCTACTTTTGTTTCTGTTTGTTTATGGAAGCAAGGAAAACTCTGCACTGTGGTAGTGTTGCAGAGACTACAACAAATGAATTTGGTTGACACTGTTTCTGAACAGTCTGCAGCAGCCCTCCTGGCCCCAGTGAAATGGTAACAGCGCTACTGTGGCTTTTTAGGAATGAAAACAGAAGTTCTCGTCGATTTCTCCCCTGAAGAGTTTAAATTTGGCAACTGTGTCAAAGGACATGTATTCAGTGTTCCTCTCCGAAACAGAGCTCACCCAGCAGCGAGCAGTAATTGCCTCCAAGAGGGAGCAGCTCCACCTCGGTGCCGGAGATTGAATCACGTGGCATTAAGTCGATTTTCTTCCCTCAAAGTGTAAGTGCTTGTCTTAATATCTCCATATTTTTTGGTTTTAAAAGATCTAATGGTTCATTTGAAGCTCGTGTGCACTGAGAAGTTTCTGATCAGTTCTAGCTGTGACACAAAAGGGTACAGAGGGAGGTGATGATGTTTGGGAGGAGTTCTCGCGCTCTGTAGTTATGGAATTGTGTTATTGAGGTTCACACTCTGGACTGCCACTCAGTTGGTTTGGGATTTAGCGTTGCGCATCCTGAGTGACTTGCTGAGTGCCAGATGCTCAGGAATTAACACCCAAGTTGTCATGAGGTTCTGTAAGACATGTTTAGACAGTGACCTTTGAAGGACAGCTTGTCTGCTTGTGTCTGCCTCAGGTGTTATCACTGCTCCAGGTCAGTCACACATTTGCTGTATCAGGCTGGGTGCATGGACAGTGCTCTGGCCAAAGGTGATACAGCACTGCCTGAAACCCCAGCAGCACGAAATGGCCTCACTGCACTCATATGTGCCAAGAGTTGCCTTCTTTTTGTATGGTCATCTTTTAGTGTGCTGTCTCCAAACACCCCAGAGTTTCCTGTCCCTGCGGGAAATTGCTCCTCTTCTTCGGAAAACCCAGGGGGAAAAAAAATCAGCACAACAATGGATGAAATGCCTTAGGAGATCCCACAGAATTGACTGGCTAGCAGGAAGGGTAACATTACCGTGCTTGTGCAAACAGCCCACTCCTGAGGGTGTTTCAGGAGCTGACAGATCTGGGGCCCCTGCAGGGACAACCGTAACTCCCCCATTACTGCATTTTCATGTGCACATTTCTAAGCAGGGAATCCCAGCCAAGGTTGATTCCAGCTGTGGTGCTGAGTTCCATGCACGGTCCTGAGATGTGTCCCACTCCTGGCTCTGCCCTGGTCACTGCCTTCAGTCAGCTCTCTGTGTTGTTACCCTCTTCCACTCCCTGAACAACTTGCTGTATGAAAAACATCAGGATTTTATCTTACATTGCTTTCGTTACTCTGTTTCCAGTTTACATTTTAGCTTTTTTGCATTAGCTCAGAAACAAACATGATTGTTTGGATTGTATGTGACGTGTCAATGCACAGCAAACAAACCAAGGAAGGTTTAAATCAGTTCAAGAGGTTTATATGTAAAGACGAACAAGCTTAAGCAAATTAGAATAGATTCACATGCTGGTATGACTTTGTGTGCAAATTTAAAGTACACTTTGCTATGTACTTGAAATGACCAACAGAAAAGCTGGAATTTTTTGTCTTACTGAAAATTCTGATGAATACATCCCTGAGTTGTTGGCAGAGGTGACAGCACACGCAGACTTCTTAAGAACAGTGTGAGCAGAGTTAACGTTGAACTGTGATATTGAGTCTAACAAAACAGTTCAAGTTGACCTTGCTTATGAGACAACAAAAAGTGTCTTAAGGAGAAATAATAATTATCAAAGAGTAAAGAATGGTTTAATTCAAAGGCTGTTTAACCTCTGACAGGTCTGGCAAACATTAATAGAACCCTACCCTAATTCTGTTTGTAGATCACCTCAACAAGGGGTACTTTGAAAATGTGGTTGGATGTGGTATCCAGGGATATTTATCAGCAAAGGGCATAGAAGAAGCATACATCTCAATCATTTTTACATAAGTAATTCAATGGTAAAGTGAAGTCATGCAACTAAATCTTTGCAAATGCTAAAAAACATGGACTAAAGATGGTTTAAGAATACAGTAACTCTCTGTGCCTTTCTTTGCCCAGTTCTCTGCATTCAGGTCAACACACCCAAGCTGGGCAGTTGTTTTATCCAAAAGAAATTTGGAAAAACCAACCCTGGGCAGTGCTAAACCTCTGGCACAAGAGGCTGAGACAACTTCTCTGGGTCTTGGTCCTGTGCTTGGTGACTCTGACCTGCTCGATGGGTCAGGTACAGTGTGCATTGCATGGCCTCTGCTCAGAAAGCTGGGAGATGGCTTTCACCTCCTGCATCTACAGTTTTTGGGCTGCAGAGGCATGATTGTAACTTGGGTGGGCCTATTATTATATGAAAATCAAGCTTTATTAGTATTTTAATTTGTGTGTATTCAACTCTGGCTGCAGTTCTTGGTGACGTCTTACAAACCCTCAGCTCCGTACAAAAAGAACAGTTGTCAGTGTTTGAATCTTTGTATCAGACCTAAAATTCATAGTGGTTTAGGAGTAGAAGGGACTTCTTTTCTCCCTCTTCTGGGTCAGCTGAATGTTGTATTTCAGAGATTTCATCAGGGTGAGCTGCTCCCCTGTGGCGGCTGAAGGCTTTGTTTTCTGCACCTTGCCTGTGCTGGGAAGGGCTGTGGGATCGCTCTTGCTGTTGATCCTGTTTTTCCAACGGTAGATGGCAACAGCCATTCATTTGTAAAATAGCCCAGCGGAACTGGGTGCATTACAGAATTTGTTGTGCAGGGAGGATCACTGTGGGTAGGAATTTAAGTGAAACTGTGTAAATACTTTTTTCTTTCTTCTTCCCCGCGCCCCCCCTCTCCCCCCCAAGTGCAGGCAAACTGCCCTTAAATCAAAAGATTTGCAGTTAAAATAAATTTTTATAGAATCCAGTTCAAAACAAAAGTTTGGAAAGATGATATTTAAGCTTCATATGAAGGTACTATAATGAATTGTCAGGTATTTAAAGTGCACTTTTCAATGTACATTCTAGATAAACTCAAGCGATTAAGAAATGTTGGTTAACACAAGATTTCTATTCCCTTTCAAGTTTGCTCAAAACATCACTAATTTTCAGGTTATGTTTGGTTGAGAAGCTAATTAAAACAAAACTTTGTACAAATTAATTTATTTCCTGTCTATAAGCTTTAGGATTCACCTTGACAAATTAGTTTGACAACTTGACCCCATCAAAAATAATATCAGAGATCAGCATTTGCAGATCCTCAGTTTTATCTTTGCCTCTAAAAACACATAGTGTGATTTGAAACTAGATGTGCAAAGCCTTTCTGGTGCACAGCAGTATGTTGTAGGATAAATTGCTTCCCTCATTTCTCATTTATTTAAATAAACTTACTGTTTGCTTTTGTGCAATATACACTTTGTTTCCCAAAAGCGAGTGTGGGAGTTGTGTGAGTGAGGAAGGTAATCGTCTATAACAAAGTTATAACTGAGTCACAAGACTTTTGGGAATTTTACAGCTGCAAACTGGAGTTCTTGTGCATTATCGTAACATTCTGGTTTGCAACGATAACGAGTTTAAAGGCTGGAATTTCTCTGTTTTTATTGAAAAGATAATCACACTTTCGTCCATTAATGATGGAATATTGGCAGCTATGATAATTTCATAGAAAACATTTTAGTGCTGCAATTATTATTTTAATAAGGTTGTTTCTTATGACTGTATTGGTATTATCTGAAGTGTACAGTTGGGCGCTTCACTGTGCTCCGTGGGGGACAAAACAAGGCAGAAAGGATAAAAACTGACTGAAACGAAGTGATGAAGGGGGTTTGGTCCCCGGGCTGCTACTGGCTCCAGATGTGCCCTTCTGAGCTTCTTGGCTTGTTGCTCTATAAAGGGCGGTGAGGATGCTGACCCCCTGTGGAGGCAGTGGATGGGAAATGCTCTGCAGCACCATCCTCTTTTCCCCTTGCCCGGGGCAACAGACTCATCGAGCCCGATTGTTTCCGGAGGGACCAGGCTCTTCGTGCATAAAACTGTCTTCCAGGTCGCAAACTTTCAGGATCAGGAACATTTACCGAGTCTGCGTATTTAAACCTTTTCTCTCCGGTCCAGCCTCTGAGCCTCCTAAAGAGCAGAATTCCATCACTTCTTTCATCACTCTAATATTCCTTTAAACAACTGTATCATGGGATCTATTGTACTTAGCTGTAGTAATGTCTACCGTACAGTCCATGTTTTTCATCACAGGAAGCAGCTTGAACTGCTTATAACACATGGAGTAGATGTTTGTCTTGTTTTAGAACAGCTTTATATCGTTCAGCTGGCTTTGCAGCCTCTTCTGTGTCTAAAGATAAGTACGTTTGAGGATAATCCTCAAGTTCTTATCTTCTGCATCAGCAGCCCACACTTTCGTTACCATTTCATATTGCACTGCTCCAGGCAGCTTTGAACAGCCTTAGCTTGACAATTAAGGGAGTGAACCGTCAAAAACTGCTAATTTCTCTCCCTTTTCTTCCACTCTTATCTCGTATTCTCTAAGGTACACGTCTTTATCTGCGTGTTTCCAAGAAGGTGTTCAATTAATAACTCAGACAAGTCAGAGCTGATAGGATCTTTTCATGTATTAATTTAACTCTTCCTTTCAAATGGAGTGCCAGAAAATCACTGTTTTCATGTTTTCTCTATTTATTCTGGCTGGATTTTTTTTATTGAAGTTGCTCGCCATAGTCCTTTGATTCTGCTCCCAAGAAATTATCAGGGATTACAGTGGTGGCCTTACAGGTAACGGGGGTTCTCACTGATGTGTTGAGTAGCAGATTTCTTCTCTATTAATGTTGATTTCAGATTGTTTTTACTTATAGTAAAAAAAAGTCAAATGATAGACCTGGCCATGCAGGATATAGAAATAATAGGTTTTTGTGGATTTTTACTTTTGGTGTGTTTATTTGGGATTTTTTGTGATAACAAGAATGATGCCACTCAGCTGATGGGTACAACAACATTGATTTGTACAATCACAGGACTTGTTCAAATGCAGAGATTTATTGGTCTGTACATGTGAGTCATTTACCAGTTATAGAGAGGAATGTTTGAAAGCTCCCCGTTCTTTCATTAGACATGAACAACAATATATTTAGTTTCCACTTGTGTTGGTCTTGCAGCAGGTTTAAACCTGCAATAAGAGCTAAGCTGATTTGATATTTGGAAAAAAAAGTCCTCTTGGCTCTTTTCTACAGCTTAAATTCATCTGGTCCCAGGGGAAACCCAATGTCAACTGGGAGATGCAGAAAATCCATAGTCATTCTTGGTTAAACTGGAGATGAGCACACCCATCTCCACAGAAAGCAGGTTGTTTAGTGAACTTGAAATGAATGAATTTCACTGAGTAACCAAATAACTAAAACATGAAGTTCTATCCTGAAAAAAAATAAATCTTTAAAACCCATCTCAGGGAACCTTTTCTTGTTTTTTTTTTTTTTTCCTTGGAGGTGAAAATAATGATTGTTTACTGGTGCTTTTAACATCAAAATATTACAGATGAAGTATTTTACAGCTTTTTATCCCTATGGCTTGTAAGTCCATGTTCTAATTGCTTTCAGAGGGAACAACTGGATTTGAAACTGTCAAAATAGGTGGCACATTCTGAAAAATGACAAGTAGATTCTTTTCTCCTGATTTTCCTTGTGAAAGCACAAGAACCTTTCAGTGAAGAATTTCTCTGAAATAAATGTATAGAATCTAAAGGCGGTGTTAGCCAGTACAAAAATTGTTATGCAGCACAGAAAAAAAGGAAAAATTACCCATTAATCAGCGTTTTGATATCACCCATTTTTCTACCAGGTTGATTTTTCATTCTTCAGTCACAAGGACTTTCCACAGTAATTTTTCCTTCAGGAATGCCATTTTTAATGTAGCAAACTTATGTCACCAGGGAAAGAAAAGTTGGGTTACATCCACTGAGGATCATAAACACATGTGGACTAAAAGTTAAATCACTGATTCTGTGATTACTACTGACCGCTGTTCTGGTTGTCAGTCTATTTCATGGAAATCTTGTGAGTGTAAAGTTCAAGTTTAATAAGCTCAGGGATACAGCAGTTTGGAGTATTTCCAGTATTTTTCTTCTATTTCCAAGTTTTTCTTGGTAGTACCACCAAAGCAGGTGACACATGAAGCTGCAGGTGACTTGCTGGCTCATGAGCCTGCTGTGTCATGGGGCTCAGCTGCAGCATTGTAATGTTATACTTTAAAATGCAGTTCAGCCTTGTAATAGAAGCCAGTTCACATCATGTTTTAAGTGTGTTTCTCTGCTGTAAGTTCTGGCCAAGTATTTCAGATAGTTGAGGAATACAGCTTAAAGAAAAATATTGCAAGAAGGAACAATATTTAAAAAGGTGAAAGTCTGCTTTCTCATAGTCAAGTCTCATAGCACTTTATTTCCCTTTTTTTTCTTTCTTCTTTTTTTAAAGTATGGTGAGGGCTTCAAGTGTTTCCCATCTTAATGCTTGTGCAAGGTAAAATATGCCCTTTAAATGAGCCTTTTCATATAAACAAGAGAAATGTGTGTTCATTGGTTGAAGGCTTGGGAACCAAATGTGAAACCCAGAGGGGATGTTTTCGAATGCTCGTTGATATCAAGGCAGGTCTTGGGCTGTGCCCAGGTTCCTGAGGACCATGTACTGCTTGACAGGGAGGAATATGCACTGACAGCATTCCTTAAAGGAATGCTTCAAGGGCAAAATGAAAACATTTCCGTAGGGTGTAGCCATCAATCACCAGGAGGATGTTCTTGTACACCAAGTACAACACAGCAGAGCTTTCCAGTGACCTTAACGCGCTGGCCAACGTAGGAGCTGCTACAGTAATTACAGATTACATTAAGTATCGAGTAAAAGCCAACAGCCAACTACCAGGCAAACCTTTTATACATTATTAAAATCATATCCTTCCCAGAAGATTCCAGCTAATAAAATTGAATTCGATAATGCAATCAGTAAAAAGCAGGTTAAAAAAAAAAAAAAAAAATGTCTCCTTTGTTGATAATGTCCCAAGAAATCCTGTGTTTTATATAGTGCCTAATATACGTAAGTGTGAAAATAATCCCTCAGGTATATTAACAGCTTCCGTTGCACGTTCCCTGAGACTGCCTTGAGTTTTTTATAATTACATTTTATTAAGAAATAATTGTTATATATCAAGTGTAGCTTGCACTTAGATTAAAGATTGAAGACTGTGGTTACCTAATATTTCAGCAATTAAAGGATTGGGAAAACTTTAGAAAGTATTAAATTGGAAGGATTTTTCTTGTTTATTAAGAAGATGGCTCTCCTTCTGGAACAACTGGCTGAGACAGTTTGCTGCAGGCCCTGAAAAATCAAAAAAATATTAGAAGTTTGATGTGAAAATAGAAGGGAACAAACACTTTGTATGTAAAGAGACCAAATGTTAGACTGCTAACATTTCTAATAAATTACTTCTGACTGGATATATCCTGTGTTTGGTCACCTTAAAGGAGCCCAGGTGTGCCTGACTTTCAGACCAAAGGATTTTGAAAACCTGGCATTTTAAGGGATTGTCTGAATCAGAAATTCTTCTTGGCCGAGTTAGTATATTTTATTACATAGTAGAACCAGGGTTACCTGGGTTTGAGAACTGACACTGTACAGCAGCTGCTTTTGTGAGGTTTTTGGTCAATCTTTGGTTTCATACGAGTCTTAAATGTTAAAACAAGGCATATACTACTCACATATATCATATACAAAGTTTAGGAAAAAGTTAATATTGAACAATATTCTACAACTAGATTAATCTTCTCTTTCTGTGAGCCTAAAGGGTCCAAGACCTGGCTGTAAAGCTGTCAGCAAATGAGTTGAGTCTGCACTGAACATCTAGAACAGGGCTCAAAGCAGAATGTGGTGCAGATTCCCTGAGCTGGTGGTAAAATGATTAAAAATAAATAATGCTGGGATAAATCAGTTTCACAATGAAGTATTTTACACATAGAACACTGTAGTTGCAAAAATCCATCTCTTCAATCAGTAGCTGGCATGGCAGTACAAGATCCAGCAATGCCCAGGTGAGGATCTACATGTTTGTTGTTTCTTCAACTCTCCCAAAATGATTGGAAATGTTGCAATTTTGTGCATTACATCACAGCTGTTGCCTAAAGCCAGAAGTACTGCCTGCTCTGTTCCTGTGGAAGGGGATGGAAATGCTGCTTCCAGTAGGAGTTCGCTGTGAGTTTGTCATTCTTAGTTTAGGCAGTCAGTTGCTCCAGGTCTGGATATAGCCTTAGCTATGGCATTTGAATCAAAGTTCCCCCTGTAAATCCTATTTTTACTTTTAAAAGTCACATTGCTTATTTCAAAAACAAAGTGTAAGCTCCTATTTTTGCAAGAAACCCAAAGCAAACCCTCTGCCCCCTGGCCTGAGTCCTTGTTGTTCACTGTCAGAAAACTTGCCTGAAGCATTAAATGGATCGAGGGGTAGCAGAAGAGCAGGCCAAAGTCAGCCCTCGTGCAGGTCCAGCACAGTCCTTGGAGCAATGCCTACTGAAACTGGGGCTCAGTTTAGTTCTCTGTCTTTGTTGTGTGAGTAGAGATTCTGTTTCAGTTCTTCAGAGGCGCCCAAGAAATCTTGTTAATTGATGTTTTCCACTCATTTTCTTTCTCTGCTGGTTCTGTATTTTGGTTGAATCGTGTTTCCCCAGCTTTCAGATGTATGCTTGAATGCTGGAAAAACTCACTCTCATGCATAATGAAAGAGGAAAAGTAACAGAGGAGGAATTTATTGGCTAGAGTCTCCATTCCTGCTCTATATCTTGCTCTACAAGCTCCCACAGCAAGTGAGTGGTAGAGCCAAGAATAGAACACCACTTCTCTGACACCCAGTCCAGTGCCTTAACCCCTGCCTCCCATGAGAAATTTTGTTTCGGCTTTCTGTGCAGTGCAAAGATAAGATCATACTTTATTTTGGTGCCTAAATTGATCTCTGGGGTGAATGAATAAAGTTGGGAAATAGCCAGAGAATAACACAATGTAAACAGTGAAACATAAGGAGGTTATATATATATATATATATAAAACACTACAGCTTCTCAGACTGCTGTGTGGCTAGATAGAATTAATTAAAAATTACATGAAACATTTGAGTTCTCTCAAATTTGTTTTGAGCATATGAGGTCTTCCTCAGCAATAAAGCAGGATTTCTTTTGCTCAGCTGGATTTTGTTTGGGAGCAGCCAATGGAGGTGTTCTTTGGTCTGTAATGTGGTCTCTGGTAGCTCTTGCTTTGTCAGGATAATAGCAGGTGTTGTGTTGCCTCTTTGGGGATAGCAAAGGAATTTGGGAAAAAGATGGAGTTAGTGCGGGTTGATTAATGCATTGGAACTGCAAAGCATGGCTGTTATTAAGGTTTGAGTATAATAAATGTGTGTAAACCTAACACAGAGATGTTGATTTGACATAATTAACTGCATCCAGTAGTCTCAAATGGTAAAGGCAAGAGTGGTCTCTAGAGGGGCTGACTCTGAAACAGCCCCCCCTCTAAGCTGGATTAGGAAAAGTGTGCCCTCTCCAAAATACCCAGCTCTGCTCAGCTGACAGGGGTACTCAGCCTGTCCTTTGCTTTGGTGTCCACCAAACCTTCCAGGACATTCATGGATGCTGTTGTGCTATGTTAAAGCCAGCTCCTTTCCAGGTTTTCTCCTCCAGAAAGACTCTGATTTCTGGTAAATCAGGGAGTTACCACCTTGCACTCAATTTCAGGCAACGTAAGAGCTCCTCTTTTCCTGCCTTTCCCAACATGTGAACGAGAGGCAAATGCTAAGTGCCAGAGGTGAAACCTGGATCCCACATTTCTTTTAAAAGAATATAGGTTTGAAGAGTAAATATTTATAAAGGATTTATTTCCAAAATCTCTTCTCATATGAATGTGTGTGTATGTAAATGCAGGGGAGAGACAGATTGCTCTGGAAGGACAGAAGAGAGGTCACCATAGCTTTCTGTCTGTTCTTTAGCCATGCTTGCTGCTTTTATACAAACATCTGCAACACAAACTGCTCAAATGCATTTGAAACTGTCCCTATTTCAGGTTGTGTCAGGTACCTGGCAGTGTGGGTGCACACAAAAGTTGCTGGGGACAAGCTGAACCATGAACTTACAGCACCAGTGGGACAGGGACATCTTTCTCTGCTGATGGCAAAATAACACATTTCCTTGCTCACTGGCTAGAAATGATTGGGGATTTTTTGGCAGTGCTTTGCACTTGGGAACTCTTTATTTCTCACCACTGAAACACTTCATGGGAACATGTGAGTTTCAGGGAAACTTCTGTAATAAAAACTTTGTTTTCAGGCTAGAATCTAGAGGGAGTGTGATCTAACCCTGATCTGCCTCTCAGAGAAGGAGGATTTAACCCCCAAAGTCTTCACATTCCAAGACAGCCCTAATTCTGGGTTATGATGTTGTTACAGTGCTCTTTTTCCTGTGCTTCTGTAAAAGAAAACAAACAAAAAAGCCCCAAACAACAAGCAAATCCCACTTCTAAGGTCATCTTGTGATTGAGAGTGCTTCTGAAATTTTGAAAGGATTTCTGGGATGGGAAAAATTATTTTCTTTCTCTTTCAACTTTGCACCTCACCACTCTGTCATGAACTTTGCATCTGAGATTTTGCTCTTGATGAATGAGCTCTCAGCCATAAAGACTGCTGTGAACTAGGCTTAAGGACTTTCCTGAAAAATGAAAACCAAAAGGCTAAACCACAGTTACCTTAGGAAATGTGGGGAAGGAGAAAAATGAGATCCTTGCTCTCCTGCCTCTTCTGTAGAGTTTTGTGATTTGTTCTTCAGATCCTCCCTTGCAGGCACTGGCTGCTCTTGCTCAAATGTGAGATGTGAGTGGAGCATCACTGTGTTATCAGCGAGGGTCTGCTGGGGTCTCAAGGGAATGGGATGGCTCTGGTGGAACTCATCCCTTCATCACCCATGATGCTCTCTCGAAGGGAAGTTAGAAACTGACCTGGCTCTTCATCTTCATGGGCTTTTAGAAGTGCCAACTGCATTGTAAGAGAAATGGAAATTCCATCTGTTCTTTCTGGAATATGATATCTAGTGTTATTTACTGCTTTCTGTAGTTGTGGCTAAAATTTTTTGTCATTATCTGTGTGACAATTGAAACAAAAGAGCTGAATTTGGACCTCATAGTGTGGGATGACTACAGCTTGTACTCTGCCTTCTTCCAGGCAGCAGATTCCAAGAGGCTGTTGGAGAACTCATGGTGATATATTCACATGGAGTTGTGTCAAAGTGAAAAACTGAAATCTTACAAATCACTACAATTATACTCATCCCCCTCTGGCAAGATTCTGGGCAAAAAAATGGTTGAAGAGCTGTCTGTTGGGCTCTTAGGCTGTGCTCATATTATGGTGATGAGTGGAGAATGAAAGGAAAAACATAGAAAACAAATGGGAATATTTTAGAAAATTTTCCAGTTTGAAAAACAATGACTCTGTAATCAAAGTATTGTGATACGGTACTCAATGGGGGTTTAATATATGCTGGGTTTAAGTATGGTGGATTTCTTTTGGGATTCCATATCTAGCAGAAAGTTCTGAGCAATGGTACCTGGATTTATGTCCTGAGCAGAAGGAGCAGCACTTACCATACAGGGCAGTAATTCCTGTGTGATGTGGGAGGAATTGGACACACCCGGCTGCTGTCAGCTCTGAGCACTGTCTGTGTGTGCCCTCTATTGATACGAGATGTGGGTCGATATGTGCTCTCATATGAGTCTCTACAAATTGAAATAGCAGAGCTCTAAGGGTTTCTTCCTTCTTCATGTCTCTTAGAAATAGCTTCCAAATCAGCTATCAGTGTAGTCGTGCAAAGTTTGGCAGTGCATTCATGCTTTAGTACTAATGAGCGCTGTGCACAAAGTGATTTGAAAACACCTTTCAAAGAGAACGAACATGGTTTGTCTCAGCCAGTGTGGGAGTCCTACAAAACTCCTAGCAAAGGATTGCAACTGTATGGGATATTTGCTGAGCACTGGAGGGCAAAGGAAGCAAAAAAAATTTACAATTTTTCTAAACTGTTCTTGTAAGTACTTCAAACTTGCATCTGACAAACTTCATTTCACTATTAATTTTAATAAATTCAACGCATTTTCATTTCTAGGTAGTTTGTGCTCAGTCTTTGAACCCTGAGCCTAATCGTTTTAATTCAGTTGGGACTGGAGGATGGGGTTCTTTGTTTTGGTACAATAACCAGCCATCATTTTCTGTTCCCTGCTCTCTCAACTTTTGTTCTTTACGTGACACTATTTGCATCTTAGCTCCAGCAGGCATCAAATAAGATGTTTAATTAAAAATGTTATTGGAGGACCAATTTAAGATCAAAGATCACATGCTATCACAGATCTAGTACTTTGATACCACAATAATAGGTACCTTAGAAGTAGTCAGATGGGTTAGATTAGATAGTAATTTATTTTAGCTTGTTTCCTTTCTCTTAGTACTCATTCCAGATATCATAACCTGCTAGAAGTTTTAAGAAGAAGCAGTATTTTTTAAAGTGAAAAGTAAAAGACTCCCAGTTTAAACAAAACTGATCAAAAAATTATGGAAGTAGGAAATTGAGACCTTTAGAATATATATGACCAAAAGGATAATAAACATTGACTGGGAGCATAATCCTGAATGCTAACAGAAGTCCGTTTGTTGTAACAAACATTTCATCTAAATTAATCTTCAAATGTATTGCTGCCAGAAAGAATAGAACCTTCAGGCTCTAATATGTTGGTTACTCTTGAACTTCAGCTTTAACTAGTGATGCTGATAGTGTCTCCCACTGAAAAGACCATTTTAATTATGGTTGTCATCCATCTCAGCGAGGTCTCTGCATGTGTATTATTTACAGATCATTCTTTAAACTACTAAATAAGTTGTGTACCAAGATGGGAATGACATAAAATTAGTTCTGTTGCCATCAGAGCACAACAGTGTGTGAGTTTGAGCTCCTGTGAGTGCAGAGCTCATGATTCAATATTCAGAAGAAAGCAAAGGCTTTGTGAGTTCATTCCCTGGCTGTGCATCTGCACAGTTAGTTCTCAGGTCTCACAAGAAATTAATCACCTCTGAAAAGACGCAAGAACTCTCCACTCCTAACACAGCCCATGCCAGTTAATGGAACTGGGCAATGTGTTTTTACCTGTTTAGTTTTGTTCTACTTCTGAATTACCTTGATTTTAGATTAACTAATCTAAATGTCTGTTTGGTGGAGAACAGTATTTTTTTTGTATTCTTTCACACTTATAAATTATTCTAACAGCTCTTCCGGATAATAAATCATAACTAGGTTTGTTTCTAATGCATTTGAACTGTCAGCCAGTATGTGCAGAATGTTATCAGTTTTCACGTGTTACAGATAGGGGACGTGGAAAAGTGGTTTTCAAATAGCATTGAGCTACTGCAAAGATTTTCCATTTGCTTCTCAGCCTTTGCCTTTGTGCAGTCTCTCGGGGTGGTTGTGTTGAAGTGGGAGGGGGTAAGGTCCGCCAGGAGGGACGCTCCAAAAGCTTCCTTTGCAGTAATGGAATCCAAAAATCTCTTAACCGGGCAGAGTTCTGTGGCTCTCCCAGGCAGACAAGGGAGCAGAATTACAGCTCCTGCTTACCAACCCCGAAAAGACTTTAAATGACTTTCCATTTTTTCTTACCCCAAAGTGGCTTTGGAAACACGGCAGGAATGCAAATAAACGTGTAAAAGAGTCAGTCTAATCAGGCGTACAGTCCTCAGAACTTCATTACTCTTGCTTATCTGAAAAACTGCAAATAAGAAGGGAAATGCCAGCGGGGCAGAGATGCCTTGTCACATTGCAAATTTCGTGTTAGGAGGGATATTTGTGAGTGCTAACAGAAAGCCTAACATCCCAAATTCTGTACTTGGGTTCAGTCCTGTGAATGAACACTATTTTTAGAAATGAACTCCATTGAAAAATCCTTATTTTCCATGTAAATGGACATCTTGTTTAAATTCAGAGGCAAAGAAACCTGAGGTTAAGTGTAAGACCCACAATTCAATTTGCATGTTGAGTAATTCAAACTGTAATAGAAGCTTTGTCATGTTAAGGTTAGGTCTTTCCTGTGGCTGTTCAAGTGGGCTCTAAAGACTTTTTAACATGTTGCAGGATATTAAGGGGGGGAAGGTTTGACCTACATCCATTTTTTTCAGACCCACTTCTGCAGGTTTCATCACACTTCCCGTGTCTCACACGTGGGACATTGCTGAGGGCAGAATAGGTGCCCAATTGCCTACATACAATTTCATCAGGAAAGGTATATGATTTATTGCCCTGTAAAGGGTTTTGACATGAAGCCTGTGAAAAGCACTATATAAATGCCAATACAATATAAAACGTCACACAAATACTTTGCTCATTAATTCCGACCCTGTGCTTTTGTGCTGGAGAGAAATGAGAGTGAAATATGAATGTGTTCCTTATGCTTTAAAGGGAAAAAATGGGTTTGTGGATTTTATAAAGGCTGATGTGTTAACCTGCCTTTGTGGTTCCTTTAAAGACAAGCAGCGAGAAGCCCCCTCTTTGCCTGGTAGCAACACTGCAGCGAGAGCAGATAAAGCCCTGACAAAGGGCAATCCCCCAAGTTTGTGATGACAGTCCTTCGTCATGACACAGCTCTCACCACACAAAGAGATGACTTCATTTTTTTTCATTTCAAAATTTCATTTATTTCAGCACTACTAGCTCTGGAAGTCTTTCTGCCGTCACCCCATTACAATTTTAGCCCTTACATTTTTGTCATATTATCATCTTTAAACAACTTAATATCCAAATCTTCCCCAGCCTTCATGGGCTGTTTCAGAATGTGGCTCCAGCAGAAGAAAATGTGCTTCGCTGGAGAGCTTTACTGACTTGTTAGAGCTGAGCAGCCCCTGCTGCACATCTTCATTGTGTTGGCCAAAGGGGACAACCGCTCCTCAAAGCCCAGATCTCACCAACCTCCAGCTCCTTCCTTCTGGGAAGCCACTGGAGGAGGACAGGGAGGAAGGGGAAGGTCACGGGGCATGCCAGCAAACCCCCTTTCATGCTCTGCAGGGATTTTCCAGCCTTGCCCAGTTCACTTTGCAGAGTGTGAGCCAGCCTGGCCCAGTGGGTATAAATCACAAAACTCTTGTGTCTGATCAGCTGACATTTTCTCTCACCTGCGTGGTAGGGCTTTAGGTTTTTTAACCATTCATTCATCAGATTAAAACATTACTCACTACCGAGTAAAATCTGCTACATTCCTTTATTTTGATTTCAGGTTGTGTTTCAGATTCCTTTCCTCTCTGTGTTTCTCTGTGATTTTGATTGTTTCCATTTTCACTTTAAATAGGATGTTCACTTTCTGCTGATTTCTGCTGACATTTTTCCCATTTGATTTGTAGTACTATTAATTCCGCTCTGTTCAATGTTTTGTCTACATTCAGAACATGTTTGTTTTTCTCTAGTGGCCTGTAATTACTTTCCCCCTCCTCCTCTTTAATTTTTCCAATTACATTCTCCACTGATGCTCCTTTAAGAGCAAGATGTACTGGGGGTAGCCTCTTGAGGATATGACTTTTTTGGTCAGAAAGTGCTTTTAGACTTAGAAAAGAGCTTGTGTTGAAAATACTGATTGCGCTTCCCTTTGGTACAAGGGAAAATGAGTTTTTTGGATGCTGTTAGTTAACACGTAAGTCCTGTTTTTTGTTCAGGGATGGTCCCACATTGCCGCCTTCTAGTGGGACTGGGGGCAAAGGCAAGACAACTCTGCTGTGCACCCTAAAACAGAGACCTCCAGCTCTTGGGTTTTGGGAACCCTCTGTCCATTTCAGGTGAGGGATGGATGTTTGCAAAGGCATCAGCTCAAAGTAACTCAGGAAATCTGGAAGGAAGCAGAAAATCAGGTTCAGTTCTCCAGTGTCCCCATTACCACAGGGACCTCCACCCCGGTCTTTCAATCTTCCCTCTGGCCTGTTCATTTTCCTCTGTTTTTCTTTCAGTCTCAATGTTGTGAAAATCCAGGTCCTTCCTACAGGCAGAAACAAGATCTACTTCATAGTTGGCTCCCTGTACCATTTTCACAGGGAAACATTTCTCGAGGAGCGTTCTGCAGGGCTCGCTGCTGCTCCCTGCGTGTCTTCCCGCCTGTGAATGCACCTCATTCTTCCCAGATTTCCCGTGTTCTCAGTGGCACTTCCACCAGGGACACACTAATCCCAGGCCTGGTGGAAATTCGGACTCAGCTTCTCTTCCTGGCGGGTGCCGGTACCGGACCGTAAACCCTCCGTCCCATCCAAACCCGTTATTTTGGGGATGGTTTTTCTCCAGGGCGGGGGGCGCCCCCGCGTGCCCGCGCCCTGCACTGCCGCGCCGCGGCCGCCAGGGGGCGCCGCAGACCGCGGGGTCGCGCGCGGGGGCGCGCAGGGCGGTGCGGGGGCGCGCAGAACAGTGCGGGGGCGCCCAGGGGTGCGCAGGGCGGTGCGGGGACGCGCAGGAGCCGGGCGAGCCCCCGCGGGACCGCGCGGGTTTTCCGCGGGTGCGCAGTGTCCGCCAGCGGGTGTCTCCCCAAAACGCGCGGAGCGGCGTCCCCGGGGCGCGGCGGGGGCTCCGCGGGGATCCCCCGCCCCAAAAGTCGTTTAGAGAGGTTCCAGCACAGCGCGCAGACAGGGAGGCTTTGTGCAGGCGTGTGCACGGAGCAAAGGAGGAAAAACATAGAGAAAATGGGGGGAAAAAAGAAAAAAAAAAAAAAAGTGGTCAGAGTAGGTTTGTTAAGGAATCCGGTAAGTTATAGGAAGCAAAATTAAATGTCTGGTGCTTACACGACGGCATGTTTTACAAGGGAGAAGGAAACTGTGCAGAAAATGCATGGGCTTTTATTGTTGGTTTTCATTGCCTGTATTGTGGTGGATGCTTTATGCTACGGAGAGCAAGTTTAATTGAACCAGATCGCTGATTTCATATAGTAGGGGGCATGGGGTGGGTGTTTTTTTTTTTTTTGTTATGTTTTCGGAGTTAACTGTTTCGGGGACTAGAGGCAGGCAGGGCTGAGCTTCGCAGCTCCGAGTTTGGAGCTAGCAAATAAAAACACGTTACATAAAAACAAACACCGAGCCCGGTTATCAAAGCCTCAATCTCTCTCTATTATTTTCCCTTGTATTTGGTGCCTTTTTTCTTTTTTTTTCTTTTTTTTTTTCTTTTTTTTTTCTTTTTTCTTTCTTTTTTTTTTTTTTTTTTTTAAACACATCTGTCGTTCCCAGCCTTTCCCAGGACTGCAAAGCAAAGTGGACAGCTTCCATGTGACCACCTAGCACAGGAGGCATTTTCTGTTGGGAAACTTTGCAGTGGTTTTCTCCTTTCCTTTCCTTCTGAGAGGTCAGAAAAGAAAATGTGCAATCTTCCCAGTGATTAAAGTCTCCGTATTTGTCTTCAGACTTACCGGGTTTATCCAAACTTTTGTGTGTGTGTGTGTATCCCCCCGCCCCCCCTCCTGTGCATTTGTAAAGTAGCCCCATCTAGCAATGATAAATATCCCTGTTGATCACTTGATTGATTACCTCTCGGAAAGGTCACGCGGGCTTGCAGTAATTTCCTTTTGCCTAAGGCTCCCTTTTCACTTTTACTCCCGCACGACAGCTCCAAGTATACAGGATCTTTATTTTTGATTTTTAACCCCTAAATAGCTCCCCGAAAACAATGCGTTGGTGAAAAGGAGAGAAATCAGCCGGCGGCTCGGCGCTGCCCCAGCCCTGCCGCGCTCTCCCGGGGCGGGTTTGGGGAGGGAGAGCCTCCCTCCCCTGTTCTCCTGTGGACTGAGAATTCGGATTTAAACAACCAGACAAGCTATTAATTTACCCATGCTACCCAGGGTCCTGAACCCAATTAATTTCTAATAATTACAGCCCAAGGGGGCTGGAGAGATCCCTCTGCCTCTTTCTAGCCTTGCCACTTCGCAGCACTGAGGTCAGCATATAATAATAAAGTGTATATTTTGAAAGTGATCAGCAGAACAGTGAGTTATTGCAATGAATGAAAATTGTTTCCATTTTGGCTAATTGAGCCCGTGGCTGAAAGCTGGAGTTCTGAGACTAAATAAAGAGGACTGTTTCATTTCGACGTGGACTGGAAATCCCTGCATAGCTTTTCGGTCACCCAGCAAGAAGCTTAATTTCTTAACAGCAAACCTGAAATCAAGCGTTGGGTAAACAGTATTAATAATTGCATTACAATGATTAAATTAATCTTACTGGTAGCTAGGAGAATATAGATTGAGATTGAATAACACGATGTAAAGTTCACTGCACAAAGACAATAGCACAACAAATACCTCGATGAAGAATTCCAACTTTTCTCCAAGTAGGCTGCGGGGCTTGTTCAATTATAATGTAAGGAAGAGAAAATTTCCTGTTACGGGGAATGCACTGAAACCTGTTTGTGAGGGGTTGCCCTTGGTCTCCCAGACTGTGTTAGGAATAGATTTAATTCCACCCCTCCGTCCAGAAAAAAAAAATATCCCCAAATTTAAATCTGTGCTTCTGGCCGTGCATCCGCTGAAAACGACCCCGCATCCCCGGGGCCGGTTGCTTCCCATCCGGTAGGGAGCGGAGGCTGCCGGCGCGGAGGAGCTTCCCCGCACGAACTAAACGGAATTCCCGGGGGGCTGTCCGGGACGTTTCGGGGATGGGAGCGAACCTTGTGCGGCCGCGGCGGGCGACGCCGAGGGCCGGCGGGGGGCGGCCGGGGGGCGGTGGGTGCCCCGGGCGGGCGGCGCGGCACCTGCCGGGCTCCCGGGGCTGCTGGGACGGCAGGCAGGTGGCGGTGACAGGCGGACACGGCCGGGGTCAGGGCTGCCCGCCCGGGAAACCCGCATCTGCACCCTGGCCGGGCCACGGGGCTCGGCCGCTCCGGTGGGAGCGGGTCCCCGGGCATGGGGAAGGACGCGCATCTCTGCCCCGGCGGAGGCTTTGGCGGAGGTCTTCGCTTAAACTGGGAGGGGGTGAGAGGCGAGAGGGAGTTTTGCAAAGTTCACGGGCGTTTTCGTGAATCCCGAGTGAAACGGCGCCGCGGGTCGGTGCTGAGGGGAGTGATGTGGGGACTCTGCGGTGCAGCCCCGCAGGGACAGGCGAGGGTCTGGGGTCTGGTGGTGCCAGGACCCCGAGGGTTGTTGCCAGGACGCCGAGAGCAGCCCCGGCCCCCGGCTCGGCCCCGCACACCCCCAGCTCAGCCCGGCATTCCCGGCTCTGCCTCCGCCGGGGCAGAGGGGCCCAGATCCGCCCGGGGCAGCCCGGACTGGGCACCACGAGGGATGTGAGGGGTCTGTAGCCAGGCGAGGCCGAGCCCCTCGCAGCCCACTGCCCTTCTCCCCCTCCTGCTCAGGGGGGCGTTAAGATGCACCCTTGTCCGGCTGCGGGGGGATGTGTGGTGGGCACAGAGCAGCTGCGTGACCCTAAAAAAACCCTCAAACATCTAAGTTACAAATTAAAACTAACGAAGGGCATCCAGGACGGCTCCGCCGAGCGGGTTCAAGTGCTTGCGCCTGTGTGACGGGCGTTCGAGCAGCAGCGTGGGATTTGCGGTGCCCCCGCCCCACGCCGGGGGCTGTCACCAGTGGGGGCCGGGCCGGCCGGGGGGCTCCGGTCCGCAGCACCGGCAGCCGAAGGGGTGGGAGTGGGGGATTGAAGGGGGAAGGGGCGATGCTGAGGATTATATTAAAACAAAAAGTTGAGCAGCGTGTATGTACTGGCGCAGCCCCGAGTCTGAAAGATTGTAATTTTCTTTTATGGTGTCTGGCAGGATTTGCAACAGATATTAATGGGAACATAAATAGCGCATGGAAGGTATTGAACAAAACTGTTTAATGCAAGGAGGTTGTACCAGGGGAAAATCTATACGTAGTTTGGATTGATTCATACCTCGGACACAGCCATCCCCTAAAGGAGTTCCCAATTTCTGCGCGCTCCCTCTTTGATTGGCAAACCCCGTAATTAAAACAGATTAGAGCGGTCGGTGTTACTGTTTTTAAAACGGTTTTTTTCTGCCCAACTGGTGGTGGCTTAGCCGAGTTCAAGGTAGCGAAAAAGTGTGCGCGCTGGGAAAGTGTACGATTTCACGGTACGCATACATAATAAAACATGTAATCAAATTATATCTCTCTGCCTATATATACGCAGAGATCTACGGTAATTGCTGCCGGGCGAGAATAAACTATTTAAAAGTTGCAAAGACGCCAGAACAGTGTTAATATCCCATTTAAAAGGAAAAAAAAAAAAAGGGGGGGGGGAAAAAAAGTAAAAAAAGGTGTCAGTTCTGCCCCCCGGCCCCTGCCCCGTGGGATTGCGGGTCTCCCCAGCCGGGACCCCTCCAGGCGGCGGAGCCGCTGCCCCCGGCCGCGGTGGCGGAGCCCGGCGGCGGCTGCCCGCCTCGTCCCGGCCCGGCCCGGCCCCGGTGCCGGCTGTCAGGGTCCCCACCGGCCGTGATGGATCGCTGCAAACTTTTTTTTGGCGGCGCTGAAATGTTGAAGAGCGGGGGGGAGCCGCCCGTGCGCATGTGCGAAGGTGTCCAAACTGACAATGCTGGAGAGATAGCGAGCCGGGATTGAGAGAAAGGGAGAGTGTGTGTGCGGGAGAGGGAGAGGAGAGAGGGAGAGGGGGAGCGAAAAAGAAGGAAAAGCTCCGGGAGGAAAAAAAAAAAAAAAGCCCCCCCCTACCCCAACCCCACGCCAGCATCGGCCGCGGGACTGGCAGCATGCGATCCAAGGGCAGGGCGAGGAAGCTGGCCGCAAGTAGGTGCAATACCCCTTTCTCTTGGCTTTTCACCCTCCCTCTCTGCCATGTTGCATAGACATGTCTGGTGCGCCGCGGAGCTCGCCGGCAACCTGCAGCATCCCCTCCCTGCCCGCCGCCCGGCCCGGCGCGGCTCGGCCCGGCTCGGCGGGCGGCGGCGGGACCGGGGTGGGGGGTGCGGCGGCCGGAGCCGGGCCGGGGGCTGCGGGCGGGGAGGTGGGCCAGGAGTTGAGGACAAGTTCAGTGGCGAGCGCTGGAAGTTGCTGCTGC
>JAWWEW010000012.1:3776729-3868643 GCA_035583185.1 Anabacerthia variegaticeps | reverse complement strand
GGAGCAGCGGCGGCTCCGCGGGGGAGGCCGGCGAGCCGCGGGCGCAGGTAGCCGGTGCGGAGCTACCGGGGACTGCCCCCGGCCCTGCCCCGGTCGCCCGCGGGGTTTTGTGCCAAAATCCCCCTCCCCGCGCCCCGCGGAGCCGCGCGTGGGGAGCGCGGTGCGGGCCGGGATGCCCCGCGCGGTTTTGGGGGGGACAGCGGGGCCGCCGCGCAGCGCGGAGCGGCTCCCAGCCCGCTGGAGTCACCCGCTAAAAGTTGATGTAAATGTTGTAATTTCAGGCGCTTTTCCAGCACTTTTTTATACAGTTTGGCCGCCCGAAGGTCTGTGTTCCGCGAGGCGAGGGCTCGGCCGTCCACACGCAAAGCCCGACTTACTTAATTATTTGTCTTACGCTCACCCCATCTGTTTCTCCTTTATGATAGGGATCTCTGCTTTTAACTGCTGCAGTGTTGGGACTCTCTCTTTTTTTCTTTTTTTCATTCTTTTTTATAAAAAGAGGGATTCAACAACAAAACTTCTCCAGCTTTCGCGTCCTATTTTAAAAGCAACTGATGTCTTTATTTTCTCTGACACATCTGGGCAAGTTTCATTTGATATCCATGGCGATGGCAACTCGGATTCCCGAGTGAGAAAAGAAATGGGCAGGCGAAAAAAAAAGTCAGATGAAATGTTGCATAAGTTGCGTGACGTAAAAAGCAGATGCTTATTTACTCTTTATTTGTGAAGGGGGAAAAAATAGAGGAGCTTGAAAAAGGGGAAGCGAAAGATGTCTCTGGATCATCATCAGCTTTTCTGTGAACATGAACGACAACAGCAGCAACCTGCGTTTGATTAGGTGATTTTTAAAGTGGATAATCCAGCACCCTCAATTTGAAAACAAATATATTGTTAAATCTCTCGGTTGCCATTTCTACTTTGGAGCTAATTAAGGGGGGAAAAAAGCTCACATCCCCGACAAAATCCGTCAGGTTTCCTTGTGTCTCCCTTGCTTTGCTCGCTGCGCAGAGATGCAGAGATCCTGATCCTGCCGCTGCTGCTCCTGCTCCGGCTCCGCGGGCGAGATCCGATCGACTGCAAAGTTTGTGCGTCTTGGCTTTCGCAGCAGCAGCAGCACTTCCCCCCTCCCCAGACAGATGCGTTGCATTAAATAATCCTTCGGTTACAATCGACTCATAAAGGAAATCATATTTAAAAAGCCGGGATTTCTTTATTTTTTTTTTTTGTATTCCGAAAAGCTGCTTCTTTCCCCCCCACCCCCCTCACGAAGAGCGTCTCAGTTTCATGGCAAGTGGAAGGAGGGCTGGCGGCGACTCCTGTAATTTAGTCGTTCGAGAAGAAAAGTTTTTAGCTTTTCATTTCTTTCTGTCTGAGTTAGAAATAGAAAATATTTTGTAGCATTCACTCTCTTACGTGGAAAAAGGTACAGATCGGGATCGAACTCACTTCTTGAATTATTTCACTTTTACTGCTTTGTGCATGAAACAAAAATTGCCCCGATTGCGTGACTGTCGCTCACACCTAGGAAAGCTCCTAATTAAGGGAGAATACCTTAAGCGCATTTGCTTGATCTCAGTATAAAAACGATACAAAAAAATTTTGAGGCTTTGCCCGCCCCCCCTTAAAAATAATAAAAAAGGTAAAAAGAAAAATAATTCAGAAGAAACAAAAAGAGCCACGCGCGGAACAGCTAGTGATTTTTTTAAATGGCCAGCTGTAAAAATAAGGGAAAACACACGCTCAGGTCTGTGTCCCCGCCACGCTCTCGGGAGGCAGGCGGTGCGGGACGCGGTGCGGGGCGCGGTGCGGGCTCGGTCCCCGCAGCCGCGCTGCACCTGCGGGGGCATCCCCGCTCCGCGCAGCGCCGGGACAGGCCCCCGGCCCGCGGGGCAGCTGCTTTTCCACTCGGGTGGGTTTGTGCCCTCCCGGTGAAACCGTATCCCCGAATAACCCCCGCCCCAGCACGGGCCGCCGCAGCCCTGCAGCCGGCCCGGGGTAGCCCCAGCCACCCAGTAGCCTCATAAAGAGACAGAAGGTGATCAGATTAGGGGAACACACGTGAATAAGGAGGCACTTGTTACTTTTACACTTTATCACCACTTTTTTACAGGCAATTTAGTGCAGCCAAGGTAGATCCAGATCCCTCCAACCATCTGAGATAGTAAAATAACACTTTCCTAAGTTTCAGCAGGTTTTCCTGCGCCTGTAATTTGCCTCAGTCTAGTACTTAAAAGGCTTGATTGAAAAACAGAGCCGGCAAGTTTATTTGCCTGTTTAAGACTCTGTCCGGGAATTTGTTTTCGGACAGGGAGATGTTTGCCGTGTCCCGGCTCCCGGCGCTCTATGCGAGGCTGTTTATTTGCCATCGCTTTACCATCACCTCCCGCTCCGGGCGCCGGTACCGCCGCGGGCACTCGGTGCGGGTGTCCCCGGTCCCTCTCACATCTCCCCGCCCGGCCCGGCCCGGCCCCGCTGCTGCTTCTGCCGCCGGTCGGCACCGGGCTGGGCTCGGTGCTGTCCCCGGGTGGCTCCTGCGCGGCGGGTGCGGGCACGGGAGGCTGCGGGGACGGGCCAGACAATCCCATTATATGCCGGGCACATTTTCACCAGGCGCTTCATTAACCCTTTTCAGGGCGGACAGTGTGCGTGTTTCTTTTCGCTCCCTCTTTCTGCCCTTCCTTCTCCCCTCTCCTCTCTTCCTTTCTTTTTCTCCCTCTCCCTTTTTCTCTTCCTTTCTTTCTTTTTCTTTTCTTTTCTTTTCTTTTCTTTTCTTTTCTTTTCTTTTCTTTTCTTTTCTTTTCTTTTCTTTTCNNNCTTTTCTTTTCTTTTCTTTTCTTTTCTTTTCTTTTCTTTTCTTTTCTTTTCTTTTCTTTTCTTTTCTCTTTTCTTTTCTTTTCCTTTCTTTTCTCCTTCTCTCCTTCCTATTCCTCCCTTTCTTCCCTCTCCCCACTTTCCATCTTTCTCCCACTGTCTCTTACTCAGGGCCAACAGCCACCACGGAATTTGGGACCAACTTTGTGGTGCTGCCACAGGCGATGCTGCCCGGGGCTGAGCCCATGGCCGAGCTCTCTGTGCCTCCTGGCTGCTCCCCGGCCACACCGGGCCGCCCGTGGTGCTGGGCAGAGAAAGGACACAAAGGAAAAGGACGGTCCGAAAGGCGAGCTCCTTATTAATACAGCCCGGCTTGTAAATGAAAAATGTAACCCTTGTTAATTAACGCTGTTTACATGGGGTACAAGAAACTTAAGAAATGTTTCTACAAAGGGGAAGGAACTGTTTACAAAACGCTTTCAAAAGTGTGACATATTGCTGCAGTTCCAGCACTAAAAAGCCAAACACACTTACACGCCTTTGAAGTTGGCTGGCTGAGGCAACATTATTTGACTCGGATTCAGATATTGCTTGTGGGTATAACTAATGGCTTTTACCTAGTTAGTGGGCTGGGAGGGGCGAGGGCCTGGGCGCCGTGGCCATTGGGTCCCTCCGGAGAGCTGGGGCTGGCTCCCTGCCAGCTCTGTACAATGTCAACATTGAATATTTGAATTCCCAGACTCTATTTAACAACTTTCTAAATAAATAAACTCATTGTGTGTCTGTGTTTAAAATTATTTCACCTCTTTCATGAAAGCTACAGCATCTTATTACACCAGCCTCTCAGGCAGCTTTTCCCCCTTTTCTTTCCAAACAAACACAAATGGAGCTGAGCACGGGTGGGTTTTTTTTTTTACTGTCTCATATCTCTCCCTCTCTCCCTGTCTCACTTTCTGTCTGTCTTCTCAGGAAGCACGAGTGGAAGCTGCTCGGGCATCCTTAGTGGGACAGCTCTGTGCACCCTGTTATCTAATCATAACTAAAACCAAAGCCAGGTTCACCAAGTTGGTTAAATATTAATCATTTCTAAAAGGAGGCCCATGTGAGTGCCATTGCTGCAGCAGTGCCCTGTACATACTCAATCATTTTGGCTGCCATACCCTAGGCAGGCTCCAGGGACAGCTTTCATTGTTGTTGCCATAAATGGCTATTAGTGTTCATATTCACCTATTCACCTACTTATTTAAGTGCACATAAGTGTGGATGTGGCTATGCTCTTGGATATGTGGGCATTTGTGAGTGTTTGTAACACACTTTTCTGTTTATGCCACAGAGATATATGTGTGTGTGTATATATATGTAATACCTATATCTACGTGTGCACATACAGAGAAAAAAGCAGGTAAATCCATTTGATATTTGCAATTGCAATTAATGTATGTACAGTGTATAGTTTAGACACAGACTGTGGTATGCACAGGCTCCTGGGGTGCTTGTAGTCCTGGCATCAACATCTGCATATTCACACAGGCTCTGAAACATTTTGGATGCATATAGGGAACACAGAGCTGAGATTTAGCAGCCTATATGTTCCCTAGGATGCTTCCCAAATGCACTAATTGTGTGCGTCTGTGGTGGGAGTATTCATTGTAAAATATTTATTGCCTTCACATCTAAGCAGAGGTGTGTGCACAGAGAGGGTATTTCTAGCAGTCCTGGGGAGCACAGTTTCCTGATAAAGCTGTCTAAGTTGCTGAAGAAGAAAGAGGGATGAATTTTCTGCCAGGACAGGTATGTGGTGGATGAAAGAAAGTGTCGTTGGTTGTTCCAGCCCAGGGTGGATGAGGGAAGGGCAGTAGGGAAGCAGATGGAGTTTTATAAATCTCAGCTAATGAAACCTTGTCCACAGAATTTGCCTTGCTTTGCAGTAAACCACTCTTTAAACAAATGTACTTTAGCTTTGGAAGGGCTTGTACAGACACTTAGGTTTCCAACCAAGAATTCATAATATTTGTTTATTTAAAAACTAACTAGGTTTGCTGTCATTTTTGGAGCAAGTTGGTGTTTTTTTGCTGTAATTTAATACAATCAGTTTTACATCATTTCAGTTTAGTTAGGCAAGGAGTGGCTTATGAAGAGCAGAAAGAGGTTTAATCCCATATGGTTTTCAAACCAGCGGATACAAGTGCCATGTTATTCAGTAGACAGAGCTAGAACCGGACAAATGCAGATTAAAAGTACAGTTTATATTTTAAGTAGTGAAGGTATTTAACCAGTAAAACAATTTACTGAAACCTGGGTGGATTTCAGCATCACTGGAATTCCTTTGTCTTAATTAAGGTTGGCTGTTTTTCTAAAAAGATATGAGCTAATCCAAACAGGAATTAATTTAGGGAATTCCTGTAGCCTGTGTTGTACAGGGGGGCAGACCAGACCACTCTTCCTGGTTTTATAATCTATGCACCTAGTTAAAGCAGTGCCGTTTCATATGGAGACATAAGCTCAAGGCTGGGATCACAGGAATGCACTTAAAAACTAAATGGCCATTAAAAAACCCGGGCTCAACTCAGACAAGGCAGAACCAACGTCTGGCTCAAAGTCTTTTCCATCCTTAGCACTGCTTACCTGGATCACAGGCATCCTCAGAGCTGTGCTGGGCTCAGGACTGCCCTGTCCTTCGGTTTGAGGGCGAAGGCAAAGATGAGAAGGAGGATCAGGGTCTAAGTGCTGAGGTTTGGGTACAAAGAAGGGTGTCCAGGGTCACAGGTTTGATCACTCCTCTGTGATGGGTTTCCAGTGGGTTCCTGCCATGTTCATGTGCAACTGGTCACTGCTGCAGTTCTTAACACTCCGAATAGGAACCAGACAAGAGCAGTATAGATCATGATATGGAATAATCAGCATCAGGAAGCACCTCCAGGCCCCCCTTACTGCAGGGGCTGCTGGAAGGGGGTGTTTGCTGGCAGATAAATGGCAAAGGAAATGAAGAGGGAATGGCAAAGGGGATGGAGATGCTAAGGAGAAGTGGATGTTGTTGTCCCCAGGACTATGTCTTATTGCATTGTCATTTAAAATAAAAAATTCACAATGCTCAGGGTACAATCCAACCCTGCCTGCTCATTTCTTGACTTTATATTCCCTCCCTTTTGTTTGCATTTCCAGGCTATACGGAGGCATTGCCTTCGCCAGTGCTGCTGGAAGTAAGGGTAGCCACAGATACATGTGGGAGGAGGGAAGTTAGCCTGCAATGAATATTGTATTTGGTGCTAAATATGTAACAAAGAGAAAGAAATGTGAGTTAATCCAGCAGTAAGAGTTGGGAAGTGAAACACAATTTGTTTTATTTCAGGGTTTAATACCATGGTCTGTTTCAGTGAAGCATTATCTTTTAAAGTAGGATATGCACAACGACAGAACCCCCCCCTTACCTTAAGGGAATGTCAAAGTTTGATCTCCGAATAAAGGAAATTCAGAGTTAAGGCTGAAATGTACCACATGGCCTCCAAGTCTCAGGAACAACAGGAGGCAAGGAAGTACCTAAAGTTGTGGGCTGCACTTTAAAACGAGTCCAGCAACTACCAAGCCGCCAGCACTCGTTGCAGATACGCAGCACTGTTTGAGCTGCGATTTGTATTGATTAGGGAGAGCCGGGGTCACCAAGATCTGTGATGATCTCAAGTCTTTTTGGAAATCTTGGTTGTTCTGTTACAAGTGTGTGAGTTTTATGGTGGAAGGAACACAGGTCTGGGCTCAATTTATGCAACAGAAACACTGTCTCCTTTGACACCAATAGCTTTTGTTTAGAAAATCTTATATTGGAGCAAAATTTCAGTTCAGAAAAGAAATATATCCACATTACAGCTTTATTCCTTTTCTGAAGAATTGCTTATATGTCTGAATGGGTGCACTACATTTTAGCCCTGTTTAAGCTCCAAACTAAATTTAAATTGCCTGTAAAATAATCCGCAGAATGGAAACTGCCACACAACCGTAGCCCTTGCTCCCTGACCCAAACCCGTATTCCATTGCAAAGCACTGCGCTGCTCTGTTTAGTGATTACAGTAAGTTAGAAACCAGAAGAGCAAGACTTCTATGAATAGGTTATTTTTGGCAATTGCATCACCAATTATGTATAAAATTTCAAAAAATATGAGTTCTGCCAGTTTGATCTCTGAGAGGGATACAGAAAATGAAAGCTTTGAGACTGCTGTAACATCATACTATTTTGTCTAATAGATATCATTAGATTACCAGAATACTGAGACCTTCATATCAACCAGTCTAACAAAAATTTCCCAGGTGGTTTAAATTAAAAAATTAGCCATAAATATATTTTGTATAATGCAATTTATTATGGATGTTTATTGTGTGCAGTGGGAAAATGTTTGGTTTCGGATGATCTTACCGTATAACATGTGCCCTACTGAAACTGTTTATACTGTGGCAGGCTGTAAAAGTCCCAGTCTAATTCCAGGACCGGCTGGGCTACATGCTCTGAAAGCCACAGGAAGGCAGACCCCTTTCCCTGGAAAGCCAAAGTGGCAACAGCATCTTGTATGGGACATGCGCAACAAAAAACTTGGCAGTGGGGAAAGAGCTGAATGGCAGAGAAAACTGAAGGATGGTTCAGGGCAACATTGTTCAGTAGGGAAAAGGGGTTAAAAATTATCCCAGCTCACAGCAGGTCCTGTTACACTGGGATGGGAGGCTCACCTGTGTCCAAGGGATGTTTTTCTCCCACATCCCATGTTTTATCAAGCCTCCTCTTATTTCAGCAGGGTTTGGTGAGTGGGCCTCCCTGTAGTGGACACATTGACCCTGTGCTGGGATGCTGTGGCAGGGAGCTGATGGCTTCAGGAAAAGATCTCCCGCCTGCTCTCCTGTTCTTTTGCACAAAGTCCACATGCTGGCAAGGGTGAAATCATTCCTCAGTTTTAAAAAAACAAACCCTCAGAAACTTCTCCCCCCCCCCCAGCCCAAGCTCCTTCACACATGTATTAACACCAAACTGGCAAAGCCAATGGAAAAGGATTTTGTGTTTTGGCAGTAGAGCTGGCTCAGAGCTCACTGCGGGCCTTATCCCAAACCCACTGGAGCTGAAGGAGCTTGTACTGACTTCAGTGGGCTTTGGATTGGGTCTGGCCAGGAGGAATCTGCTTCTCTTCATCCTTGGGGGATGGGGGGTTATCAGCAGCCTTTGCTCTGCGGTGAGCCCCAACATGCAATGCTGTAACAGATACCTGGATTTACATCAGTGTAAGTGAATTAGGTTGGCCCTATAATCTGGCCTCATTTAAGAGTCATTTTAGCCATTACAATGAAACATGAACAGTGTTGATGGGGGGACTGCTGTGACTTTGAATACTTGTTTCCCACCATACCCTATCCGTTCCCCCTGCTTTCCATCTCTCCCATGGGTTGAGGACTGCTGGGGGCACTTGGCGGGTGCAGAAGGGGCCAAGTACCTACATCCAGCATCTACAGCCCAAGGACTGTGGTTCTGTCAATAGCCTGAATTTGTACCTTCTGAACAAATGGCTTTGCTGCTGAAATACCTGGTGCCTGTAGTAAGGGCTCCATTTATTGCCTCCCGATTTCGTCTCAGACAAACAGAAGGTATGTGAGAGACAAGCACTGACCGCTGGAAAAAAATCACTCCAAACATGTCTAAAGCACAGCTTGAGTCACTGGTGGTGCCTATATTTTTGATTTAAAAACCATTTAACATTTCCAACGTTTGACAGAAATGATTAACCTTCCCTTCTTGAAAACTCTTTGTGATTTGAACTTACAGTGTCACGTTTTATTTACTTGCACCTTGGTGAGGAATTAAGCAATGCTTTCGGTGAGTTTTAATCTTCCCCATTCTCTTTGTGGCTCTGCATAAAGGAAGCAAAGGAAATATGCTGTTTGAAATAATTTTGAAGTGATGTTTCTATTTTACTTTTTTAGGCTCTTGATGTATTTTTGGCTGCAGGGACTGGCATGGAGCATTGGTCTAAGAATACATAACATCGAAAAGCACAGGGATATCAGCAGTATCTGAGTTAACAGCACAGCTCTATACTTCTGCTGTTTTGTTGTTACTGTCTCATGATAATGGTAATTCACAGCAATAATGAAAATTTGTTAATTGTAAAAGATTAACACTGTGAGATGTTTGTCCTGATTCTTTCAGTTCCTGTGATAAGCAGTATTTCAGTAGTCACTGGCTGCCTGTGTAAGTGTTACTGAGCAGTTATGTTCTGCCTGAATAATTGCTGTCCAGTTTTTGCTTCCTGATAAAGCCAAGGTAACTGAGAAATGAAGAAATGATGCACTAGGTCACTCCAGATGGTGCAGATCAGAGACATCTGAGGGGATAAACCTGTGCAGTATTTTTCACATCAGTTACCACGCTCAGAATGAAAGAAAAGGTGAAATTATCTGTACTGAACCAATGCCCTGAGTGAAAACTGAACTGAGACTGAGCCAAAAGGGGTGGTACGGAGTCAGACCCAGGATGGGGATGCAGCAAAGCTTCCCAGCTGGGGCTTTCACCAAGCACCATGCTGAAGAATCAGCTGTGGACCAAACGCAGGAGATTTATTTCCATCCTGACATTATTATTTATTATGACTTGAATTAAAACAGTGACCATCGAACGCAGCCAGGACTGGATGCCTGTTGTGTTGAGCTCTGTGCAAACACGGGCAGCGCGCACAGATCTTAGGCCCTGAGAAATGCAAATTAAACCTCGGGCCTGCTGCCTTACATGTGCAATTACAGCATCATTGGAGGCAGTATTAAGATCCCAAGGAGAAATGGATGCTTTAAGGAAAATCCATGGAGTGGGGACTGTGGAGTGCTAGGCTTTCCACTTGTACATGGGTGGATGTATTTGAGCTTTAATCCCATCAGACTTTCCCCCTGCAAGGAAATGGCCCTCCTGGCTCCGTTTTAGCCGACCCTATTATTTTTGGCTCTGTCCATTAATCTTGGGTGATCAAGCCACATTAAGCTACAAGTATCCTTGCAGCATCACCTGCTTGCTTTCAAAGAAAATAGCCCTGAGATTCCCAGGGAAGGAAGAAGGCAACACGGGCAGGTAATCCAGCCCTATAAAATCCCCGGGTTGTGGTTCCAGCCCACTTTCCATGCGGGCGCTGCAAGAGGGACCCGAGCAGTGTGGCTAGCAAGTGCCAGCAACCAGAAAGTCCCTCAAGCCTATAAGGTTTATTAAGGTTCTTTTAAAGTCTGTGCCAACAAAAAGGGTCCTCACAACCTCTGAGCGAGGCTTCATAAGCTCAGTTTTATGTTCGGATAATTTGGAGCCAAACCATCACGGAGTTCACATAGCGAAATACCCCACGGAGCATCGCAAACTGCGAAGGAAATATATTGAGGAAAGAGAGGACTGATAATTTTATGGTTTTCCTCGAAGCTAAGCAGTAAAATGGGCTTTATTTAGCAATTTCCTAACTTCTGATTGCAATTTTGTTACCAGTGTAACGGTTTTAGATATAATATTTTGTAAATAGGGAGAAATGTTAGAAGCCAAGGTGCTACAGCTTTGTGCACAGTGTTTGGACCTGCTGTGGGAAGCAGTGCTGCATGCCCCTGGTTCCCAAGATGCTTGACTTTTAGATCAGAACCCTGAGCAGGACACGGCAGCAGCACTCAGCTTTGCTGTAGAAAGCCATCCAGCATGGATGGGTGGCCCTGGGAAGGAATAATCCTTTAAAGACAAAAGAATAGTTTGATCCAGGTCCAGGAGTGAGCAAAACACTCTTAATTTTGGAGTGTGAATCATTTCTAATTTGAAATACATTTAATAGTCTTGATTTTTACAGTTGAGGTAATCATCACAATCTCAAGGCTCATCTTCTAAAGTAGGTTATTAAATTCCCCTGTCCCTTAGCCTTTTGGTTAAAATATGTATGTGTAAATCCAGGTCCAGAATTCTTCTGATGGAATTTACAAGATAAACCTCTGTTATCTTTGCTCCTCACACAAATAACTATTCTACACTTGGCATAGCCCATCTTTTAAAAATCTATTTTACAATGTAATAATTCACACCCACTTCTCTTTGGGAAGTCTGGGAAGTCATTTATAGAAGGGAAATTAAACGTGGCTGGGCATTAGAGGGAGTACTGCTGATACATGCAACAGCTCAAAATGTTGAGGGAAGTGGTTATGGATACGGGAGAAGATGCCATCTTGACCTTGGAGGTTTGTTTATTAGACACTAAATCACAGACATTTCTTCTTCCAGTTATGACTGGTCTGAGGACACAGATATGACCTTAAAAGCCCTTTCTGGGGTTTTAAACAGAGTTTAGACCTCATCAGTGCTCAGTATTTACGCAGCTTGAATGAGAAAAGAGAATGCAGAGACCACTGTGGGAAAGGAAAAAAAAAGGCGAAGAAACTAGAGAAAAAAAAATATTCATTCCAATGACTGTATTTCCTTTTCAAAAGGTTGCCCCTCCTGGTGCCACAGAGCAGAGATAATGAGAAAAGATTTTATGTCTTTTTACTCTGTTTATGCAACTTGTGCATATGACAGCCAGTAACCATCAAATTCATCCTGCCAACCTTCTTTATTCCCTGGAAGGAAGGGCAACCTCTCACTGTCAGCAGCAAAGGCAGCACTGGAAATAAGGTGGAGTGACCAGACAGTAGGCAGGGATGTTGGGGGGAAGAGGACTGGGAGATGGGACATGCCTGTTGGATTGCTGTCAGACTCCTGAGCAGAAGGATGCAAACAAATCAGCTCTGCTGGCACCTTTCTGTGCAGAAATAACTCAAGACATCTGTTTTAAGAGATGATTGGTGTTTTTCAAATACTAAATAGGCTCTGAACTTACTGGTCCACATGGTTTTGTCTCCCCAGTGTTATACCAGTTCTATATATATGTGTGTGTATGATCTCAGCAAGCTGACATGGCCAAATCACCTCCGTGCATCCTGACCTCCCTCTTAGCCTCTCATTTCAGAGGCTCAGTATGAATTTGGGTGCTGGGCTTACTCTTCAGATCCACATTTTTCCCCCGTGTTCGTGCTCTGCAGAAATAGCTGTGCTCTGTGGGTCGGGGAGGATCCAGCTGAAGCTTGCGAGGGCTGGAGGGAGCAGTGTTGCTTTAGGCTCCCTGCCTGTGGAGTGACATATCAGAAGCAATAAGTCTGAGCCTGAGCTGATGTCTAACAGCATCGGAGAGCGGGCTGGAAGGCTGAACTTCTGCAAAAATGAAAGCAAGGAATTTAACAGCAGTAAAAGAGAGGTTAAGGAAAGAACAAAAAGGAAAGGATATAAAAGTGATATGAATGGCTAGAAAAACAGCTGTGTCCAAATATTAACCTCTGCTGCTGTATTTGGACACTGGACTGAGTTAATAGAAGTACACGGTGAATACATGTTTCCTTGGAAGAAGCTACTTATTTTCAGAAATTATCTGGATCATCTTGACACAGAAAATATATTAGTAAAAGACACTTCATGTATGTTCAAGTCTGCCAATAGCTTGAAGACATATTCTGCAGGAGGTTAGCAAGAGAATATATGTTTTACTGGTGGGGTTTTCAGCCAAACTCTCTCGCTCTTGGAGCTCCTTATCCCTTTCTTTTCCAAGATATCTTTCCCCTGACCATCAGAGGAGCAGGAGCAGGAGCAGACAGACCTCCTCCCAGCCTGCCCAGCCATACCCGCTGTCGGCTGCAGGAGCCACACAGGCAGCACTGGCTCAAAGAGATTTTTCCTCTTAGCATGCTGAAGGAACAGCCCCAAAGCACAGGAGTTAAACTGGTGTCAAACTGGTGTGAGAGCAGAACCTGCTTTGGCAGGGGATGGCCCCAGTGCAGTTCTGCTGGCTGTTCCTCCTGGGATCCGTCCAGGATGGGGAGAGAGCAGATACAGGGCAATCTTCATTCTGTCAAGGTTTTTCTCTAGTCTCTAACACTTAGAAGTGGAAAATATTGTCAGTACTTTAAAATAATGATTTTTCTCTCCCATTTGGATTTCTGGATGTCCCTGGGATTTGTGTTCTTCCATGAGCATCATTTATTTCAGAGCAAAGAGTCATGGTGAGACAGACTGGACTTTAATTTCTGGGAATATCTTTATAGGCTTGTTTTCATGGGTATATAACAACATTATTTTATCTATCCATCTCTCATTCCACTTACTGATATACTGAATTATCAGGACTACTCATCAGTCACTCTTGTGTTTTCTAGCCCTTGGTGCCAGTATTAGTTTTTAGGATATTTTTCCAGTATTACAGCTATGGTCTTGGTGACTATTAAAAAAATATATATGTCTTTAAAAAATTGTTGAGATGTGAAACATCAGCTGAAAAGAAGCAAAAATTAGGCTTGAATTATATCATTACTGGCTTCCTGAGTGTTTGAGTGAGAAAAGAAATTTAACTAAGTTCCTTTTTTTTTTTTAATAAAGAAAAAAAAGCAGTGTGGAAGAGCAGGACATCTGCTTTTCTAATTATCCACTAACGAGCTGAGACTGTGCCCCACCTAATGCTGTCCTCTGCAGCCTTTCGAGTACCCAGGGTGTCCAGCTGATTTCTTTTCATGATTTTTGCGTACGAATTTCTCAGGTTTTCAGAAGCTCACACAGTATGTTGGTGCAGGTGACATGTCAGATGGCCTGAGATGTGATGGGACACAGGGGTGGTGGGAGATAGAGGGGTGAAGATCACTCACTACAAAGAGAAAAGAAAGATTTTGTGGGTGTTTGTGCCTCTCCCGAACTTCACCTCCACGCGGCTGTGCAGGGACCTGCTCCGCCGAGTCACACAATGGTGAAATTGGGCCATGTCTTTTAGACTTGTTTGCAAGGTTGTTGATGAGTAGGGATGTTGGTTCTGTGGTGAGCATAAGATAAGTGTTTAACTGTTGAGTGGTCTGCTGTTCGTCCTGTAGGACCTCGTGGGAAGTGTTTCACACCCTGCTCCATGTGAGGATGTGTGTTTGTGGAGTCACCATCTCAGGTACCGCTCTGTTAGTGGTAGGTTTGGGCCAGGGGGTGATTGGACTTTTGGGCTTTGGCAAACTGTGCTGCTGCTTCTTTGCTGCCTCAGTTTCCTCCAGGGCTACCTGCAGCTGAAGCTGGGGGTGTTTCCATCTCCTGTGTGTGCCTTAAGGGCAGTCTCAAGGTGTCATCCCAGAACTGCTATTAGTGAAATGCTGTTCCTCCTCGAATTTGGGCAGAGGCTACAAGAAATGTTTCTGATGTTTCCTCGGAAAATACTTAATTTTCTTTTTTTTTTTTAAGTGTTGTTTTTTTTTTTTTTCTGTGGCATTTTCACTTGTTTAGTATTGTGTCTACTGGCACTGATTTTTTTTTTTTCAGTGTTGGTTACAAAGTCCCAAAGCAATAGGAGGAAGAAGTTTTTTTCCTCCCCTGTGTGCTGTTGAGATCATGTTGGAGATTAGCTCAGGGGAATGACAAACCACTCTGTTCCCAGCAGTCTCCCCATCCACAGCTAAAATGTTATGAGAGTAGGTGTTGGATACCGCATCTAGTTTTATTTTCTATTGCAACTTTGAGTGCCAGCACTTCCGTTGTTTCTTCTTTCAACCCTGTGATTCTTTGTATTTTCCTTGATGTATAGGAATGCATATGAAAAAGGGGAAAAATAATTAATTTTTGGCTGCAGGTTCAGATGACCATCAGTCAGCAGCAGAAGCCAGTGTGTTTCTTCAGTTTCCTGCTGCCCTGGTCTGTATTGTGTGGGAAGGGAGATGGTTTTGAGGGTGCTCAGAGCCTGCCTGTGTCTTGAAATCTCACAGCGTGCTGTGTGTGGGGAGAGTTTTGCCTGCTGTATTTGTGGCAGTGGAGGTGGTGGAATAGAACCATTTTACTCTGGTTTTGGTTAATAAGCAAGAAAAGGTGTGCTAATCCTATCAGAGTGTCAGATAAAACCAGCAGAGCCAGGCTGTGCAGTCCCATGGAGGCTTTGCTGACCACAGCAATGGTGAGGTGTGTCTTGGAGGCTGTTGAGGAGCATCCTCTGGAGAGGGCAGAATTGCTGAAGGGGCTCTCCAGCTTCTTGTGTTGCCCTGAGCACTGGGCCAGTGGGATTTCCCATGTCGGTGGTAGAGTTTTCCACATTTATGGGAACCACAGGCTTCCCAGAGCCAGCAGCCACCTCTGGTCTGAGAAATACCAGAAGCAGGAACCTGTTGATCCATGCAGAGCACACTAGGGCTGCAGAGTGGAGGGTGATAACCTCTGTTCCTCAGGCTCTGAAGACTTTGTTTTTCTTTTTCCCATGTGGAAGGGGACTTGCAGATCTGATGCCCCAGGTGAACAGCCTGGAACTGTTAGAAGCTGGTGCTTGCACGTGGTTGAGAGTGCATGTCACTGTGGCCTCTAACACCTCTTAGCTGGGGGTTCTGCAAGTGATGCCCGACTGCTGGACCTGTGAAGTCTGTGGAAACCCTGGAAATTAGTTTCTGACCAGGCTGAGGCATCACTTGCTATTTAAAATTGTAAATCTGTGTTTATCCAGCGTTAACAGATGTAACATAAATGAGTTCCTGTGCTGTCTGCTGGTTCACTAATGGCACTTGTTTGTAAGTGCTTTATGTTAACAGCTATTTGATGGTGCCCATTAGTTTTTCCTAGGTTAATGTTATATAATAAAGTGAATGCTGGCCAAAAGCAATAGTAATACGATAAACAAAAAATCCAAATGCTGGGTGAGAAATGTAATGGAGCGAGGGCTGAACTCTGGTGGGAGTTTGGTTTAATCTAAAGGTTAAAAAATGTTATAATTTGGGTTTAAGTAAATTGGCTCTTTAGTCCCAGAGGTCTTGCTCTTGTACTTCTTGTGCCTCCAAAGCTTCCACTAATGCCGATGGGAGTCTTGGGCGCACAAGAAATGTGGGTTCAGGTACTAAAGTTACAGATTGGCTTGGACCAAAACCCCTAATCCAAATACCTCCGGCTTTTGAAAGCGTTTGCCAATTGGATTTGAATCTGGACACAAACATTGTGGCTTGAGCTCATCTGAGCTCACTTACATCTGTGTAAATCTGTAGTATGGCCCTGATCCAGCAAAGCACGTAAATATGTGTCTAATTTGACTTCAAGGGGACTATTGTGCGCTTAAAGCTAAGCATGTGTTTAAGTGCTTTGCTGGACTGAAGTCCAAATGCATGGGAGTCAATGAAATGACACCAAATAGTGCAGTGTAAGTGAGATCTGAAATGAACCAAAATGTTTGCGTTTCTACCTGGAAATGAACACCCTGTTCACATCCTACGTATCCTGCTTGCACTTTGTATTTTCATCCATCTGCATGTCATGTATTCTTTATGGTAACCTGTCCATTCAATACAGTAAAAAAAGAAATATATTTTGATTTTTCCTGCTCTATTACTCATATTTCATGAAATGTGTTCTTATGCCAAGTGTCTGTTTATATATATTTATACATGTTGTTTTTTTATTGATATTGGCAAGATACAAGAAGAAAAGAAATATTTTACAGTTTAAAACTTGTAAACAGTTTTATCCTTCATTTAAAACCTTTTTTTTTAAAAAAAAAAAAGTTTACCTGATGTGGTCAAATTACTTTAACTTGTTTTTGGTTTTGCCAGTCTGGCCAATAAGAAAAATATTTGTTGAAGATAGAGGTTTGTTTTTAGCTGCAAATACACATGTTAAACATGTTTGCAATTAACTGACATGTGAACGTGCCTTTGCACTCAACTACTAAATGCCACTTTTGTACTTTAAATCCCACTTTTGGTGATTGCCACGCTACATAAAGCTGTCAATGAATATTTTCACATGAATACATTAATACCAGTTAAAAGATTGTGAATTGCTTGCTGGCTGCTGCAGCTCATTGCAAAGAGAACACAAAAGGGTTAATTGAGCCCAGCCCTGCAGAGGTGGCAGAGGCATAGACTAGAATTGGGAATTAAACCCAAAACAAATACAACAAGAAATAGCCCTCGTGCCTGAGTATGACAACCACAATGCAGACATAAAGAGGTGTAAGCTGCAAACGTCTGTACGTTATTAATGAGGTAATAGAAGCAAAATTAGGTATCAACAGGGTTTGGCTCTGTTTGAATAAAATGGGGATCTTTTATCTCAGAATATGCTAGGCAAGACTCATAAGCTGTGATTTGGTGGTCTAGGCTGTGCCCTTCTTGGTTATGGGAGTTGACTCATGCCATTTAAACTCACCAGTGTTTTCCACTCAGGGCAAACAGATGTGGGATCAGATGCAGAGAAAGGTTGGCAGGGGAAAAGGGAAAAGGTTTACATGGCATTTTATGAGGAAAAACATTTTTGTGTGCCTACTTTTTGGATCAAATGGATATTTTGCACTTCAGCTTTGTGTGTCTGGAGAGCTGATACTATTTTCTTGCAAAGCCAGTGTAGTGAGAGCACGTAATGGCAGTGATAAAATCCCTCTGTCTCCAGGTGACCCCTGCCCAGGCTGGGACTGGCTCCCTGTTGATTTTTGTTTGTTAATCCAGAGCTTCCCTCTGGATTAACTTCAGCCTGGATGAGAGCAAAGCATGGTCACAGACCTCTGATCAAGGCTCAGTATTTGTTCCCTTTAAGAGTAAACTTTTCTCCAAAATAATGGTAAAATACTTGTTTCCTGACTCTTGGAGAAGCTGAGAGCCAGAGATGCTGATGCACTGCTTGGAGTGATCTGTCCTGATCCCTCCTCAGCCCCACTGTCACTGAAGTAAGTGGCAAAACTCCCATTAACTTTAATGATGCAGAATCGACCCTAAATGAATAAGGTTTGTCTTTAAGAAAAGTCACTAAAGGATTCAATTACACCATAAATGTATTCAGTGGTTGTGAAGTGATTCTGGTGTATGTACAGCCAAACCCTGAATTCCTTCTCAAGTAAGTGTCTGGGTGAGGATTGATTGCAAATCCTGCTCTAAGTTACACCCGTGTAACTGCCTCGGAGCTGATGGCATTCCTCCCTGCTTCCCTTGCATGGACAGTGCAGGGAGGCTGAGCTGTACAGAGTCTTCCACATCCTGCTTGTGCTCTCCTTGGACAGGAGCTGGGAGGGATGCAGCCCATCCCTGTGGATCTGCAGAGCTCCTTATGACCTGGAGCAGCACCTGTGGTGTGATGGAGGCCGCACCAAGGGTGGTTTTTGCCCTCCAGCCTTTGAAGAGCTCTGAAATGATGTAATCCCAACCCTGTAAACTGCTGTGGGACCGTCGGGTTGAGAGATGACCTATAAATCTCAGTTGCTGGGTTTTGTTACCTGCCTGCTCTGTTACATGACTAATGACTTCAGGTAAAGAATGGGCACTGGAGAAATGGGTAATTAACAAAAACATCCTTCTGTGTTTTCTGCTCAGCTTCCATGACTGGCACGTTCAAAAGCTGGGCAGATATGATTTGTAGCCTCCCTCTTCACCAACGCAGAGGCAGGGCTGGTTTGAAACCTGGCAATCCCTGAACGCTTCCTGAGTTTCCTGCCTTTGCATTTGATGCAGCCAGGGCTGGTTTTCCAGAGAGTTGCTGGTATCTGCCTTGACATGAGCTTTTTGTGCTGCAGTTAACTTTTTTCTGGAGTGTGGTTGCTTTGAGAGTGGCCTGGTGCAAGTGCATTAGCAAAGTGAGCCTGCTGTAAAATATTGCTGCATCCAGCTGCCCCGTCAATAGGTCAAGCTATTTGTCCGATCCAGACAGGGTGTCTAGTTCTCCTGGCAGTGTCCCTGGCTTTGGCATGGGAAAACCTGTTTTGTTTAGCACTAGGGAAACAATATGTATAAATAGTAATGCTTGAACTGAAACACTCCCGTTGTCTTTATGCACAGCATGCTGTGTTACTGGTTATTTTATGATAGACTTTTTTTTTCCCTCCCCCTGAAAGGACTTGAGTCCCAGCCTGCAGAATAGCTGCTGTTGAGTGGAAGCATTCCTGCTATTTTCCCCTCAATTCAGAGGAAGCAATGCACTTGTTGTGTTACCTTGGTGAATCGAAAGTGGTTTTCACTTCCCTTAATTAAGCCTGCTTTGGCTCTGGCCCCTCCAAGATGGAGAGCGGAGCGCACTCAGGAGCGCTGCTGCTGATTTGAATTCCTAAATTCCTCTCCTTGCAAACTTCAAAGGCAAGTATATTGCTCTAAGAGGCACCAATTATGTAAACCCTAGGCTATTCAGAATGTTCCATAATTATTTATTTTCAACGAAAGAGGTTTTAACCCAAACTAGACAGAAAACTGGCATTTCTCCAGTTATTAGATTCTATTGAAAAAGGTATTAAACAATGGGCAGGGTAACATGGTAGATTAGTGTCCCTTCATCTTCCTGACCTGGGCATGTGTCAGAGCTGTACTGAGCTGACCAAAATTACTTTGATTTGATGGCCATTAAAGGTCAGGAACAGAATGGGATCAGTAGTCTTAGCTGAGGCTGAAGTACACAACATTATATATTGATAGTAATTAAGTTGTTTCATTTAATAAGCACCATCAGATTTTAAGGCATTGTTACAGTATCAGAGCTGGGAGGAGGAGAGAGGCAGCTGTGATATGGGCTAGGGGAGAGAAGGGAGAGAGAAAGGTTCTGGAATGAGTGAAATGTGTCCCTGGAGTAATTTTTTATTTTATAAACTGAATGCAAACCTGATGGAGAACTATGGAAATGAGCAGTCATGCTGGATACATATACACACACTCTCTCACTATTCCTATACTGTGGGTAATGAAAAGTGCCTTCAGGGATGGGGTGGCCTTACCATTCATCAGTGCCATAGCCTTAAGTGGGTAATAACTAAGAGCTCCCATATCTAGTGTGTATATAAATTCTAGCTCCTCAGTATATTTGCTGCAGACTGTATTTAATTTATACAATTCCTTAGCTTTAAAGCTGTCAATTGATAACATTCAATCTGTGAGCCTGACTGATAAAAGGGAAGGGAAGAAGCAGTCTCTGGTGACTAGAGCAGGAGAAGTGTGTAGGGGCCAAAGACTCATGTGGGCAGCAGAGTGGTGGCTCATCTGGTCTTTGCTGAGGCCAAACAACCCCACCTTTGCTTTTCTCTTCACCTATTTCTGACACAAACTGGTCCCTCTGCTTGGCAGATGTCAAATGTCTACACTCAGCAGGCAACCATCTGTGGTGAGGATAAAGGTATCTCTCTCACCTCCAGTGGTGATGAGAATGCACCACCACCTCCTCCCCGCGCTGTGCTGCTGACCCTTGTGAGTTTGGGAGATGCTGAGACTGGTGGCTTCCCTGCATCCCTATTCCAGAGATGCAATTATTGTATTTGGTAGGGTTGGTGTTGGAGCTGACTGGCTTTTGGAAGGAGCAAGATAGGAAAGAAGTCCCCAGGGCACTAAAATGAGGGGCTCTGGATGAGTGAAGGCTGTGCAGGAATTAGCCGTCCTGCAGATGCACAAGTGGATGTTGAACTTGGCCAGCATGCGCTAATCCAAGACTTGACTTTGCCCTCGGACACAGCAGTGATTGGGGATGTGAGTCTCCGTGACTGAGTGGTGTGCCAGTCACCTGAACTCTATAAAGAGAGCCAAGCTCTCACACTTCAATAAATTTGGGAAGTTGAAGGGAAAATGGCCAAGCAGTTTAGAATTCAGCTTGTGAACCCAATATTGCACATTTTTCACTGCTTGAAACAAACTGTTATTAACAGGGAGCTTTGTTCTTGATCCATATTTCAAATGCCTTTGTGTCGGGGGGAGACTGGTCCAGAGCTTGGCTCAGCTTCCCTTCATTGTGAGATGTACTGGTTCTTCCTGACCTCAAGCTACTGCTGGGCTGCAAACACTTCCCAGCACCTGGCTGTCCCACACAGGGCCTGCCTCATGGCACGCTGGCAGCACCTGCATTGGTATCTGTGGTCACTGCTGAGACTTGCAAAGGTGAAACTGCAGATAATGGTGATTCTCAGTGGTGGCTTTTTGGTGCTGGACTTGGTATGAGGCACAGCAGGTGCTTTGTATCCCAGTTTGGGCACTCTGGTCTGGAGGCAGTGAAATCACCAGATGCTGCTGGGGCGTTTGGCCAATGCATGGGCAGAGATGTTGATTGGGGTCCATCACAGGTGAAGGGTGTGGCAGGGCAGGTGCTGGGCAAGGCAGATCTTCAGGAGAGCTGGCATCTCTTTCTCCTGGTATACAGTTACATATCTTGCTGATAGAGGGACCAGGAGGTTAACCTGACTCTCAAGGTAGTTTCTTCCTCTATATGAGACTTTGAGAAATGTCATGCCTTGAATGTAAAAACTCTTTAAAAGTAATCTAATATATTGATTAGGAAGGAACAATAATGAGAGTGGACTGGATGGGGATTTTGTAGATGAGGAGTGCAGAGATTGTTCTTATGAAAGAATTGTAGTAGATGGTGGTGTGAGCTTGTGTGTTTGCTGGATTGTGCAAGAGGAAATCCCACTTGCCATGGTAGTCTGAGGCAGTCAATCCATTAAAGACAATCTTTGCAGCATGGCTTCAGGATTCACCTAAAACCCCAAATAATGCCTTAAAATGCAGCTTGATAATGTTCCCTTTAATTCTGAGCTGATGCACCTGATGCTCAGGCTGCAGTGCTGTAATTCAATTAAAAGGAAAGTGGCCTACTACTAGTGCCTGCAGGGGCAGGACAGATATTCTTACAGCTGCTAAAATAATTGGGTGGGATGGTCTGAATCCAGATGCTGTTTTATAAGTTCAGCTGTAGTTTTAAATGGCTGAAATCTTGGAGTTACTGTTGACTGGGGCCATGGAGCACAGCTCCCACAAGGTTCACTGGCTTCAGGCAGCTGAGAGTGGAAACGATTGCGTGAACTGGGAGGTGCCGGATCTGGCTGGGAGCAGTGTGGGATGAGCAGGAAGCACAGTGTGGGGCAGGCATCCAGGAAGGGGATGCGAGGAGGAGTGGGCACCACGTTCCTGGAAAGCTGCTCGTGAGGAAGCACTCCTGGCCGTGGGTGGACTGAGGAGTGGAGGCAGAGTGCTTGTTTTGAGTGTGGCAGCCTGCAAGACAGAAGGCACATGTCTAAGTGGAAATGTAGTGGCTGGACTGGATTTGGGGTTACTTTGGGCTTGGATTCAGGAATAAAGCCCTGTTTTTTTGGCTTAGCAGTGCTCTATCCACAATCCTCTCTGGAGACACTCTGTTTCTTAGTGAAGTTGGCTCTTGTATCCACTGCCTACTACTCCCTGTGTCTGTGACCCAACCCCTCCAAGCAGCCCACTTTTCAATGGCAGCTGAGCGCCTTATTTGAGCAAAATAACTCCATTAGAAGAGGGTTCCAGTGCAATCAATAAACAAGCATTGAGTGGAGATAAACTTGAAACAGGCATCATAATTAACATGCTAGGGGAGAGCAAAATGATTTAGCAGTGCTTGAACATTTGGCAAAGAAGTTTTTAGCTGGCACCTGCATTGCCCAAACTCTTTGAATGGGAGAAGAATCTCCTGAAAAATTACTCAAAACTGCCCAGATCACAGTTCCAAGCTTGCGGTAGCCCAAGATAGGAAACAAAAAGGAGCATTTGCCAAAGAAGGGCTGCAAGGTCTTGGAGAGCTGCGATGGAAATAAACCTGTTGGAAGCTAAACAAAACCATGTATTGCCCCAGTACAAAAGAAGGAAGGAAGGTGATCGTGGTGAAACACTGGTGCGCTCCATGAAACCCCTGTACCCTTCTAAGAATACCCTTTCAGTATGTGGGTCAGGAAGCAGCGAGGCTTCAGCCTGGATGCCTAGCAAAAAACAAAGCGATTGTTCGGTGGTATGTTAATGTAGCAGGTGCAGTTTTATTTAAACAAGAGGTAGCTATTGTTTTCTGGAAGTGTGGTGATTTACAGGCTCATAGCTTATCCTGGAGGATCAGGGTGTTAAGTCATGTGCATGTATGTGTGTTTTAGCCCAGGGTGGCCGTTCTTCTGTCGGCATTTCTGAGCCAGGAGGAACTTAAAGGGAACGGCGCCTGTAAGCTCAGGGATGTTAAGCCAGGGGTGCAATAGGTAAACTACTGAAAGTGGGGATCTGGATTTGGAATGAAAGGGAGGTGTGGTCTCCAGTCCATGTTATGGTGTTGGAGGCTTGTGTAGGACCCCAGCTGATCTCAGTGGGATTTATGTGTGAGGATTTGTGAAAAGAACCTGGCCATATAAACACTGCTTGTGTGACAAGCTGCAGGAGAGAACAGGAATTAACAAATATCTTCATTCCTGACAATCATTTCAATGTGGTACCTTCATGGTTGAGAACAGAATTGTCAAAAATGCAACATGTGATCTGGCATCTCCCCTTTCTCTGTCCTTATTGATTTTGCTTTTGCTGAGCTTCATCCTGAGGAGGGGGCAGCAGGAGAAGCCCCTTGCCCCATAGCAGAGACACTGAGCTACATGGGCTGGAGACTGGTCCACCTCCAGCAGGGGAGCCCAGCTGGTTTCCCTTCCATGGGTTTTAACACCATGGTGAGGGGCTCCTGCTGATGGTTGGTGTGGTTCTATGCATTTAATCTGATTTGAGAGCTTGAATAGGTCAAAAGACTGATATGCAGCCTGTCTTTGGTGGTAGCATGTTTGTGGGATTTTGTTTTACTTTTTTTGGGAGGGGGCATCAGATAACCTGAGCAAGCTGAGTAGTTGAGGAACCATGTCTTGTCCTTCTTAACTCCACAGCAGTGTTTTTATTTCAGGGGTGCCTTGTCTAAGTCTCTCTGCCTTTGTGCAGAGTGTGGGTATGGATGCAGCCAAGCTCTTCTGTAGCTGCTGATTATTTATGTCTTTTTATTTTCACTCTTCTGCTTTGAGAGCATCTTTCCAGAATAGTGGGGTTGTTCTCTACTGTGCTCTGAGTCCAAAAATTTTAGAGACTGAATAAAATAGTGTATTTCAGCCCTGAAAAACCTTCTGTATTTCTTTTACTGGAGAGTGGAGGCTTTTTTATCTCTTCTTGGCAGGAGAATAGGGCCTGGGCTTGATTCTTAAGTTTGTGTTCTAGAGTGAGAATAGCTTCATTTGGTTATGTACATTTGTACCAAAGTGGAAGCATTGTAAAAAAACCCAAAACAAACACAAAAACTCCAAACAAAAACATTTAAATGAAGCCAAAAATTGTGGCTTATCCACTTAGACAGATTAAATTTGTGGATACCAATGCTCTGGAGTGAAAAACATCTTGTTTACCCTTCCTTTTAGCACTAGGGTTGAACATGATGTGAGTGTGGTGTTGATAACACCAGACTTGCCCAGCAGTGGAGTCTGCCTTGAGCAGAGAAATCCTGGCCAGGCTGTTGTTGGGTTATGCTGGGATGCTTTGGAGGAGGTTGGATGGGAGCTCACGTCCATGTGCTGAGCCCCTGGACCTTCTTCCATGCCCTACTCCTCACTCGGCTCAGATCAGCCACTTTGAAATGGCAGCTTCGTGGTGCACTTTCACTTGTGGTGATTAATATTGCCCTAATATTTGTCTGATGGGAACTCCCACCGACGGGCAGGGCAGCGCCCTGTTGTGCTGCTCATTGTACAACCTGTAGTAAATGACTGTCCCTTCCTCAGTGAGATCACGGGCTAAAATTAATAGCCATTTTTGACATGCAGGGTACTTTCTGACTAAGGGCTGTTGTTATTATTTCTATTTTTTTTTCCATAGAAACAGAACATTTTATTACTTTCACTGAAGAAATCCATGTTATCAGTTTCCTTTCATGCAACAAAACACCCTCCCATTCTTCTTTAATAAACATTAAACACTTAAAGGTTGTTCTGTGCTTTGCATGTAGAAAACACTGCAGAAATGCCAAGTATCCTTATTATTTTTCCTCATGGAGCTTCCAATTCACTGAATCCACCAAGCCAAGATAACACCATCTCGGAGGGCCAGGGCTGCGACAAATTTACAGTCTGGGAGCTTATATCTTTCCAGGCAATTGTCTTCAAACGGACAGTGCATTTCTGCGTGTCGGAGTCTTAGAGCTGGAGTTTCGTCTGAGGAATGGCCGAGCCTGCCACCACTGAACCCCTGAGTGACAGCAAGTGCTTTTCAGCTTCTGTTGTGATTTTTTTTTCCTTTTTTTTTTTTTTTTTAAGAAGGGTTGGCAGCCTGAGCTATTCTCAAGGATTTGGAAAAGAGCCACAAACAGGAATTATTGAACAATTGCTCTGTGAAACTTAAGATAACAGTTTGTTCCACCACAGTGGAATTGCTTTGTGGTAGAAGGAAATTATCTTTTTAGCTCTTGATTAACATTATGTGAGAAAAATAAAATTAAAGCCTGATTGTATCTGTGGTTGAATGGAATGCGTGTTCGTGCGAGGGGAAGAGGGGACAGATGTTTGCGGGTGACACATATGGAGATGAATGTTTGTGACACCTCAGATTGTAGGTGAGTCACAGATTAGGAATGTTTTTAATGTTTCGAAAATTCCTTATTGCTTCTTTATTGCCAGATTAATGCCCCCTCTGTGCTAGATCATTAATGAGTGTGAGTGCATACCATAATTTGCAGGTTGGAAAGAATATTTTTTTTTTGTACAAATTAGTATTCTTGCTATTATGAGTTTTAGTGCTTTTGGTTGGTTCACAGAGTGAAACAGTAACTTGCATCTCTATAGTTACTCTATAAAATAATACTCTTGCCCATGAGTTTATCACTCATGCTTATTAAAAGTAAATAATACTGTTGAGGGCCCAAGTACATTTTTAACATACCGGCACAATCCAACTGCCTTGGAATTCAGTGGGAGATTTTCTGGTGGGGAAGCAGATACTGAGGAGAAGGCATCAGGAACAGGGCCAGTGTTTGGGGTACTGATGGCAGAGGGCTGCACCTGTTGAGTAAATTCAAGTGCAGGATTTTGGTTCAGCAAGCTCTGTATAGTATCTCTCACAACAGGGGTGAAACACCTTTACAAGTGCTCTAAAAGGCCCAGATTCAGTCTTTTTCACTAAAATCCCATGGGCACGGGTAGGAGTTGCCCTTTTGTATTGAGGGAATGGTTGCTTGAAATGGATGGTCTGAAGGATTGAAGTCCAGGGGCATGCAGGAAGGTGATTTGTGCAGTGCATGTGGGGTTTTTAAGGCACCGTGGCTTTCCCAAAGCCCTGGAGCTCAGCTCTGCAGTCTCATCTTCCCGGCTTCCTGCCGGCCCCGGGAGCCCCACCGCTCCCCAACAGCGGCAGCTTTGACACCCTGCCACTCAGAGGGAAGCTCTGAGGATGCCGAGTTCCAAACATGAACTTTCAGAGCAGGCCAAATTTCTGCTGTGATCTCTCAGCTCAGTGCCTGTGCTTATCTGTGTTTGCAAGACACGCTGCGAGATCAAAATATGCCCCTTTGGAGGCGATAGGAAAGAGACAAGATGCTTCTTTAATCATGTCTGATAAATTCTCACTTGTAATGAGAACTCTAATTAAGGGAAATTACCTATTGGAAAAGAGTTAAAAGGGGCCCCCATACTCCTTCCAGCAAACTTAAAGACAAAAGGAAGTTTCTAACAATGGGTCACTGGAGATGCATTTCCGCTCGGCTTTAAAAAACAAGGTAGTGTCTAGCTGATGAGCGGTGAAGGCGAGCAACGAGGCTTTGATGAGCCTTCTCCTGCTTCCTGATATTGTGACCCTCTTAACAAACACCACAGAAGAAAATCAGCATGCCTTCGGTATGCTGTAAGAGCAGGCAGGCTATCTGAAGAGATGCCTCACTCGCAGGATATGGTTTAAATCCTGTTTTGAATAAGGTTTACATCCTTGTCACTGAAATAATATTTTTGTACGGTAAAAATCAATGTGAAGAGACAGGCATGCAGGTCCCCCAATACGTAAACAACCTATCTTTGATGTCACTTCTTACTTTTTTTTTGTCCCAAGGAATACCCAAGAATGTAGCTGTTTAATTTTACTTTTATATATCTCTTTATGATGCCAGAAGGTGTGCATGGTTCTTGATTTCAAAACCCCAGGGTGGGAAGCGCATGATCTGGGTTCTGTTTTGCCCTTATTGCTCTGAAATCAGCACTTTTGCTTCCACTTGGGTGGTTGGGGAAGTTCTGGATTTCCAGTCAGCTCTGTGATTAGAAAAAAAACAAGAGGGATTCTCTCTGGGTGCAGGGGGAAAAAAGAAATAAGAGGCTCCAGGTCCAAGAGTTTTGGTCACTGTGATCATCTGGAATGAGCTTTCCACGTATCATTAATTTCTCCTCTATGGCGCTTGCTGGAGTGAGCTGAATGTGGTGCTCCAGACATACTTCACATACTGATCTTTCCTTGGGCTGGTTTGCAGTCTCCGATCTCTGTGTCTTGCAGGGAGCATCGGTGAGAGGCAATGTATCTACTCTCCTTCTGGTGTACAGGCTGCAGAGCTTGTTTGCAGTAAAGCAACAGAAAGCTGTATAAGTGACAAAAACACTGGTGTTTGCTTGAAAATACGGTGAATCCCAATTCCAGTATCAGATATCGGTGCCTGGACTGGATGAACAGAAGCTGTCTGCAATCCCCCTGTCAAGACTGCTGAATTCAGCACACAGAGCTCTAGGTTCCATCTCTGAGCCCTGGAAACATTTGAATTGACATCCAAATTTTTCAGCCTGCATTGGTTACTAATACAAAGAGCATCATTGATCAAACTGTAACTTTGTTCCCTGGTATACTGTACTTGTTTATTTTTTCTTTCTGTGAAGCAAATCATCAGCAATTTTCCCCATCAGTAAGATTTTTTTGTTTCACAAAACCGCAACCACAACCAGCAGTGGCTTGAGTCATGTTATTTCTTTATTGTTAGGTATTTGTAATATATTTTTATTACTCATGATATGAATGTGGCTTAGGCGTGTTTAACCACCACGTTTGCTTCCCAACACCTCTGTGGGATGGGTGTTGCTACTAGCTCTTATAAAATAAGAGTAAACTGGGTAGCACAGAAATGAAACTATTTTCCTAGAGATCATGGAGGAACACAGGGGGCTGAAATGGGGATACAGCCTGTGGTTTGGCCAGTCCTTGTCTTAACCACGAGCTCCTCTAAGCTCTCTGGAGTGAAACATGTGGAGGGGTTGGAGCCACAGGGAGGGATGGGGCATGGGCACTGCTCCAGCTTGGAGCTCCTCAAGTGGTTTGCATTGGCATGCCAGGAGCTTTGGAAGGACACTTGCCTTTCAAATTAATAGCACGCTTGAGGATTTTCCAGGTACTGCTAGAAAATTACGTGAGCACACTCCCAAATGTAAAACCAGATGTGCTGGGTCAGACCACAGGTCTCTCCAGACCAGTGGCTTGTCTCCTGCAGTGGGTGGCCGGAGCAGAGCATAAGGTCAGGAGACGTGAGTCATGGGATGTCCCAGAAAATGCTCCTGTGTTTGGCAGCAGAACCTTCCTGGTGAGGAGGTGATAACTGCACTGAGTAGTCACCAGGAAGCTGCTCTGCAGGCTCAGCCACATGTTTGTGTTGCTTTGAGAGCAGCTCACCAGAGTTCCAGCTACCTTCTGAAAACAGTTGGCTCTTGCATGGTTTGTTGGCATGGGGATTTAGCTTTCAACCTGAGCATGGGGAAGCTGAGTGGAGTGCTGGCAGTGTTTGTGGGCTGAGAGATGGTGAGTTTGCTGATGCAGAGCCCTGCCTCTGGTGTGTGATGGTGTATGTGACACCTCACCCACTGAGCTGATACCTGAATGACCCCTGGAGGTGGCCCAGCCCAAGCAAAATCCCATTAAATATTCTCTTGAGCATGTTCTCCTGAAATTTACGTGGTGATGCTGGCAAGCCATGTGGGCACTGGCTGATGGTGTCCCAACACTCTAGTTTCATTTGATGTAATCCAGCCAGGGGGCTGTTTGGGCTGCAGCCCTGCTGGCATCCCATGCAGGCTTCTTTCTAACAGCCTGGGAATCCATTGCATCCCAGCAGGCAGAGCTGGTGAGCAGCAAATGCTGCTGCCATCCTCCTGGTGGCACCTCTGCCTGCCACCAACTCTTCTGATGCCTTTTGGAGACCACCTGGAGCACAATGGTGCTTGTGATGGTTCCTTGTCTCACTGATTGCTGAAGTGGGAGAAGCATCAGAGACAGGTATAAGTCCTTGCCCTGCTTTTATAAAAAAAATAAAGGGTTTAAGTTTTCTATTTTTTTATTATTGCTTTTTCAGAACTGCTGTCTGCACAGAGGAATCTGCTACATGCATGGAAATGTGGGAGGTGTAAGAATGTGTGAGCAATGTGTATTTAGATGTACGTTTGATCTAATTTGAAAATTGGTTTGTTTTATACCAGCTTCAGTTGTAAAAAGGAATGATTAACCCAAACAGGAATGCCTGCGTTACTCGCCTTTAATTATGTTTGCAATACATCACTGTGATATGGGGGAGCACAAAGCCGTTCTGTATCCAGCACATTTGCCTCGTAGCATATGGTCCTATGGAAACTGTTTTGATTCAGAGCCCCCAGTAGCATATGGTGAGAAATCTGCCCCTGAAGTCAAATTGAAAGTAGAGGCTGGTCCCAGGCCCCAGAGGACCCCATGTCTCCTGCCAGCCGGCAGGACCGGAGTCAGAGTATGTGTCACTGTTTCACTCATCATGAAGATTTTATATTTGGTTTGGGACACTGGTGCATGAGGTTCTGGATGTAAAAGTCAGAAGAGATATGGTTCTTGTAATGTCTGTAGAGATCCTTGTGTCGATAAGGTCAGCAGCAAGTTAATAGATTTTTATCTTCTCATCACATGAACTTAATATAGTGCAACTGTTGGAGGGGAGGGGAGAAACCTCCCTGCCATTATTTTCTGATGTGTTTCAGGGGGTTTTAAAAGACAGTGTGTGCCTTAAAAGTCCCTCTATGCTTAAAGTGAAAATCAATAGTTCAAAATTAATAATAAAAATATTCAAATACAAACTGAAGGCTAAATGTTTTGTAGTAACCACCGCTAAAACTAATTAGAGGTGGGTGAAGAGGGATGTGTTTCTCCATGGCAGTGATGGAATGGACAACAGGGGGGATGGAGATTTCCTATTCAGTGCTCCCAACATCACCAGACTGAGTTTACTTAAATGATGCCAAAGCGCCGTTCAGCTCTGCGCTCCTGCCATGCAGCACGATGCAGAAGCAGAACCAGAGGCTTTACACTACAAAAATAACCATAAATGCTGCTCAGTGTTGTTCCTAAATCAATGCACCTATGGGAGTGAAGACCCTGCCTGAGCCCTGGGGTGCTCACAAGAGCCTCAAAAAGGGGGTGAACAGTGATGGCCACTGTGGAGGCTACTGCCAACCTAAGGCAAAGAGGAATCAGCAGCAGGGACAAGGAGATGGGGAGTCAGAAAGACACTCCATGGCCATAAATTCCTGTCACCACCAAAATCTGGTGTTGCTCACGTTGCAGCCGCCGTGATGGAGGAGAGATTCTGTGGTGATCGGGGAGGGGCTGGTCCTGCCCCAGCAATGGAAACCCGGGGCTGAAATACGGCATCTCTGTCAGGGGCGAAATCCATGGAGGGACACTGCCGGGTCACGCTGACTAGTAGGGCTCAGCGATCAAACGTGTCACACCTGTCTTGGCCACGGGTGCAGGTGTTCTAGGTCAGCTCTCGCTGTGGTTATCAATCGCTGACAGTTGACAGTTTAATTTTACACCACAAGTACCTCATTACTTGTGTAGGCACTTGAAGAACATGTGGGCACTGGGTTGGATCAGTGATCAATGACAAAGGTTGCGCAGGGTGCAAGTGGTAGCAGTAAAAGTGAAGGTCTCCGTGCATGAGTTGGCAGTGGTGGGGATACATGACAAGGGGAGTTTAGCTGACAAACAGTCTGTCAGGGCTGGAAGAATGGAGGCTCGCTGGAGAGCTGGCGCTCCATTATAAAATACAGCTCGCCATTTAAAAAAGGAGGGGGGGAAAAAAAAGAAAGATAAAAAAGGCCCTTGCTTTGAAAAAGTGTTTAAACAAATTTAATGCATGTGAGTGACTGTAAATTTTTATTTTACAAGCACTTATTTCATGACATAGAAGCATCCAGGTGTTTGGGAATTTTGTATTAAAGGAAAGTGGGGATGTTATTTCATAGATATACACTTCTGTGGTGCTTCTGGATTAGGTTGCCCAGTGGGTGCAGATTTGGGATGTTCAATGTATAACCAAATATTTTCACGTGAGATTCCTCTTCTCTGCGCATCGATAGGATGATTTGAGTCTAAATTGGTTGTGATGGATTTCTTCTGCTACAGTAGGGAAAAATTTGTTGTTCCAATGCCCTTAAAAGTGTTGCTTTAATCAATCCCACCCAACTTTGTTTTGCTGCTTGTTTTCTTTTGCAGAGTTTCTGACATTCTTTTCCATGTTGAATCTACCCGGTGGATTCTGTCACTGGGGCGATGACTGGAAGAAAGAGACATATGGCATTAGTTTGGTAGAGCCGTGTATCTTGTGTTAGGATGTAAATCTTGTTTGCTTGAGAAACCGCACTGAAAGACACTTTGCTCGAGGTATAATGTTATTGAGTGCACCTTTATAATAATTGATATGGCGGGAATGATATTAATGGAAATAATGTGAATTTCACCCAAACTGTAGTAAATAAGGAAAAGACTAATAGTCTTTGCCCTTCGCTGAATTGAACACGTCTTAAAAAAAAGATTCTTGATTATGTCTCGCGTGCTGATTAGGTGTAAGCTAACTTTGATCACATCACCTACGGTTCCCACCGAAAGGACACGTGCGGTGCGAGTCGTGGTTTTAGAAATTGTTAAAATGATTGAATAAGCAGCTCGGAAAACACACGGCTTTAAAAAATGAGATGCACACTCTCTGTTGGTGCTTTGCATGGGTTTGATGGCAGTGCTGGAAAGCTCTCCCAGTGCTGAGTGTGCAGGCTGGTAGGTCCCTCTCCCATTGCTGGCCTGCAAAGCCAAAGGCACCATCATCTTTGCTCTTTGTTTAGTTCCAAAGTATGTCCAGTCTTTAGTCAATAAAAGTGGAAATGAATGAACCTCACGTTAGAGATGGAAAAAACCCCTCCCAATAAATAGTAGTGTAGGACCCAAGTGAAAATGCTGGATTCAGATATACCTGAAATATTAATTAACTTCCAAGTCAAATCTGGGCTTCTTCAGAGGCTGGTGGTATTATGGTCATTTTTTCTTACTCAGTGATTTCTAAAATTTTTTTTAAAAATTTACTCTATGTGGTAGAAAGGGAATTTTTTGGGGATATGCTTTTACCACATCTAGTGACAAAATGATCTTTATAAAGTGCTGGTGGTATTGACTTCACAGCCATTAAAGTAGTGAGCTTGATTTCAGTTCCAAGCCAGTCTATCAGTATTCAAATAGGCAATTAAGATAATTTTCAGTATTTTTTCTATTACTGTGCACAAATAACATTGAGAAGCTTCCTTGTCACATCCATGATTACATTTTTAGCAAAAATTACCTCTAGAATTTGGAACAGGGCTATTCATGATAAAAGATCATCTTTGATGGGTAAATAAAGTATATTAGTGGTGGTCTGATAAGTATAGTAATTATTAATAATCAGATTATCTCTTGAAAAGGGATGTTTAAGGCAATGTAAAAGCAAGTCGCTGGCCTATGGTCCAAAAGTGCTGTACTGGGTCCTGTTGTTGACTTGAACAATCCTATCAACTTTAGTGGGATGAAGATTGGTTCAGTAGGGCTGTCTTTATATGGTATCTTGCCAAATACACTTTAAATTGTCTCAAAATCAATAGATACACAAACTCTTGTTGTCTATAGATCTATATATCTAACCAGCCATGTACTGAAGGCACAGAGGAACAGATCAGTTGTGGGTGTGTTGAACCATTTAAATGTGTCACCACAGATGTGAGAATGGGAAGGAAACATGGGCAATAACAGGAGAACAAGGGCAGCTGAGAGGAGAAAAGATGTACAGCCTTTTCTCTCCCTGGTTAAAGGGCAATATCACAAGGATCCAGTGTGATTCAAAGGCCTGGAACGGTTGTGAGGGACAAATGAAATGAAAGAAAAATAACTTGAGAGATGGAGGAAGTTCTGATCTCTGAGCAGCAGTAACTTGGCTCACTATTAGGCCGAGTTACTGGAGGAGCAGTGGAGAGGAGCACACAGTCCAGCAGAGAAGGGGGAGGCAAAGAAAGGGAAAGTGACTGAATTCAAATAGTAATGATAATCGAAAGGTCTATTACATAAGACTTTGGAAAACCAAGTTTTCTGACTGTGTGGGTCCAACTTTGCACCAGGTAGGTATTGAGAGAGTGTCCAGTATTCTTATCATTGCTTAAAGGAAGGGTGTTTTTTTGCCAGAAATGTAGAGTATCAGAAAATATCTAACAGAAAAAGCACCAGAATCTTTAGTGACCTACAGTCTGTGCAATGCCACTGCCCTCACTGAGGTTTCATAGTCAGTGAGTATATGTAGGAAACAACCACCTTCAGTTTTTAAGGAATTATTGGGCCAAGTGTATCCATGACACTGGTGCAAATCCAGGGCAATCCCACCAAAGCCGGAGATTGTTCCAGCTTTCCTCTGGGTACAGGTGCTTGAGTTCGGCCAGTGGAGGTCGCTTACAGGAGTGTGACCTCACTGCAGTTGGTCCTGCTCTACACTTGAGGTAATTGAGTGAAGAAGTTGGCTCTGTTGCGGCTGAGGAAACACAGTGTTCACGTTTCCAAGAGTTACTTTAAATACAGGAGATTTTCTTTACACATTTGTTATTCAGAGCTAAAAAGGGGCTGGTCTTTTCTAGCTAGTTCAAAATGCTACTTTAGTGGTTGTTGTTTTTGTACCTCCTTTCTCCTCTACTCCAAACCATCTATTTCTACATTTCCTACAAGTTTTTTGGATTTGACAGAAATAAATCATGTGGTCTCCTGCAAGTAGTTTAGCTTTGTTGACCACTAAGCAGAAGTGCCCATTGTCAAAGGTAAAGAAATGAGTCCAGTGTATTCAAATACAATTTAAAAGTTTTCAACTCTCACTTTTCCTTTTTAAGAAAAGGTTTTGAAATGAAATGCTTCCAGTAGCACTGATGGGGCACAACTCATCCCCTTTGCCCAGGAGCTTTGCTCAGTGAAGGAGCACTTGGCAGAGTGCTTGGGTTATTTAAAAGCAGATTTTTTTCAAAGTTTTTATGGCAAAATGCACTTATCTTTGGATAGGACTAACTAATTGGGGGTGGGTGGCTGCCTGTCCACATGTTGCAGCAGAGATGGTGAGGATGGTTGCCCCTACTTGCCTGTTCCCTGCTTAGGGCTCGTCCTTCCTGGTGGGTCATGGAACCAGAGGTTGGGCAAACTGAGAAGCAGCTGGGGAGCATCAGCTCACAAAGAAGAAAGCACATGCAAGGCTTTCACTTTCTCTAATTCAAATTATTTGCAGCTTTTTCTGCTGATGTGCATGAAAGCAGAGTTGTGTTCACTGTGACATTATTAAACACTGCTATAATGAGTTTAGCACAGCTCAGGCACTTCATCTGGTACCTTCTCCTCTGTGCAGAGCCACCGAGACCTCAGCAGCATTTCCCCGGAGTGGCAGTGTGAGAATGAGAAATAGGATCAGGATGTTTTTTATATGAAGAGATAGCATAGAATGGATGCACTGGGGAGCCTGGGAGGGCAGGCAGTGAAATTTGGGACTGGGTGCCTTGCAAAGCAAATCCTGCCTGATTTGGAAGATGGAGGGGATGTGCTGTGATGTTACCACTAGGAAAGGATGATGTGCAGGTGGAAGAAGGATGGCAAGCACCTACACCTTGATGCTGAAGCATCCTGTTGGTTGGGCATGTCCTGTTTGTTGGTTTGTTCTTTCCTTGCTGCTCAGATCATGAGGCTTTGCGTGGGGAGAGCTGCGAAGATTGTACCTCGCTAACAAGTCCTGTGAGCAGTAGCATGAGGCTGGAATTTTTTTCCTCCAAATATAAGAATAAATACACTGTCTGTCACAAAAAACCAAAGAAGGAATGATGCTGAAAAGCTAGGCAGGATTAGATGTGGGGCAGGCAAGGAAGTGACAGCTCAGCCCCACAGCAGGACGTTGCAATGGGAGCTGCAGTTTGGCACCCCCTTTGCTAGCATGTTAACACTGCTGACATACAATCAGATTGCAGAAAAATGTTCTAAAAAAAATGCATTTTATTTTCTTTTGTGTGTAAATGAGCCACAAGTCCCCGTGGGGAGGGTACTCTTTGCTGCCCTGGGATGCTCAGCTCTCTGCAGGGGACAGGGCACGGAGGGAAGCATGGAGTGATGCGCTGGCCCACACCACGAGCACACCCGACCTGGTGCTGCTCCGATGCTCCCCATATTTGGTGGTCTTTAATTTAGCATTACATACTCGGTGCTTGTCTGCAGCTCGTATGATTCAAAGTTCTCCATGGGGTCTAATGTACAAGGCCTGGCCTGTTTTCATTAGGTTTCCCGAGCTCTCCTCCCTTCTCCCCAGTGTTGCCGCACAAAGACACTTTTGTCAGGCGATGTTGGACTCTCCTCAAAATCCAAGCACTTTCAGGAAAGGACTTGGAAGTCTATCTTCTCAGTTTCCATATCCCTTTGCCCTCTGCTCTGGCATTTGGTTTGATTGGTTGTAGAGTCCTCCTTTTTTTTCCCTCTCTACTTCTTTTTGTTGATCTGTCTGCTCCGGAGTCTATCTTGCAAAGAAAAAAGCGTATTGCAAATCATGCAATCCAGCTCTCTGAATTATTGCACATTTTAAAGTATTAACTCCTTCAGTCCTCAGCTGGTTTAAGTGCTAGGACCGAAATAATGATAGGAATGTTAAAGGAGTATTATTATATTTTATGTTCACTGCCACAAGTTTAGTAAGAAATTTAATCCCCCCTCTCTTGCTCACTCCCTGCCTCTTGAGAAAAAAAAAAAGGAAAGAAAAAAAAAGAGGAAAACTGGCACCAAACTTCCATTTGACTTGGCAACTTTTTCACTAATGTGATTTGATATGCTTTACTAGAAAGCGTAACGTGCTAATGTTTCAGAAGAAGCTGGTTTTCTATTAGTGAAAGTATGGTATATAAAAATCAGGCATCGCTATTAAACTCCTCAATCAAGGAGTTTATGGCCTATTCTAAGTGGTAATGATATAATGGAATGCAATCATTTAATATTGGAAAATATGTTTGGTTTGACGTTTCGGGGATTCCAGGAAATGCTGCTATTTATACAGCTACATCTGTGCAAAAATTAAAAACATGGGGGAAAAGAAAGATTATAAAGGGAAGCCCAGCCAGATGGTTTGAAATCAATTTATCCAAGATGCTTTCATAATGTATTATATAAAAATCGTGTTTGATATTTTCATGTATCTGTTTCCTCAGAATACGCATCATGATTTATGGACCCCGCGTACCGACACCATAAATGGAGTGGTGGGGTACTACTTCGTTTCACACATTTCTAAGCCAGTTTGTAGATTACTTTTTCAGGGGCAGAGGTGGAAATAGTATTTCTGCCTATGGGATATAATTATATTATGATTACTACAGAAGAGGACATAGTTCAGCCCCAATGTTTCAATTAATAATGTACTGTCAGCTCTGAGGGATGATATGAAAGTGTATTGGATCAAAGATTATCAGCGTCAGCTGGGGCTGCTGCTCTCTCTGCTTTTCTTTTTCCTCTTCTTTCTTTTTAATGCGCCTGATTGACTCTTTGCAGTTTTTGGAGCATAATATTTTGCTTAAAAGTAAAATGTTACGTCCTTGTGAGCCTGATTAGGTTACTTTTAGGGGCAGGATTTGGTTCCTTGCCGTGTATGAGCAGATGTTAAGCTCCTTCCATTATATTTTAACATCTAACATCTTGCATATACCTTTTAATTGTTAATGTGGTCAGGCAATAAATTCAGTGTCTTAGGGGAACTAAGAATAATTTTCCAAATTTCATTCTCTCTAGCCAGTTGCTAGGAAATGAAGTGCTTTGGTTAATAATGTATTTAAGATATTTGCAAGATCTCAGCTTAATATTTGTTCTGTATTTACGTGAAATTCTCATCAAAAGAGAAAGCGTAATTAAAATACGTTGAGTTTTTGGTAGCATTTAGCACTGGCTGGAAACATACCACTAAAAATGATGAAATAATTTTGCAGATGAATAGGAAAATATTACTTGAAATCTGACAAGGTTTATTTGAAATAATGCTTACTTTAAAAAATAACTCCTTTTAGGTCTTAAAATTCTACACTTCTTACTGAAAAATGGTTTCCCAGTAGCATACATATCCTATATCAATGTAACTAAATTTATATTGTTATAAATTTTTGAGGTTGGATTCTTGAGTTTTGAAATTAAATAACCAGAGTTAACTGTATTAAGTGTAGGCTTGAATTTGATCGAAAATAAGAAAAGCACTTATGACAACCTCTGTAAATGCTTAAATACTTTAGTTGTGTTTGTGAGCATTAAATTGTATTATAAGGAGCCAACACTGAGTATACACGCTCCTGTGGGACAGCTTTGACTTTTGGGAGATTAAAAAATCGTGCATTAATGAAATTCTGCAAGTTTTTTATTTAATAGATAGTGCTTTTCAGGGTATGCAAAATAATTGGTAGTGGAATGCTATATGCATCTTTACACTCACACCACATAATGTATATAATTACTTGGAGAAAAGGCTTAACTTTAATGGGGCGTTTCTTGATCATATAATAGGAAAACTAACAGCTTTAATTAAGATTTATGAAGCAGAGAGGTAATATATTCTGCTAAATTAGGTAACTATTGGTGGGTAGTGTATTTTTAAGCAATTAAAGGCTCGATCCTGCAGCTCTTTTGCTGTGTGGGTTGTTGCCAGCTCATGCAGGTTGTCCTGGTGCCACGAGAGCGAGGGCTGCGGGAGCGGCACCGGATTGTGCTGGCGTGTTTTACAGTCCCTAAGGTATGGCAGAAAAGAGCTAAGCATGTATGCTGGGCTTGTGGCTGGTCTTAGGCCTGACTTTGAGGCAATTTTTCCCATTCCTAATACCTGGCATGTAGCAATCACCAGAATGAAGCAGGTGGTGTTGCCCTTGGTGGATGAGCTCCAAGGAGTCCTCATCCCTGTGGAGGGAGGTGCAAGCAAGGCTGTTTGGGGACCAGCTGGAGTGAGGAGCAAGCAGGGCGGTGTTTCCATCTTGCAAACGGAACTGTCTGTCAGAAGAGAGGTGCAGAGGGCTCTTGGAAGGGCTTTGCTGTGTGGTGGGGCAGTGTGTGTGCCACAGGTAGTGGGAAGCACTGCCAGCCACATGCTGGAAACCACTACAGGTATGTGCAGAAAACGGGATTGGGCCAGAATCTTTTGTATTTCCACAGTGCAAACTTCCACTCTGTTTTCTCATGGGTTGTATCATGAATTTGATGGTTTTTTTTCCCCCCTCATTAAGCCACAGGTGAACAGTGTGTCTCAGCTCTGGTCATGGCCAGTCTCCATGTTCCCCCTGCATTCCTGTGTCTCTGTAGACCTGCAGGAAGGGTGACAGCCATGTATAGTCCCTTATTTATAAAATGTTCTCAGTTTTAAACTACACAACTATAGGTCCAACCTTTTCTAAATGGTTACTTGGCACCCAAGCTCACAAGAGAAACCTCTGCCTTTCTGAAGTGCAAGCACCTGATCGACAGGTCATGTGAACTGAGTATGAGGAAGATTTAATTAGTGAAGCATTGATTTGTTACTTAAAAATGGATCAGATACTGTGGAGGTTTGCATAGTTTGCAAAGGAGGTTTGCAAACTAATGCACAGTTTAATGCCTGATAGAAAATGAGAGATTCCACACTCTCGAAGTCTTTAGAAGACTTTTTATAACTGCAAAATGAGAGAACTGAGACAGGGACTGGACTAAGACCATGGCTTGGTCACTTTTTCTGCTGGGTTGTGAATTTTGGTTTTGATTTTCCTTACACAAGTGCCCTTTGAACTCCACGCAAGCCAAGTTACTTGGACTACCGCAAGAATGAGTTTGTCTCATAGTGAGGTTTTGTTGGTTTGAGGTTTTTTCCCCCTTCTCATATTAGTTTCCCATTTATACTGGATGAACTTGTGCTAACTGAGGTAAGGAGAAATAGCACTGCTAAGGAAATAAGGGTTCCCTGAGCTCTAGGATGTGAGAGGAATTGAATGCATTTTGTTCCCCTCAAATATATTCAGTGCTTTTGTATCACTGCCCTGTATTTTGCCCCAGATCCTCCGCTCGATTCTTATTGTTTCCCTGATGCTCAATGTGCCGCTCTGATGAAAGGAAAAAACCTCCTAAATTTTCCTGTAGGCTACAAGTTTCAGGTGGTGACACCTCCCTGCCCAAACCTTTATAGGGAAAGCAAATGGGGGAACCCCAATTTTCATTTAAAATACAGTGAGTTTCCAGCACTGCTGGTGGAAAAGCAATGCTTGAAAATATGTCCTGGAGCACCAAGCCCAGTATTTCATTAAACATAAAATACCTTATGATTTTTAGATGCCACTTCTCATAATTCATGATTTTTGTAGGCTGCACCTTGGCAGTCTGCAATGGTACTTTTGGGGTTGGTCAGAGACATTGGCCCCCGCCTTGGCCCATCAGTGACTGTGCTTTCTCCATGGACGTGCCACGTTTGAAAGCTCACATATCATCAAGGCTGTAATTCTAATGAATTTGGCTTGGGAAAAATATGAGCACTAAACAGAAGAGGAGGGCCGTGGGAAGCACATTTTTAAAAGTATACCCATCCAGATAAATAGGCTTTTTAAACCCAAAATAAACAGATAGAGAAAACTCACTTAGGCAAAGGATGCATAAATTATCTTTACCCTGAGGATGCAGTAAGTTATTCCCTCTTTACATTCAAAATCTCTGTTTTCCAAGTCCGTATTTCATGTCTAATCACTAAGAATGCCCTCTTTGACTTCACCCGTGCCTGCAATCGTGCCCTTTCCTGAGAAGGGCCCATTTGTCATGTGGGGAAAGAGGGTTTAATTAACTAGGGAAAATGTACCTAAGGTGGAAACTGTGGGCTCTGGCCATGTTTCCATAGAAAATCCATGAAAAAACATGTATAGATGATCCCAAACTATTTTTTCTTTTTCATGAAAAGACATTTTTTGGTTCCCCACTTCACTCTTCAAAACCTAAAGAGCTTCTGGATAAGACAGATGGGAGTCCTACATAAAAGAACAAGTGTGGAATGTGCATTTATCCCTCACAAAAAAAATACATTTTTCAAATTCACTTTTTTTTTTTTACTGTTCCCTTTTTTCCTCTGGGAACCCAACAAATGTCTCTGTTGTGCACTCCAAAAAGATCCAAGGTTTTAACAGGGAGGAGTCAAGAGAAAAAAAGGCAACTTGCAGATCCTGTGCTAAAATTCCAAGTATTCCTTTAGAACAAAGAAAATTGAAAGAAACAAAGGGAAACTATCAAAGGAAGGCAATGAAGTTACTGGAAAGCTAGGGGAAGCCTTAATTTTCATGCCAGCAAAAAAATTTTATGAGTTTTATATCAGAGCTTTATTTGCTGTTGTACTCAACAGCATTTGACCACTTAACATGAGAAACAACACGCAGCACCTATACCTTGTCCTTGAATTTCAATGTATGCACAAACCCAAAGGGGATCTGCCTGTAAATTTTCGTATGTTTTCACACCAACCAGGGTTTTCTTTTTTAAGCAAATCCATGGTTGCAGTTTAGCTCCAGTCTGTAACTCTGGATCCTCAGCAGCCCCAGTGGGTCTGGCCATTCCTGCACACGTTTGTTTTTGGTATGATCTTTGCAGCCTTAGACCCTTGTAACAGTTTGATTTCTCTAAGCATTTCTTTGGGATTTAGTTATAGTTTTGCCAGGCACAGACAAACAGTTTCTCTGATGGGACAGTACAGCTGGGTACTGGAAGGCAGGCTGGTATTTGGTCAGTCCTTGAATTTCCATGCTGTCACCTTGTCCCCACTGACAAAACATGCCCCAAAGTGCCTGGTGACTTTGCAGGTGTTGGCACACTGAAATGCTGCTTTGAAAGACAGATGTTGCAAAGGGCTGATTTTGCTTCTCTTAAAGTTGTGGCAAAACTCACAAATCGGTGAAAAAGAGCACTGGGCTCATGTTATCCCAGGCATGGTTACAGTCCAGGCTTTTCTTACGGAACTATTTCCTAGGAAATCTGTTTTTATCTTCTGAAGCTGTGAATTGTTCTTCTGCAAGCTGAAATAAGATGCTGTGGGGACAAAGGGACAAGGGGTAGCAGAGTGACAGAAATGGCAGGTCCTCTCACAGAGCTATGGAAATGTGTCGACACTTTTGCAGAAGGGATGAGAGAAGCCTTCTTTCTCTTTACATGAAAAGCATGGGGAGGAAAGGAAAAGGGCTGCTGCATTTCTATCATCTATAATCCTCCACTTAACCTATGAATTAGCCCTTGTGTGAGCAAAAAGGAAAGTTGGTGCCTAAACCATAACCCGCCCCCCCAAGTGGGTACAAGTCTTCCTTTTCCCGTCCTGAGCACTATATATAATGGGCCCCTTGAATTAAGGAGATATATTAAAAAGAATCCTGGCTGGCTTGCACCATTTTCTTCCTGACTGTGCATATATTTATATAATGTCCAATACCCCAGGACCAGCCTTTTCAGAGCTGGTGTCAAGGTGTAAGGTGCAATTTTAACCTAGTAATTCCATACCCACTTTAAACTGCTGGCACCAGTGTTGGCAGGAGTAGATGCCTAATTACTCGTTTATACCCAAACTGCAAATTAGGTTTAGCTTCAGTGTGCACTGTGGTTCACAGGGAGGGTGAAAATATGCGCAGAGTTACCTAGAAGCAAGCCTGAGCCAGCACAAACAAAGACAGAGTTCAGAAAGTAGAAAATCCCACAGTGAGCTGTACAATTTGGCCAAGGACCCTCGCTCTGCCATAGCTGATACCATGTACTGTAAAGGAAAATAGGACAGGTTTTCAAATAGAAAGGATGAGAGAGCTTCCCTGTACGTTGCCACAGAGGGTGAGATTCATCTTGCCTAGATCGAGCTGTCTGAGCTTTTGGATCCAGCTTGATGTGGCACTTGAAGCCCCTCTGGTGGGTGAGAGTGAGAAGATCATAGTGACTCCATCCATCTGGGGTGAGGTCTCAAATCCTTCTTCATGGATTGCAGGAAGAGGCTGGGTGACCACATGCTCAGAAGTGCCTTCCCTAAAGCCAGGTGAGATGCTTTCTGACCACAGGGACTGGCAGCTGTAGAGATAAGAATGCCAGAGTTTGTGGTTAGTGTTCATTTTTGTGATGCTGGCACTCACCATCTTCCAGGTCCCCTTCCTTCCCAAAGTTGAGGTGGGTGCTGATTGGGAGTAGTTGTGTAGTCCTGAGCATTTCAGTGTTGAAATGTTCTTCTTCCAGGGCTGGGCTGCATCCACACAGGATGTGGGAGGGCAGGAGCAAAGCAACTCAGTCTGGCCAAAGGGGTTTTATCAGTGAACCCATGAATGGAGACAGAAAAATGTGGGCTCTGTGGCTTTTGGTCTCTTGCTATTTCTGCTGAGCTGTGTCCAATGTGTGTCCCATTGATGGCAGCTGCTTGGGGCTGGAGGCAAGGAAATGTCAGTGACAGTAGATGTGTTTGTTTATGAGGAAAACAGATGATGAAATGGGATGTGTGGCTCTTCCAAGGGAAGCTGCGAGTCCACTGAACAGAGTGGATCTGTGTTGTGAGTAAACTCCCCGCAAAGAGAGGCTGCTCTATCTCTGGGCAACACTGTCAACAAACTGTTGTACCATCCTCACAGAGGTTCAGCACAGAAGAATATCACCCTTACCTGATTCCACAAATGTCTTTGTCCTGTGGGAGCAGCAGGCATTTAACAGCGAACAGCCCCTGTGTTTGACTGGTGCTGGCCCACAGTCCGGCTGGCCACACTGTGACATGCCATTTTTTATTATGTAGAAGGAAATTTTGCAAATATGCCCAAGGGCGAGGCAACATCAATAAGCAGGGAATGAACGCTCTATTACATTCATTTGGTTTCGTAACTTCTGTTGGGTCACAGGGGAGCTGCTAAACAAAACAAAACAAAATCTCTTGTATACCGGCTTTATTTAGTCATACGAAGCTCTGCATTTGTTCTAGGGCTGAAGAACAGCATGTCCAAACCTGGAGCTTGGGGTTGAGTGTGTACTTAAGCCCTGGTCCTGCAAAGACTGATGTGTGCTTTGCACGTTTTAAGTTCAGATGAGTTTTGGTATAATGAGACCACTCACGGCTTGTAATGGGAAATGTCTGTAACCTGTGTGGATTATTCCTTCCTCACGTTCGTAACACTGGCGCACGCACGGGAGTACAACGTGTGTTTGTACTTGTGTGGTGTATATAGACATCCTTGAACTGAAGGAAAAATGTTGACCTTTGCCTTTCAATTGCCTACCCAAATGTGGCTAAAATAGTATCTTATATAAAATAACTTGATTGTGTGTTTCAACATCAAACAAAACTGCTGGCGGGCTGGCGGTTCCCGCAGTGGTGGCCCCTTCTTGTCCATGTGGGCTCTAAAACCAGACAGCATGAACCCTTTTCCACTAGTGCACGTGACTACATCTCCATCATACCTCTATTTTTTCCCTTTATTGTATCCAGCAGAATGCTGGATTTTTTGGGAGGAAGGATTTGAAATAATTTATGTGGAAAAATATATAAACGTTAGGGAAAGTTAGGACCTGTATGGACCTGTTGTCAACAAACAGTGGTCAGGCTGCATTAAAATCAGACTAGTTTATGACAGGAGTTTTCATAGTCATTGTAACAGGTTTTCTAGTTCTGGCAAGCAAAACTCATGAATTAGGTGCCTCAGAAACAGGGATGTTAGAGCATGCGGGTTTCTTTATATTTTTCTTCAGGATTTTGAGTTCCTAAGGTAGTTTGGGTGAGAATTTCAAGCCATCTTCTATCATGTTTTAAGCTACTGCTTCTAATAGAGAGGAAAAATCCTCATGTATTCAGATGACTCCAAAAGCTAAGGCTTAAAGAAAAACACAAGTTGTCAGTACTGATGCTAAAGTTGGAAGAGTCAGTGGCACATCCAGCTGTGCTGTGAATATAGCAGAGTTCATGAGCTCCCAGGGTATTTTTGTTGTCATTGCAGTGTGTTATATATTCTGAGTTGACTACCCAGGTGGTCAGATTCATGCTGTACCTACTCAGTTCAAAAAAGGATTTAAACCTTGGTGGAGAATGAGCCATGGAGATGTGTCTCCAAAATGTCCTCTGCTGAGTCTGGGAAGCTCCTGATGCTGCATTCCCCCAGCCCACAGGCAGGGACTAAAGTCAAGGCACAACCTTGCAACAGGCATCACTCTGCCCTTGCAGCAGATAAAAAAAGAGGTTAATACATAAGTTTTTCTTGATTATTTAAAAGTTGCTGCAGAAAGACACACTCCTGCTTGCCTCCCCACTACTTTACATAAAATTGTTATGCATTCTAAGTAGTAGCAGCCTGGGCCTCTTGACCTCACAAGAAGAGCTGTTACTATACATTTAACAAAAACAAGGTATTATGTATTAGCCTACACATTTTGCAATAGCTCCAGCAATCTAGTAACTACAGTCCAATTTAAACCGTGCCTGGAGGCAACAAAAATTGCACAAAATGGCAGCTAATTTATAGAAGGGAGAGAGGAAATATTTGGGGGTCTATTCCTTCAAGCCATCTGATTCGTATTATTGACTCATTTAGAAAACAGAAAGTGAGCAGAGACAAGTTTTTAAGGAGTTTGGTTTCACACAAATGACTTGCAATTGCAGCCCATTATTTTTATACCAAGACTTCATTAGTCATATCCCCGTCAAACCTGTGAGCAGTGTCAAATGTTTTCAGAAAACACACCAGGACAGGTATGGAACTCATCAGCCTGTGGCAAAGGTCGCTCTCATTAAGGAGTCAAAAATGAAAACTTTCAGTGTCTCTAACACATTGCACAGACGTTCCTGCCCCCACTTCTGAAACGCGGGGCTGAGTGAGCACCTCCTGCTCCCCAGACATTCAAATAAGATCAAGATGACAGGGCAAGAAAATGAATAGGATTCTTAACTGGCTGTACTTTATAATATGGTACTGATTGGAAACAACCAGAATGTTGTTTGCCATGTCTATAGTACCATTTCCTGAGGTTAAACATAACATCTGAAAAGAAGCAATTAAGTCTCTTTAAAAAGAAAAAAACAAACCCAAAAAAACCCAACAACAACAACAAAAAAAAACTGGGGTGGGGGAAAGAAGGAAAAAAGGGGAGGACGTGGGTCTGCACGGTGCTGACTCGGCACGCCAGCCATGCTCCGATGAGCAAAAGAAATGTCTGTGCAAACTTCTTCCCACCTGGGAGGTTGGAGGGGAGATAGGAGAGCTGTGACACCGGAGTTGTTCGGGGCTGGCTCTCAAGCTGTGCCGTGACAGATGTGTTTTGAGGAATTTTGAGGCGCGGAGATAAGAATAACAAAAAGCCATTCACTGGAGCACAGTTACACAGGCTTAGCACAAAGGGGCGAAGAGAAAATGTGTCAATACGCTCCTTATTTGTGGAAGGCTCGCCGTGTTTCTGCAGCACGCTGCAGTTTGATCTGTGGGCTGTCGCTAACAGCAGCAAGGGTTGCTGTGTTGCCCCTTAAAAGTTATTCAGAGTGCCCTGGCAATGAAAAAGGATTCCCTTTAGCTGCCTCACTCTGGGACACAACAAAGTCCTTCTGATGTAGAAAATGTTGTTTGTCTTACAGAGGGTTTGCTTATTTAACAACAGCGTCCATGGGGTATTACGTAAATGGCAGAAATACTTTTAGGAAGTTTTTTGTTTTTTAACCTCTCAGCTCATGTAGACTTGGATTTGCTTGTTGTGCTCCAAACAGGTCCTTGGGCAGCCAGGGATAGGATCTCCAAATTGTTTTGGCTTTTTCAGTCTTCATGTTCTCCAGTGGATTGTGACAGACTTCTGTTATGGGCATAACTTCTGCTGGGATTCCTGTGAAATGGGAAAAAGAAACTTCTGTGGGTTAGTCAGTATTTTCGACATTAATTCATGAAGATTTAGGTGCTATAGTGATTACTTAAAAAAAAATAAATGGTTGAAGTTGCAGGTTATTTTGCATGTAGGAAGATGAGTGAATGGATAGCTTAATAATTATTTGGAAATCTCAGTGTCTTGTCCCATACACCAGCATTTATGTGGTGCATTTGTTCCCACTTGAGTGTATTTGTCTCTCTCTACCTTGCCTGTTCATGCCTATGCATGTGTGCTTGAAAGGCTGAAGTGCTTAAAACCCCTTCAGCCTGACAGCTGGGGGCACAGATCTTGGAAAAGCAGGGAGAAATGCCAGTGCTGCTGAGCAGCCAGGCTGCTCTCATGTGGCTCCTGGTAGCTCACTTCTCCAACTGGAAACCTGGCTGAAAATGCAGGTTGCTCCTTGAACATGGGGAATGGAGGTGATATGAGACACAAAAAAGTTATAGCTGTCTTTGAGTGTCATTAGGGGTGTGTGCATGGGGTGAGTTGTGTGTAATCCACTGGGAGGGTCACAGTGAGGAAGAGAAGAGCCAAAATTTCTGGGTGCAATCACTCTCAGGCAAATCTGCTTCTCTGTTGTTGGTTGCCCTCTCTGCAAAGCAGGACCAGTGTGACCCTCTCTGTGAGGGTAGGGAGATCTCCTGGATGGAGCTGCTGGGGAACAGAGTGCTGCTGTCAGGGCAGAGCCGAGAAATGCCAACACTCATCACTGATAAGCAATCCCTCGGCTGGACCCACTGCATGAAAAGTGATTTCTGACACTATTACCTACCCTGGGCTCTGTTCTGAGTGCAAGATGCACGGGGTTATGAACCTTCCTCCACCCAGCAAGTGTGTTTATCTGCAGAGATATCGGGGCCGGGGTTTGCCGGGGTGTCCGTGCCCTCACCTGCCAGCCCCTGGTCAGCCCCTGACCAAGCGGCACATCCTGAGCGCCAGCCCTGTGATTGATGCACTTGGCCGAGAACTTCCCTCCTGCCCGCTCAGGAAACAGGAGGGCTGGGGAGATAGTGCTCGCCTTTCTTTCACAGTCCCTGCTTCCGAACTCTAATCACCTTCTGCTGTGGGAAAAGAGATGAGATGCTGCCTAAAAAACAGATCATTGTCCGCCTCCTAGATTAATGCAGAGAAAGCAGTATTGTCTGCTGAATGGATAAACCTTCCTCCTGTCACTCAAAACCTAAATTCAACGCTACTTCATTTCTAAGAGGCTTATCTTCCTTGAATAGACCCTTGCAGCTCAAGTAAGAGGCGATGTAATGAAGCGTGTTTTTTTCTTAAGTGAGAAACCTGCTGCAAAGAAGGGGTGAAGCCTGTGCAGCTGTTCTAAAGGGCCTTTGCAGACTCTCGAAATACTTGTCATTTATCTGGTCTTGCCTGACAGCAAATGAGAGAAGATCAAGTTCAAAATCTGCCGGCGCGGCTTTCAGGGCTTCTTCATCTGTTAATTAAATAATGGTCATTAGTGCACAATGCCTGCCGATAAGGGCGGATATGATGCCGAGATGGAAATGTGGGGTTTGGGGGTTATGAATAAGCAGATGGTCCCCAGGAATTTTCCTGGTTTGACCCCCCAGCGATGCCTCTGTATGTGGCTGGAGGAACTGGCAGTGAAACAGGTGGCATCAGGCGGATAAATAAATTCGTAGAAGCGTGCTGAAATCATTGTAAGAATTCACTCCTTTCATGTGGGGTAGCGATTAATTCAGTGATTTCCCACAAACCAGCCTGTTTTTGGAAAATCACACACACCACCATTGCCACAAATAATGACCTGTTTGCTTTCCTGGAGCCTGCTGCAGTAAAGGTTTAACTTAAACTTTTAATGTATTTTGGGAAATGTGCGCTCTGTATTAAGATTGGTTGCTCTGCATCAGAGGGCCAAGTCCTGAGGTGTTTATTCAACTTCTGCTCAGGCAAAACTTACTCTGATATCAAAGGGCAGCGCTGAGAATTGCTGAGATGGGCTGTAAGATCTGCAGGTGATACACAAATTTATCTTGGATGTGAGGGGTTAGTTCTTCTTTTTATGGTCAACATTTATTTAATTTTTTAGATGTTTGCAGTCAGATTTTACCTAAAAGCACTAATCTCATGAATACCTCTTTCTTTTGTCACCAATAGTATGACTTTTCCAGTCTCACTATCACCACATGGACTATGGCCATCCAGTTTGTGCCTCTGCAGTTATGAGCCATGACCCAAAAAGTCCTTCCTTGGCTCTTTCAGACGCCAAAGTGAATGTGGGTTTACCTCAGCTGTAACCACACAGGAATTACTCTGAGTTCCCCAAGATTATATCTGATTTTTCCCTTGAGCTGCTGGTTTTCTTCCTGGGGTTATTTGGTAAGACAAGGAAGGAGATCCAACATGGTGCACAGAATGGGGGCAATGAAGGCTCTGCTCATGCCAGAACTAAATGTGCCCAAAGTGATGTCCAGTCTAGCTTGGACAGCAAAAGAAAAAGCTTTAAGAAAGTCCTCGAGGAGGTTGGCCTTTGGCAGGGTGGTGGTCAGGTTGGGGGCATTTGACAGGTCCCTGTGCTAAGGAGAAGTGTAAACGAGGAGCAATGAGGCACCCATTGGATAGTGATTTAAAGGATTTTTTGAGCAGTGTGGAGGAAAACTCAAAGCCAGGAGTGCAGCCCCCTGTCATGGGATGGAGTGTTTCTGACACTGAAGTGGGTGCCTAAGGTCCTATGGGGCAGTCAGTGTCCCTGGCATGGCATGGCCTGGCCTGGACCAGTGTGGAGACCAAAAAAGTCAAGGAGAAGTGAGGACAGGCTGGGAAAAATGTGAAATGTACCATAAATGTGTTCATGCAACAAATCTGTGTTAAAGCAAACATTATGCTTGTGACAGAAAACAATAAAAGTAAGGAAATTTGCAGTTAATGGTAAAATGTACCATATGTCCACAAATGCCTGGGCACACCAGGGCACCCCTGGAGCTGCTTTCTTGATGTCAAGGTGTGTGAAGACCAGATGGTAGGTCTCACCCCAAATTACAGATTCTCAGGCTGTTCTTATGTATTTCTGTCCTTCACTGCTTTTTTCATCATGTCAGTGTGCCTTCACTGACCTTTCCCCACCATGTGCTGAGGTTAATGTTTTTGAGATGGGGATGACCTGCAGTTCTGGTTGGCAAAGGTTGTTTTTCAGGTACCTCAGAGTGGGGAAAACCTTGCTCACAGTAGTAGTGCCCTGGGCAGATTAGTCAAGGCTATCACTAAATGTGCTGTAACCCTAAAATACTGTACCTGGTGTGGTGGAGAAAATGTTGTCATCACAAATCATAGGTTATTTCTCCAGCCCTACATCCTGAGACACTCTTGACAAATATAATGCTATGTTTCTTGGATTAATAGGCATCAATAGCCAAATTCCCTGGACTCTGGGAAATTAACAAATGCTTTCATCTCTACTTTCATTACAGGAATTATTTATGGAGATGTTTTGGTAGTAGGTGCTGTTGGTTAACTGTTTAGGGAGCTGGCTGGAGGCTTTGTGTCTGCAGATATTGACCTTTTGCAGATTTTTTTCCCCTTAGCTGATGTCTTCGTCAGTAAGGAGACACCTGCATCCGTGCAGCTCCGGCGAGCAGAGCAACACAGCACTTCAGTATTTCCCCTCCTTCACCAGCTGGATAGGACCCCTGATACAAAACCTGAGAAATGTGCCAAAAGCCTTCAAAGTTCAGGCCAGAGGTGTTTGTGCAAGATAAAACCAGGACAATATAGCATCCCTGTACAACTCATCCGTTTACACGTGACACTCGCGCCGTGGTCTCTGATTAGCTTGTTAGTGAGGAGGCAGGAAGAAGTGCAATCAAGTTTTTATGATTCATCATTTCTGTTCCCTGTTTGGGAGACAATGTCAGTGCTCTTTGCCAATCATAGAAGGTGGCTTTCGAGTGCCTTAGGGAGATGCTTTTTTTAAAGATGCTCTCTGTGTTTCTGAAGGCTGAGCCACATTTCTAAATAATAGGGAAGTCCTGGAGTTTGTTTTGTGTTGTGTTTTTTTTTTCTTTCTAATTGTATCTACTAACAATGCTTTTATGTTTGCTGCACGTAAGCTAAAAGAAAACACGCTGCCAGTTTGTCTCTAATCCTGTTTTCACTCAGAAGTGTTTGTGCAGAAATAAATTAGAGATGGTACCTGGAATATTTTCTACAATACAAAAGGCAAATGTAAGTTTTATTAAGTAGAAAAGGATACATTCTCTTCTTCTGACCTTGATTTTTTAGCTATATTCTCTATACCCCTGCTTTAGAAGTATTATTCTTCATCCCATCCAATTACCATTTCTATCAGCTCTTCTGAAAGATTATGCTTTTTGGGTGTTCTTCTGTAGATGTCTTTCCAGTGGCTTCACTTGATGAATGTGACAAGTTTTGTGTTTTCTCCCTCCCCTCATTGAATTGAAAAGTTTTTTGATAAATACAGGCCAATAAGTGCCCAAAGGCAGTGTTTCAATGGCTGCTAAATCTTTCAAGGTTAGGACTTAACCTCCGTTCTCCCTAATTCAACTGCAACCTTCAGTCTGGAGCCAATCAAGAATATCAGATGATACTTAAACAATGAAGGATTTCTGATATTCAGGTACAGCCTCTGTTCAATAGGATTGCAAATTCTTTGTGTGAAGAAAGTCGGTTTTGCTCTAAAGTACTGTCACAAAAAGTGAAATTACCATTTGCTTGGAATGATGCCATTCATCATTGTCAGAATACTAAGCATTGTAAGTAGCTAGGCCTCTCCAAATTAATGCCTTGTTTTGCATCGGCTAAATTTCCCAAATCCTCGAGGATGGGTCATACAAAACTCATCTCGCCGTTTTAATTTATCAATCCAATATGAGTGCGGTGAAAGGGAGCTTCATTCGGTCTTAGCTCTTTTATTTACAGTCTAATTCTAAAAGAAAAGGAAATAAGATATGAAAATAAGTTGGAAAATAAGATAAATCTCTCAGTGAAATCACAAGATCTACTCAGTCCTGTAGCAAACCCTCTATAATTCATTTGTAGGTCAGCTCAGGGGATTAGCCATGACGTATTTGGAAATTCATTTATTTTTATTTTATTTTGCTGTTTCTTATGCATAAGGGTAATGCTGTCCCCAAGGCTTTTCAGGTAGCCCTCAAATCTTGACAACATTTGCTGTCTCTAAGGCCTAAGCCAAAATTAATTTTCAAATAAACAGCATAAAAATGTATGGAGTTGTATAAATTTGAATACAAAATGCATTTGTTTTGCTTGCTTCCATCCACACATACATACTGTTGGCTCAGCCAAAAATCATAACATGACATGGAAATTAACGGCCATATGTACATCATGAAAGTCAAAAAAGTTTCTTAGTTTATTAGAAACACCACAGTGTGGGGTTGTTTTTTTTTCACCCACTTTCTCCTTGATATGCTCTGCTAGATGTGTGCTGGGGAAGCACTGCATGTTAATTGTGCTTCTCTCTCTGGGTCCCTCCGAGCCCAGGGCTCTGTTCCTGGACCACTTGCTGTGTCCTGCTCCGGATTTTGACACCTCGAGAAGCCGTGAGATGTTTCCAGTGAAGGTGACATTAAAAACTACTTGGTATCTCTTGCAATTTATTTCATCAGGGAGGCACTGAAAGCGAGACAGGTACTTGGACAGCCTGCTGTAGCAGCACAGGCTGGGGGGTGCCTCTGGTCCTGTGGCGAGTGGAGAATTGGACTGGACGGTTAAAAACAGTGCTGTGAAGGAGAATCCCCGATTTTGGGCTGAACTAAAACAAAAAACACAACCAGAAGCTCATGCTGAGGGCTTATAGAGGAGGAAGGCAAACGTTGTGCTGTTGTTTAAATACAATATGGAGTGGACTCTTCTGTCAGGTTGCTGGTGGCTCCAGTGCATCCCGAGATGTGCCAGGAGCTGCTCCTGCCCCAGGAGCCTGCGGCACCTGCAGGATCAGCCCTGCGGCAGCTAAAAATAACTCCTCTGTGCTCTTAAATTAAAACAATGCCTCTTCTTGGTGTAGTTTGTGAAACCTCATTCCACAAGGGGGCTGCAGGCACGCTGGAAATTTAGCAGTTGGCAGGCTGGGGAGTACCTGGGAGAAAGGATGCCTGATCCTGTGTGGGGCTGCCCAAGCGTGGGCCAAATCCAGAGGGAAATGGTCCCTGAATTCAGAGCGATGCCTGGGCACAGCTTTTTCTGAAGGTGTGACAAGTGGCTCTCTGACAAGGTCAGCTGTGCCTTCAGCCGGGGGTGGTGGAAAGCAGGAGGAAAAGCCTGAAGGGTTGGGATGCAGGGCTGCATCATCACACTTCTGTTCCTACTCCAAAGGTCCTCCAGATTAATTGGGTTAGCAGAAATATCCTTTCACCTGTGCTTAATTAAGAGAAGCATGGCTGTGTGAGATCTCACTGATGCATTGCCTGAAACTTCCTATCTGCAGCAGTATCAGCTGACCAACAAATAGTTAGTTAATTATTAATTTGTTAAAGATCATGTTTAGAAGGGTAGATCACCTTGAAATGTTGCTTTCTATTATCTTTCCCAGCCAGGCAATGAAAGATTTCAATTTAATGTGACATGACAAACTACGAACAAGTGTGTTTTAGGCTCTGGCAGGTGAGGAAGCTGGGGTCCTGGGGGGTGTTGCCAAGGGCTGGTTTTTCCACACCATATCTAGCCAGGATTAGGTGTCAGCCTCCTGCCTGGCGCATTTGGGATGTGTATAGACGCTCTGTTTAGGAAAAAATTTATATCTTGGGTCATCATGAGTAACTTGTGAATGATCTTGCATCTTTCAGTATTTTGAAGCTTTTCTTTTCAGAAATATTAGCTCACCTTGCTAGGCACAGTACAGAGCCTTCCCTTCCAAAAAGTGCGTTATGGATTGTTTTCCAGCTTCATTTATGTCGTGCTGGACTTTGGGGTGAAACACGTGGGTTGACTCCCTTGCCCTGTCCCTGCACGTTGGCTGGTGCAACAGGCAGGCAGCTCTGGGAGCGCTGCCCGTTCCCAGCCAGGAACGTGTCCTTGGTGAGGATGGTGCAGCTCAGACCTTCCCACCTGGCTCTTCCCAGCTGCTGTTTGCAGGAGTGAATTTTCCCTTCAGGCTAGCTGAAACAGCCGAGGCCAGTTGCTAAATGAGTGTTGTTCTTCCCATCCACTATGGAAGAGCCACCCTGGGGCCCTGGTTGAGGCGTGGCTGAGGGAGCCGTGGGCTCTGTGCTAAGCATCTCCCTCAGCTTTTGGTCTCCTTCAAGATGTCCCTGGTTTAGCTCACCCCCCATCACTTGGCAGATTTTGCTGACTGGGCTGAAAGAAATGCAAGTGGAGGATTGTTCATCTGCTGCCCAGAGCCCAGCCCTGGGTTACCCGGGGGTGGGAAGGGCAGATGGGCAGAGGTGGAGAACTGCTGCCATCCCCTGCAGGCTGGGAGCTGCTCTTAGCATTCCAAATCTGCTTTCATGGTTGCAGGTCAGAAAGAAAAACAGAGGAGGAAAAATAGTTTTACTTGCAAGTAAAGGATATTTGATAAAATGCACTTTATAAAATGTGGCAGTCAACATGAATCCTGGAGGATGGATTTTAAAAATGAATAATCCCTCCAATATCAAAGCTACAAAGGAATTTGATTTGTATATGTTTCTAAAAGTGTAGAAAGCAGATAAGATCATTGAACCACGTGATATTGCTTATCATCTGTTCTGTTTAATGTTTCTTTTGAGATTTGACAAAAAAATCACTTAAGGCTTTTTTTTTTTTTTGTTTTACTTACTTGGAATATCCTCAAGTCAAAATCCCAGAGGAACACAATGTCTTACTCGTAATATACACTATATACAAATTGCTTTTTAATTAGTAACACTTCCTAATTGCTATTTTAGGCAGCATTTGTAGAACAGCAGAGTACAGTACTGCACTTCTGGCTCTGTACAACGCAGTCACTGAAAACATGTTTTTGACATGCGAACTACGTGTCTTGCTGTACCTAAACTCCATCAACCCAGACACATCAATAATATGTTTAGCCCTGTAAATGTCTTTCCATTGTGCTCATCACCCTATTATGGCAATTGCTTCTTAGGTGACTTTCATTTCTTGCCAAAGCGTAAAACACCCCATGATGCATGAAATGTGGGATTTGCATTCCCATTTGAAGCCTCGAATTCAAAAGTATGTTGGTGCCTGGTTCCTCTAGGGCCTGTGTATGTCAGTGCAGGCTTGGCAGGGCGGTGGGGAGGGGGTAGTGTCAGTGCTGGATCCTGTGGAAGAGTGGATAAACTGGGTTTTGGTTTCTCTTAGGAAAAGGTGGCACTTGGTTTCCCTGGCCACGCAAGCAAAGGGGTGGGTGGTTGAGCGCTTGCAGCAGCACCAGCTCTTTGATTTAACGAAGCTGGGCATGTGTCTAAATTACAGTTATTCCCTCCTGGCTGCACTCCTGGAGAGCAAAGCCCCTTTGCCTTGTCTCCCTGCTGATGGGCTGTTGTGGCAGCTGGCAGAGCTGTCCTTGTGTCCCTGTGCTGGGACTGGCAGCCCCTGTGTTCCTGCTCTCCTCAGGAAATCTGTTGCCTTCAGCAAGGTGCATTATACTCTCTCCTTTTCTCCAGCTTCACTACAATCCTTTTATCCTGTGGTATTTATACTTTATATCGGTAAAGAAAAAAGACTGTATAGTCCTACACTTGTATCCTAAGTAACTGCACACGTTTTACAACAGTTAGCCATTACTGGGAAGTGAGAAAAGTTTCAGTGTTTTGGTTAAAATCATTCTTTGAACTCCTACACAAAGTTTTCTGTAAACTCTTCCTGTTTACATCAGGTGAGGATCTGAATCCTTTCTTTGCTTTCAGTTTGGCACTGCCACTAACTCTAAATTTGAGTCATTTGCTGTTTCTGCTAGGAATGGCCGGGGTGGGGGGAGTGGGGAGGAAGGAAATTTTGAGGAAAAACTCCAACTTCTACATTTATGAGAGTGATTTTAATAACTTTGAGTAACCCGTGCTAATCCTTTAAACAGGAAGGGGGTTTGAGAGCTGACCCAACCTCCTTTCCTTTCATTCGATCCCAAAACACCTGCAACTCTCAGCAGAGTAATCTATGAATCACTGTGTCTGTCGTCCACTTATTGTCTTGTCTAGTGCACTCCACGGTGGAACTAATCAACAGCCCTGAATGAAGCATTGCTCCTGAGCTGAATTCCTTAAAGCTCCTGAAGTATTCAGCAAGGAGGAGAAATCTTTTAGTATGATTTGCTCCACATTCCAAATTCATTTATAGAAAGAGAATAGATGATTAACAACGGGTCGAGAGACACAGATTTAGCACTGCTTTGCCCTGACCTGCCCCGAGTTACTCCTTCCACTTCCCAGGCTGTTCTAATAAGATGGGTTCAAGGAGTGGGATGGCAAAACCTGCTTGAATCCCCTGCACCCAGCCGTCTTAATTTGGTTTATTTGCCTTAATGAAGAAATCTGGTTCCTTAATCACAGGTGAACGGAAAAGGTCACTTGCCACTCTGACAAATGGGTTTACCCTGAGCTGTTTGTGTCGGGCTCACAGATAGTGTGTTTTTTCCCCCCTTTTTCTCCCCCGCAATGAAATGCCAACGTCTCTGCGGCACCTCCTGTTGCGGCCATTACCTGTGGTGCCTGGGCTGCCTGCCAAGGAGCACCCTCGGTAGCAACAAAAGCATAATCATTTCCAGTTGGAAAAGGCTGAGCTGTAGTAATTTTCCTCTTTGAAAGCCGCAGCAGCCGAGTTCGGGTTAAGCAGGAGGACGTTTGGCTCTGGGACACGGCAGGAGGAGGGTGCGAAACTTTGTCATCTGCAGCGGCCATTTGGGGAGACTGTGAGGTCCCCAAATATGTTCTTCATCCCCACCAAGTGGCATTCAGCTGACCTCAGTGGTGGGCTGGACACGGGAGGTTTGCACTTTGCAAATGCCTCTCTTTTGGCTAGGTGTGAGTGGGAAATGATTAAAAAAATGGGTGCAAAAGGAGTAATTAACAACTCCTTAATGAGCAGCTGGTCTGCAGGGGGATTCAGAAGAGTGAGTGGTGTAAAAAAGGGTACCCTGCACCTCCCAGGACTGGCTGTGCTGGGCAGCAGCACTTTGAGGGCACATTGCAGGCCCTTTCCCAGCCAGAGCAAACCTTGGGCTCACTGAGCCTCGCTGCTGGCTTTGGTAGGAAACTGCAGCAAGAAAACCGTGCCTTCATCCCAATGTGCCTACTGGAAAGAGCCAGCTGAGCAGTCTCATGCAAACCCTGGTTAGTGCTCCTTCCTTGCTCCAGGAAATCCTTCTGCAGCCGGTGCAAAAGGGAAACCATTTCAGAAAGCAGCTTAAGGGCTGTGTAGGTACATGCAGGGAAATCGTTTCTTTCAGGTAGGGCTGAAACCCTCTTGGTGTGTGTGGAAGACAGAGAGCACTTAGAGCATGTTCATGGTGATGGATGTTTATCACCACATGTGAGCTTTGTGGACATGTGGGCTGTGGAAAATAAAACCTTTGAGAAAGAGCCCAGGAGGTTTGCAGAAGTATCGCCCGTGCAGAGCGGTGTTCAGTGTCAGCTGAAGATGAAACTTCTCCAGGCCCTGGGTGCTCTCAGACAGCCTTGCTGGCAGCCTTCTTGGGTCACATAAAAAATGAGTTGGGTCAAACCACAGATGTTCTGACTGGGTGTTGAGATGCACTGATGTTTGCTTTACTGGAAAAAATGATGTCTCTTTTACTTCACACTTCTGTTTTGACACAAAAAGCGAGGTGGGAGTTGGTCCAAAACAGAGCTTTCCAATTTTATTTGGCATTTAAATTCTGCTATTTTGGAGTAATAGTCAAAAAGATAAAGCTCTGTCTTGCAGGAACATCCTTGGACGTGGAAAAATGCAGCAGACAGGTGACTGACAGGAAGTGAGAGCGGCTGCTCGCACGCAGATGCAGGAGACTAAATAAGTTTTGAGATCATCATTCCTGTTCAGGTCTTTTCCTTTGATTCTTCAGATTATTTTTATGTCAGAGACAAATAAGAAACAAAGACAAATCTGCAAAATGACGGGCTGGAGTTTACTGGAGCAGGAAAATAAGCCATTCATGCCACTTCCCGGTTTTCTGTGAAAGGCAAAATCATTCACAATGGTGAATCATGGCAGCTTGAGCTGCTTGAAATGACTGCTTTCTGAAGTTAAATTGCTGCTGGCATGCATGAACTAAACAAAGATGTTAGTTCAGTTCATCTAAAAGTACAAGTTTTCTTTAGCTTTGATTTCACATGTACTTTTGTAGTGCCTTATTTTCTGACAGATGACATTTTGGAACATCTCTCTGTTTTCTTTGGGGAGCTACGTAATTTTAAAGAGAAAACCCCATCAGAGATGGTGGAGAAATGCACTCACTCCCATCTCTGAGAGCCAAAATGGTAAGGAGACATATGAGTTGCACTTCTTCAACAGCTGAAACTGTTCCTGGTGAAAATATCTGATTCTTCTCCCTGCCTCGAACATGGGTTTTGGAAAGAAAACTGCTCCTTCTGCCTCTTGGATGAAAGCATTAATTCATCAGAGTTTTCTGGGAGAATCTTCTTTGCATGGACTTTCAGAGTCAGCTGGGTATCTGTGACTTTTAGAGATACTAAAAGTACTGTACAGGAGCTGAATGTGACATCTATAGAATTTGTTTTTTGGCAGGTCTTATTCCTTCCCAGGTGTCGGTGACAGGTGGTTTATTACAACAAAAATATAGCTCCTCAACTTCAGCTATTTGGACCAAGCTAGGCGGGAGAAAACCTTTCGGAGCCCAGATTTAAGAGCAAATAGGTCCTTCTCTAGCACAGCAGTTCCAGCCCTTCTGGCCCCTCCTGGTCATGCTGTTCCTTGGAGTTTCATACCTTCCTCTGGCTGCAGGGAGCAGAACCACTTCCCTGCAACCTGACCAAAATTTTCTTGCTCTGTTCTACCAGATTTAACCTGCATGTACATGGGCAAAATATCTGACAAGACCATCTGCTGTGATGCCTCCTCGTGCCAAAGCTCTCCATTTCTTCCAGTTCACAGACTCTCCAGGTGGAATTTATCTGCTCTAGGTGTCTATGAGCACTCCTACCTCTGAGCAGATGGTTTAGATTTCCTTTGGACTAGACAGGCAGCTCGTAGAATGCCATCTCACCTCAAATTGGACATCTAAACTGAGTCCCCTGCGCAGTCTCTCCCAGAGCTGAATTTCCTGCAGCCTGGGTGAAGCTGATATGGGTATTGTAAACATCCAGAGCCGGTGGTGGTGGATCCCGGCGTAGGATGTGTGCAGACAGCAGAGGGTGCTGGAGTTTTTTCCCTTTCAATGCACCTCCAAGGTTGTGGGATCATTATAACCTCAAATCAATTGGCTTTTATTCTGATTGCTGAACACACAGAAGCTGGGCAGGTACAGCAAGAGAGGAGGTACTGAACTTGAGTTAAATGGACAATGTCACCTTCAAAAGTCACACCTCTGGCAGAACTTTATCTACCAAATCAGTAAGTGAAGCCTGAGGTTATCATTATATGAATCAAAAGATTTTATTTTGTTAAAGAATTTTTTTTACTGGGATTTTCCTCTCTTAAAACATTTTAGAACCTTCCTCCCCCATCTCCCCCCCCTCCCAGGAAACTGAAATGGAAGGCTCTACAGTCCTTTATTTCAGAGCAGAGTCCAAAAAATTTTGCTCTGTCAGAAATTCAACTTGCTGCAGAAAAGGGTCCCCTGTAAATGTCAGTGGTAAGACTTTCAAGAGCAGGATTTAAATGAAGCAAGGGTAGCAAACCATGGTGCCAGGCTGTGAGACTGGAATAACTCCCTTAAGCTCAACAGAGCTTAAGTGACTTAAAATTCCCAAAGCCAGGCTTTCCCTGTCAGGACACGGATGCACTGAAGTAAGTCTGAAATTCAGACTTGCTCTTCAAATCCCACCCAGGCGTGCCGTGAATGAGGAGCTTGAGGGCTGTGTTTTGGGCTGTGTCATGTGTGCTGGCACGTGTTCTGGAGGGTTTGGTGGTGCTCATGGCAGGGAGTGGGAGCGGGTGTAGGGTAGCAGCTGCTTCACCTTCCAGTTAATACATCCCTACATCCGTCCATGTTTAAAAGCACAAATTTCACACCACAGGTTACAACTCCAACTGATGTCATAGCCAGGATTAAAACTTGGGAGTGACTGGCTTTTCGCCTGTTTATTAATCTATTAAATCACACAGCCTCTCTTGCTGGTTACTGGGATTGCTTGGCAGCAGCAAGCCCAGGCCGATGTCTGCTGCTGGCTCCGTTACCACATCAGCCTGGTTGCCAGCTCAAGGGCATCCAGTCAACAAATGTCTTATTTTTGGAGTCTCCCATTCTCCTGAGACCACTGCTATGAAGAATGACCTCCCTTACCTCATTCACCTTGTTTGCTGTTCCCAGGCCAGATAGTGCCGTGGCTATTGCATGAGTCAGTCGTCCCATGGAGTGGTGGTCTCGCCGTGATGTTTTCCTTAGCATTTGAACCGGAGCAGTGGTTGGCATCCGCAGGACGGTTCAGATGAACATAGAAAAGTCTATATTTTAGTCATGTTAAAGCTATGACTAAGCTAACAAAAGTCAGGAAATCCAAACTGCGGATTGACAGGTTGTCCTTGGATTGCCCTGCCATGTCTAGGCAAGGCACGGCGGCACACACGGGATGGAGTGTTGCAGTCCATGGAGAGGTGCTTCCCTGTACAATGTTCTGAGGGTGGAAGAGCAACTACAAACACAGTTAGGACTCTGTTGGTTCATCTCTCTTTGTTTTACGGTCAATCTATTCTACTCCAACAGTTAAGTTTTTCGTTTGCAGAAAGTAATTTTGTGAAGATCTGTGGGAGGCTTCCTTGCATTGAAGTAGAAGTTTTCTTTCTGGAATTGAGTCTCAGGGTGGTTTCTCCACCTCTGAAGGGTCTGCTCGTGACTCTCTGTGGTTCATGAGGCCTTTTGCACAACAACACCCAGGAATCACCTTCCAGTGTGACGTGCCATTTCCTAGTTGCCTTTTTCTGTAGCCAACATCACTTGTGTGGTTTGATATTTTTTGTTTATTCCTCCCATATGCATTTACAAGTGAGAGCCATCTTTAGAAAATGCATGATGGGAAACCCAAATCTTCCAGCTTGCCTGCAATAGAGAGTAGTAAGGAGTCAGGTTGTTATGCTAAACTATGGTTTTTATGAGTACTTGGAAAGCTTCATCTCTGTTTCTTATTAGAACCAGTAAAATTATTCAGATGAAGTTAATTTTCACAATTTCCAAATTTCTGGTTCTGTTCCACAGTGTAATTATTTAAAAATGTTTTGCTTCTCTCATTGTCAATGTAAAAGGGTAATTTTAATTTTCTTCCCTTTTGGCAGTGTTGCACATGCAACATTCAGTGTTTATAACTTTTGCCGAGCGGACTTGACCCATCGCTAGGGTGGAATAGCTGGACAACTTGATGTGAAAAAGAATGACATTTAAACACAGGATTGAATTTTGCAGCCCGATAAGCAGCAGCAATCCCAACTGGAGCAATCCAGGCCCTCCTCTGGGCATGCCATGGGTCCCAGCAGCTCTCCACTATCTCTCGGGGCGGCTGGGACTTACAATTGCCCTGCAACTTCCTCCTCTCTCCTTGCAAGGAGAGGACGGGAATTTGCTGAAGGCTTTTATCAGCAAAATGCATCTGCCCCCACTCTCACTCAGCAGCTCTCGCCAACCAGTGGGAAAAGTCGGGCCAAGGCGTAATCTGCTCCCAGCTTGCTTCCTGCTGCTGTGCCCCAGGGATGGAGGAAGCAGACAAGTGGCCCTGTGTGCTCTCTCTTTGCCAGGCCCAAAAGTTCAAGAGGCTCAGGGGGACAGGGGAGAGTTTCTTGCTCTCTTTTTCAGGCATATTGTATGTTTAATGCTGGAGTATAATCGAAGTCTGTAAAGATGAGTTATACGGGATAAACCCCAGATGAAACCTACAGCTTCAAGGTCTTTTGGACACCTGCTGAGTGAATTTTGGCCACTTGCTCTGTACAGTCTGATGTGATATTAAGGTGCTATCTGAAGGGCCTTCCAGTTAGATGAGGTGCCTTCAGTTTTCAGTTTGTACTTTTGCTCCACCTGCATTTTGAGTGTACCTGGGGCCACCACTTGCTTTATTTGTTTGCCAGTTGAAAAAACTTTTGCATGAAGAGTTTCTCTTTTGTCTACAGAAGTTGTTTCTGAAGAGTTGTGGAGTGGAAGGGACATCCCTACTCCTGTTGTGTGAATTTAAATAAGTTTGGTGGAAGCTTCTGGATATGAAAGATTGATATATAAGGTAAAGGGGTGAGCATAGGGAGTGTGATGGGGTCCCACAATGTGCTGAAAACCACCAGGAAGATGTAGAGCTGAAGCTGTGCTGTTACAAAGCACCATGAGCCATCCAGACATGGGCAAAGGCAGTCTTTACACTATTTATCTGCACTCATTGGTGTAACGGGGTCTTGATCCCCAAATAAAGCCATGAGGTGCAACTCTGGTATAAACAGGAGGAACATGGTCTCTTGCCTGTGCTGGTGTATGAATGGGAGAAAATACTGCTTGTCAGAAAAGCCATGTTTGCTCAGGACTGGACATTAGAACCAGAACTGAACATTAGAACTAGAATTGAACATTTATTTCTCTGTATTTTGAATTTTTTTCACTTCCAAAGCAACATAATTGGTGAAAATCGTGCTTCTGTTTAAATCATGTGAGTTCTGTCTTAGACTTTTATGGTGTCAGAATTTCTCTCCACGTGTTCTTTTAGCACCTGAGCTTAGGAAGGGTGCAGAAGAAGGCAGCTGCAATTAGAAGGTTGCTCCCAGCCCTTCTGTGCTGTATCAAGGTCTGGAGCTAACAGGGCAGTCACAAAGTGTGGCACATAACGCATTTCTGCATTAAGTACACCCACATTATCTTACATCCCAAGCAGCCCAGATTGTCAGTAGACAATTATGGGTTTTGCTGGGTTTATTTTGATTGGCCTGCTCTCAGTTTTCCATAGTGGTACTCTATTTGTAAAAACAGATCATTAATGATAACAACAGATGACATGTGTCTGAAATATGGGGTGGACGAGGGAGTTAGTTTTTCTTCCTATTTTTTTTTTTCCTGAGTGTCTGCACTTTGACAGCACATTTGCCAGGCTGTCACTTGGTTGAGAGATCCATAAGATTAGGACCTCATTGTGTGAATGTTTTCACAGCACTTGTTGCTATAAAGAATCTTCACACTTTCGTGGACGAAATCTGGACTCCTAGACACAAACTGTTAAGAAGCAATCATAACAATTAGCTAATGTGTCAACAATTAGCACTTTCCATCAACCGGCATTGAGTGGAACCTTCTTCTTATCCATACGCAGACAAAAATGCAATGATGTAGTAAAGAAAAGCAGTGAAGTTGGCTGGGCTCGTCCCTTGCTGTAGCCAGCAAGCTCCCATGGGCATTGTTTACAATGATTATTCTTCCATTATGATGTTATTGCACAGGTCAGGGGTGGTAGCTAGACTGAAAATAAGCTTTTTTTTTTTTTCTTCCTTAAACTCTTGGCTGCTTTTACAAAAATACAACAGAAACAACTGCTGTGAAAAGGTCAGCCAGTAACAGTACTTTAGTGTTTAACTGGTAAATATTTCAAAATAGTATTTCTAATATTTTACCATTTGGAAGTTTTTCAATGCATCTCCAGCCCAGCGCGACTCAATCATTGTAAGATTTCCACGGTCTCCACTGGGAATTCTTTACAATGGGTACATTATAGTCTGTTACTATATCTACCACCAGTTGGTCAGAATTTGTTTTAATATCTTTTTATATGGTATGTTACTGGCAGTAATATAAAAAGCACTGTTTTCTCAAGTATTTTACATATCTCCATATGTAAGCACTGAGGAGAACTGAAGGTAGTTCTTCTGACATGACCTTGCAGCCACTTTTACCCATACAGTAGCTTCTTAGAGGACAAAGCATTTGCCTGGAAAGAAGATCAGTGTCTTCTCCAAGGAAATGTGTTTTGGAATGTTTCCTGCAACACATGGTGCTCGTAACAGACTACTGTGAGATGAACATAAAGCACCGCAGCATCAGTGAGGGTTTCTCTGGTTAATTTTGGAGCCAGAGCCAAAGTGAAAGCATCTTAAAAACAAGCAGCAGAGTCTCTAAAAGTAACGCTTCGCTTGACTGCGGGCCAAAGCAATTGATTTAAAACAGGGTACGGTGCTGGAGCACAGCCTCTCCTGGTACAGCACCCTGGGAGCTGCAGGCAGGACCACATGTGCACGTTTAGGAATTATTTGACAGCTCAATAAAGAAGGTGTGGTAATGTGAACAAAAAGGTGGTGGTAAGGATGCAAATAAAACCAACAGTAATCAAAGTTTACTGATTTCTCTAAGTTCAGCATGTGCTGTAACAAAGGGAAAGGACAACTCTGGTTTAGGGGCAGATGCCCCATCTCCCCAGCTCTTCCCAAATCTCCCTGAGACTGCAAACCCCAGACCTTGACGTACCTCACTTTCTTCCTCTTAATCCCAGTTCTTCCCTGTCCCTTCTTTCCAGTCTGGGACATTGTGATACTAAACAAATGAGATTTTTTGGAGTGGCAGGGGGTGGGGGAGCATAGTTACACTAAGGATTATTAATATGGGAAATATGGTCAATAAATGTGAGAGGGGTTGAGTAATGCAGGAACATTCCTTACAAATTCTTTAGTAACGGAGTAGGCAGAGTGCCACAGACAAAGAAAATCCTCTGAATTGCAAGTGTGTTCTTATGGCTTTTGCCAAGAGGATGACAAAACCCGTTCTTTCTTCCCACATTAGGACTCCTATTCAATGATACACTTAAGCATGTTTTTAAATTCCACTGACATTTGAAAGCACTGTTGACTTTAATAGGACTTAAGCACCTGTTCATGGTTAATTGTGTACTTTCAGGGCTTTTCTTGAAGAAAAAAAAAAAGAAGATGGATAGACTTAGGCATGTGCTTAAAGTTAAGCAGGTGCTTAAGTGCTTTGCAAAGCTGAGGTCTTAGAACTGAGTCTAATCTCCTCTGATGTCAGAGGATGGTTTTCCCCTGCAGTGTGCCTGATGGTGAAGAGCAAGTTGTGTAAGGGATAAAATGAAGACATGGGAAATATCTAAAAGAATACTTTTTTCCACAGCACCCAGCCACGGGTGTCAGCTACTGCCATCTGAATTATGAAGTGAATTTACAACCAGACTAAATGTATGAAACCAAAACCTCTTCAAACTTTTACAGCCACTGGTGCAGATAATATCACTGGATAACTCTAATTACACCCTGACAAAACCTCTTTTTTTTTCGTTTATACATTAATACTAGAGTTGCTCCTGGCCAGAGAAGCAGGATTGACAGCCCTCAGGTAAGGTGGGAGAGGAGAAATGGTTTTCTTCTCTGAGAAAGGGCTGCTTTGGTGTAGGCAGTGATTGATTGTTCAGAGAAAACAGTGCCAGAGATGTCTTTCCTGCCTTTTAGTCTGCAATTAGGCAACAAGCTTTTGGAGGATGATGGAATTACAGCGTCTTGTTCTTCTTGAGAGCTGCCCTGGTTGTCTCTTCATCTCCACTCCTTGTCTGAGAGCAGAAAAGAAAGGTTCTTCTCTCTTTCTTTCTCTTGGTTCATATTACAAGTTCCACCACATCAGGGACTGTCTTGTTGGAAGGTGATGAGTAATGCTCAGTGAAGTGGATCCTGCTTGGGACTTGTAGGTAGTGCAGCAGTGCTGGTTTTGGCTGGGGTAGTTAATTTTCTTCCCAGTGACTAGTGTGGGGCTGTGTTCTGGATTAAAAAAATATTAAAAAATTTGAAAAATAGCCAAATGAGAATAAATTTTGGGCTCATGACAAGGCAAATCTGAAAACACAGGTGCCTGGGGAAGTGAGCAGGTTCTCCACCAGTGCCTTGAGTGTGAATCTTGCCATATTTGGTGGTTTTCTCAAAGCCCTATTTCCTTCAGTACTGTAAGTGACAATGTTGTCTTTTATTTAAAAAAAAGAAAAAAGAAAATAAAGAAATTTCCAGCCTTTGTGGTAGCAGAGATAAGCAGGTAAGTGTGAGCCAAAACCGTTCCCAAATAAAAAAAAAAGCAAATAATTAAAATCCAGCATGCTTTTTAAAGAGCAACAAAAACCTCCAAACCCAAAATAGACCAAAAATTAAGTGGTATTTCTTGCTGAGTGAACTTGGATGGTGAAGGTCAGCAGCCCTGTCTCACTCACGGGACGTGAGGGATGTCTGGTGCAGGTTCCCCTGCCCAGGACTCTGGGGGAGATTCAACCCCTGCACCATGAAGCTGTGATAAAGTTAAATGCAGCTTAAGAGGTTCAGGGAGAATTCTGGGGCTGTGGCTGGAGGGATGGACTCCTCACCTGGCTGTGAGGATTTTTGGAGAGGATGTACGCACGTCAGCTGGACAGGAGGAGTTTTGTCCTTGACCAGGAATCTCATAATCAGAGCAGAGTGCTTTACATGAGAGCTGCCAATTCCTGTCCACACCGTCTCACAGATTAATAGGAAAATAAAAAACTAGAAAATGATCAATTCTTTCATATTTAGTTTATTTACAAAATGCTCATATGGGAGAATGGCAAGCAGTCCTTGGCACTGCAGACAGGAGAGCAGAAACAAGAAGAGCCAGGTGCTGCAAATAAGAAAATGTCAGGAAGGCTCTATGTCTCTGCTGAGCAGGCTGTGCTATAAATTGTGGCAATGCCACCACTGTGACCTGGAGCCTGGGGGAAGAGAATAGTATAAAAATGATAAATCACAGCCACAGTTCCAGATCTTAATCAGACAAAGAAAGCTGGTTCCATTAGCAGACAGATTTATATAATCGCTTGCTAATAACACTGTCTTCTTCCCCTGGTTTCTTTTAGTAGAGGTGGGGTAAGACCCCAGACAGCAATGCTGAGGTCACATCTGTCCTGAAGTCAGAAGGGACCAGTGCTCTTCCAGCTTGGGATTCTGTTTCACACAGGCAATAGTTTCCTTGCATTATTCCCTGCTTGAACTGGAGCATCTCTCGGGGAAGCAGTGAATCCTGCTGCCGAGTGAGTGCGGCATCTGCTCGACTTCCCTAACAATTAGTTTTGGTGGTGTTCCTCCTTGCAGTGTCTCCAGTTTCCAGTCACTGCTCTCATTGTATATCCACTTATTTCAGCTCCAGAGATTGCCATGGTCAGACCAGCGTGATCTTTCCCTCTACTCTCTCTACAAGCTAAAGAAGCTGATCCCTGTGTTTTTCTGTCAAAGGCACACTTTCTGATTTTTATTGTTCTTCTTTTGAATCCTTTCTTACGTTTCATATTCTTTCTCAAACTGGAGGTGCCGGATCTTGTGGCAGTTTTCCAGGAGTATTTTCTTTGGTACCATCACAGTGGCATCACTGCTGTCCCATGCAGGTCTGTCTGCTCCTGTCCATCTTTCAGGGGAACCCAATTCCTCTGCTGAACAGCTGTCTTCCCTACTCACACGTCCTCAATTATTGCATCTTCTGAATATTAGTCAGGTGTCTCTTCCTTGTCATCAATTAAAAGCTCTGATTGTGGCGATGCCAGAAATTCATTCTTGTAGCAGTCTTGGGAAATCATAGTTACTTGACAGTTATTTCTTTTTGCAGTTCATTTAAGCTTCTCTTTAAGTGTGTGTTGGTGTCATTCTACTTAATTCCATCATCAGATAAAATATAATCATTTACTAGTAAAGTTGTCACCATATCTCAGTTCCTAAAATATGATCCAAGGATTTATATTCTAATATAAATCTATAACTATTATTCATCCAAATATTTTGAGTAGTTTAAGAATATTATGTAAACAGAACTACCTTAACCAGATAAAATTATATTAAAAAAAATTGCATTTACTTTTGTGGGCTCTGTTATCTATAAATATGTATTAATTATCATTAACTATAAATGTATACTGCCATTCCTAAGGAAAAAACCCACCTTGTTGGTTAAGAAAATAAGAGCAATTTGCCTGCTCTGGTAACAACTCGGTCTGATTTTATCTGGCCCGTCTCAGATTCCAGAACCAGACCGGCTTTCCTTCAGTCCTCTGAAATTGGTGCTTTCTTCTTACAAATCCACAGCCACAGTTTGGGGGATGGCTCCTTCAGCTCCCACAAACTCTTGCATGCCCATTTTTTTTGATATATTAATATGAAAAAATTAATCTGGCTTTCATAGCTGCAATTTAATTCCCTTCTGGGTTATTTTGTCATTGGGTCATCACTGAGTATTTGTGTGCTATGATGTTTTCCCCAAATATTTTGCAGAATAATCTGCTCGAGCACTTCTTGATTTTATATCTTATTTTTGACAATTAGCTAGTACCATAATTCAAATAATTTTTTTTCCTACTGTACTTGAGTGTTTCTTGTGTCATTGTTTTCCTCTGGCAAATTTCTGTAATTTATAGCTTGAAATTAACATTTATGGCTCTTAGCTTCCCTCTTTTCTGTTATATTTATATCAGCTCCCACTTCCCCTCTAAGTGACACTGTTTTATAGGTTTTCTGTTTGTTTGGGATTTTTTTAAAATTTTTTACTTTAGTGGTAACTTACTTTCTCAACTACAGAACAAAGCCTTGTAAACATCTTGTAAAATGTTAACTGATCCCACGTATCATTCCTACACTTCCCTTTAATTTCTCCTCTTCCACTGAATGCTTCGATAATTGCTTTCAGCTTAGTCAAACCATCCCTTAGAGCAGTAAGTGTGTTAACTGGTGGGACTTTTATTCTTTGTACACATAATTAGCGTAATTAATGTGATTTCATGAGGACTGGGTGTCATCAGCATCCTGCTGTAGTCCAGGTCATTGCAGTACATGAATCCCAGTTGAAATGGTATTTTCCCAAGATATTACTTTCTAATTAAACTGGGGATTCTCTGAGTGCATATTTCGTTGCTAAGGTCCACGTAGTCAGGCAGGGTAAGAGCATGTACTTGTGCCAGCTCTGAGTTCACAGAAACACTGCCCCAGAAAGATCAGTGTGCTGGGAGACGTCCCTGCCCCATCCTCGTTTTCCCTGGAGGAAGGCAAACCACTGTGGGGAAATGTGTGCCCCTGCGCTGTGAAGCGTGCTGTCCAGACACCTGTACATAAAGTGGAGTTAAAGAGGGGAAGTAATAGGGAAACCATTTCTGTTGTCATTTCCATTTGGATCATCCTCATCATCACATTTCAGGGTGACAGGTACAGAAATAATGTGTGAAAGTCTCTTTCCATGGTGCGCTTTGAAAGGCTGCACCTGCGTTCGAGTGGCTGGTAAAGGTTTGAGCTGTTTGTGTGTCCGTGTGTACTCCTGCATCTACTGAAAATTAAATTATGCTTTAGTGCCAAATACATTTGAGGGGGCTGGGAAAGACTCTTGGGAAGACGCTGGGTCTTTTTGCTATGATATTTTCTGGTAATTAAACAGTTCTCTTTTTTAGAATGGTTAGTGAAAATGAGAGTGGTTGGAAGGGTTATTTCTGTCTGTTACTATTAGATTCTCCAGATTTGCTGACCCTGAATAATTAAATGTTTTTGATCACTTTGTTTATATTACCTAGAACTGAAGTAATTCTGATCCTTCAGCAAACTTGAAGCACAGCATGGAACATACTGAAAGGCGCCAAAAGATGAAACATTTCAGTTTTGTGGTTCACATCTGTCTGTCCTGGGACCAGGAGACCATTATAATACACTTAGAGCATTTAAAAGCTCCTCAAGGTTGAAAGCCCTGATTAGGGCAGTATCTGTTCACATGTGGGAGTCCTGCCTGTGCCAAACCTGGGAGCAAGGAGCCCTCGGGTCCCTCTTCTGTGGGAAAAGTTGTTAATGATGTTGGGTAGTGGGGGAAAAAAAAGGGGGAAATGTAATCAAGGAGACCCTGACACTGAAGTGGAAATAGCAATGTACACATCCATCAGTTTGTACTGTTTTTACAGAGAGTATAAAATATTTAAACTGAAGCCATTAATCATCCTGCTCCTCCGTTCTAATCCATGGGAACCACAGGAGGTCACCAAATATGCATTTAATATAAAAGAATGAGAAATATTGGAGGGAAAAGTGGTGTAGTCTAAGAGCTAGAAAAGCTAAGAGTAAAAAAAAAAAAATTCAAGCAGAAATTCTGCTAGAAATGAAAATATTATTTTCATAATGTTCTGTTGGAAAATCATTACATTTTGGGCAGAAATTCAAAATGTATTTAGAATTAGCTAAAAAAACCACCCTAAGATGGAAATTGGTTTTACTTCTTGCTTTTTTTTAAGATAGTGCAGGATAGGAGCATTCTTTATTTTGTTTATTTTGATAAAATCCCAACATTTCTCATGGAAAACAGATGCTCCTTGCAGAAGCCATTGCCAGGTTCACATTCCAGGTTTCCATCAGGTAATTTTGATGGATGTTTTAGACCCCTCACACTGCTGGGGTTTGTGACATTGCTCCCCAGTTTTAATACTTAAAATGACAGGGGATGGAGGTGCCTTTTTCTGCCTTCACTGGATGCTTTGGGGGTGTCAGTATGGAGAGGAAATGCAAGGACTGTGGCTAAGCTGCTTCTCTGTGATTTATCCAATATTGTTTGAGTTTCCTGGAGAAAGCCTGGCTATTTATTAATTTATTTATTTATTGGTACTACGCTGGTGTGTGGAGCCAGAGCTCGCCGTGCTGGGAGGGAATACCTCGGTAGAGGGAGGTGAGGGGTGGCCAGGAGCACATTCACTGCCCAGCCAAGGCATGGAAGGAGGAAATATTTCCATTATCCAGGGGCAGCATCCCATGGCTGCTGTAAGAGCTCAAGGGTGTGCAAAGCAAGAGCACAGAGCACTGCTGTGCCTTGTGCCACCCGGGAATGCCGGGAGACACAGAACACATGGCACAACTCTGGCTTTCCAAAACCTGCTTTCAGCTTTGGCACAATACAGCCACTGTGGAAGAAGACATTAGGAACAAAAAATAAAGCTTGAAGCTTCAAGAATAGGCTGCCAGAATTATTAAGAAAAACATCAAAATGATGCCATTAAAAACAGATGGGGATTCTATAAAGTATTGAAAAGAAAATGTTTAATTATGAGCCTTATGCAAAACCCATCAAAGTTGGATTAATATTATAGTGCTGTTGCTGTAGAGGGTTTAAGTAGTCCGTGGTGGAACATTAATCTTTCACTCCTTTAAAAATAATGTTTTCCTTTTGTTGATGACAAATTCCATCTCTTCACCGTTGAAATCATATATCCAGATTAATAGCATCTAACATAATGAAATCAAAAGGCACAGGTAATATGGATTAGTTTAGAAAACAACAACAACGAGGGGAAAAAAAAGCCCCAAGGGGGAAAAAAGCTTCACTGGATTAGTGCTTTTGTCAACATCACTGTATTTTTTCCTGTTGTTAAAGGATGGAGGGGTAGTCTCTGTTCACAGGTAACCTTGTCTGTCTGGGATATCTTGTCATGGCTGTACATCAATGCTGTTTCTAAAAATGGGTCAAACAGAGGATGCTTTACAATTTTTTAAGGTGAGGGAGTCTCGTCTGACTCAAATTTCTGGAAGATTGCCCACGACTGCACAATCTGAACACCTCTGGCAAAAAGTGCTGCTGTGAACTTGCCCCTCCCAGCTCAGCTGGCTGGAACAGCTAGAAAGAGTTTCTGGAATTTTATTTAATAAATATATCTGAAGTGTGGAGTTGCTGGTGCAGGGAGGGTTATTCTGAGAGTGTAGGCCTGCTTTTCTCACCTCCCCTCACCGTGGCATTGCACTGTCCCCTTCGTCTGTGAGGGCTTTGGGCTGCCTTGGTGGATTCTCTGCCCACACAGAGCAGGCAGTGCCCAGCATTCCCCATCACTGCCAGGATCTGTGTCACACACCTGCATGAACAGATTTGTATCCCAGGCCAGGAGTTTCAGGGATTTTCCTTCTTTATCGATCAGTTAAACACTGCAGGAAATGGCAAATCTTTCCACATGTGTCACGGTGCTTTTGAATTGCCCAGAGAGGTTGTGGATGCCCCATCCCTGGAAGTGTCCAAGGCAAGACTGGATGGGGACCTGAGCAATCTGATCCTAGTGAGTGGAATCCCTGCCCATGGCAGGGGGTTGGAATGGGACGATCCGTAAGGTCCCTTCCAACCCAAACCATTCTGTGATTCTGTAAGGTTTTTTTTTTTGAACCTGGTAGGGTTGGGCATCAGTGTGAGCTGCTGCTTTGGGTTAGAATGAAACTTTTCCCTGTCTGAACTTGGACCTCTTACATAACTAAGGAGAAGAGATTTTGTTCCCATGTTCTTTTCCTCATCACCTGTTTTCTCTTTAGGGCTGGGCTGTGGTGCTTGGTGCACTAACCCATGTGTTGGGATTCACTGTCCTGGCCATCCCTCAAGTCTTTCCAATGTCTGCAGCAAAATCTTTGTGCACGAAGCTTTACCTGTGCTGTTTAGCATTCAGCTGTTTTATCAATGAACCATAGGGACAAAAACTTGTTGCTGTATTCACTTAATACAACAGGAACAATTTTTCTTCTTCCCTTTCACTCTTGCCCCCCCAACTTTAAAATAATCTCTGCTGTATTGAATCACCAGGTACACCAAAAGCAGGCTCTTTTTTTAGCAAAAATATCAACACCGACTGCCAAGGTAGATTTAAGGTATTCATTACAAAATATTTTGTCCTGGGCTTCAAGAATAATGCACTTTCACTACAAAGAAATGGTTATTCTGAACATTGGACTTTTTTTTTTTTTTTTAGTTATTTACAATAGGTTTCAAGATTTAGAATTACCATGAAAGATTTACTTATATTGCAGTTCATGTAAAATTTAAAATCAATAAAGTAAATAAATTTAGCTTGTCTGCCCGAATCGATTTCCTCCTTTGCTAACGCAGCCCTGTAATACTGCACCTCCTTATCTCCCATGTCATCCTCCAGTGGGAGTTCCAGGGCTGCAATGGGGCTGTGTTATCATGTCCTTTGCAACACGCTGTCCCTCTGAGTCACCCACAGCTTCAATATTTCAGACCTGGGTTTTGAGCATTACCTCCCCCTGGACGGGGAGCTGCTGGTGCTCGGAGCCTCCTCCTTATCCTCCTCCTCCTCCCCTTTGGAGCAGCCCCGAGGATGGAGAAGGGGAATACTGCTGCCAAAACCGAGGCAGGTATCTGGGCTTGGATGCAGCCAAGATGTGCATGGAAATGAGTTGAGAGGTTCTTTGGCAGGGTAACCCCATGGGATAGGGCTCCTTGGCTTTTTCCCCTTTTGTTTTTCAAAGATGCCAATGCTTGAGAAAAAAACAGAGCTGCTTCTTATTTTTTTTAAAGTTTTATTTTTATTTTTTCAGTAGTTTGTAGGATTTCAATGGTGATTAAAAGCAAATGTGCTCATCCAGCTGTTGCATTGGTATTTTCCTCAGCATGAGAGATGGGGCAATTTCAGTGTGCACTTAAAGAGGAGTGACCCCAAGTGATGGATTTTCACTGTGTTTGTCCTCTTTTTTATGGAGATGCCTTGGTCAGTTGAGAAAGATGATACACCTTTGGGAGGTGCCCTGGCATGACTGGAATGCCATGCTGAAGGAAAGATCTTGGTCACAAATGTGGTAGCCAGTTCCAGGTTTTCCTCTTGGCAGCCTCATTAGTGTTCCCCATGGAAGCACAAATGATAACCTAAGCCATGGACCTACCTTGAAGTGCTGTCAAGTGTGCTCAGCAGACACAGCTGCACCATTCATAGGATTTGAACAATAATAATCTAAAACTGATGAGCTTTAAAAACATTGGATTTACTTATTAAAAAAGGAAACACATAAATACAAATGCTTTGATTCTGGGTCTGGCAAAAGGGTAACTGTTTTTATAGCCACACAAACACTGTTCTTTTAAGGCAGTACTCTGGTTTCATGTGAAGTAAAATGTTCCTTTTTTATTACTTGTGAAAGAAAAGAAAATATCAACCCTGTCTGTCAGTGTTGCTGTCGAGTTTAAGATGGAGCACCCTTCCGGAAGCTGCGAGAGAGATGTCTATAAAATGTTAGGGAGACTTTAAAGGAAAACAAAAGGCAGAACAGAAAACAGAAAGGAGAGGATATAGTCATATAATAATAATAATAATAATAAAAAGAGGAACAGGTCTCTTTCTGGTTTAAGTTAGGATAAATTCAAGTGAAACCAGTGAAGTTGTGCTGCATTTATACCCGTTCAGCTGCAAAATGTTTGTGTATGTCCAAAACTCATGAATTTGAGCAAATAAATACAAGCTATGTAATAAGTTTTATTTATTTTCTGAGTCATGTCTGGTGCATGGAGGCAGAGGCTCCAGTTAGAGGAGTGGAGTTGTCCTTCAGGCCGGAGCTGGTGGTGAACTTGGAGCATTAAGTCATAGGAAGTTGCAGGATCTCCATTTCGGCTCTGCAGCCACTGCAGTTTTGCAGGTGATTTTGAGTATCGTGTGACTTCAGCCCAAGTACAATTCCTGTACCATCCTGGCCAGCCTTGGAGAAAAGAAGATATGCTGGGTTGGGTATGTGCATTAATGACCAGGTTTCCCAGATGCAGAGTTGTACAACTCCCGAGGCTGTTTCTCACTGGAAAACTTGGCCAAGATGCAGGGAATTGGGCTAATTAAGAAGATGTTAAACACAGCTCTGCAGTAACAGCAGCTGACTGGCACGCTGTCTGGAACAGGAGGCTTACTGAGCCTGACTGTCACGAAGCTGAGAAAGGAAGAGCCTGTTGTTTTATTAACTGCAAAATCGTCTTTGATTGCATTAGCAAGGCTCTCCCGCAGCAACCCAGCCTCATTTTCTGGGGAAGGCAGAGCGGGTGCCTGCAGGGGAACTCTGTGCTCCGAAGGTCAGCCCGGGCTCTCATTTTTCCCCCGTTTTTTGATAAAGAGCTCTATGTTGTCAGAAGTGAGCAGTGGTGGTTGCCCTCCTAAGCACCTACGGATAGGCTTGAAGAAGTGCTTAGTTTAAAAACTACTGAGCGTCAAGTCAAGAGACTCGCTGTCCTGTTCTGCACTGCTGGGAGTCAGAGCACTTCTCCTGGCGCCGAGATAAGGGGAAGGAAAAGGTCTGTAGTCACCCATTTAGAAATGGTTCAGAAATGCCAGCCCAAACTTTTGAGATCTTTTTTCTTTCCACTTTGCCTATTTAATAAATAGATAAGTAATTAATCCCATCCAGTGCTACTTTTTGTTCTATTATCTCCTGGTTTTTCACTGAGGAGCATGAGCTGTGTCCCGTCATGGGGTAACTGAGGTTTAATTCTGCACCCCAGAAGTGGCAGTGCTCTGCTGCTCTGCAGGGAGAGCTCAGTCCATGGAAAGCAGAAATGCTCAGGACCAGCCAGGAATATTTCTGAGCATATGTAATCAGCACCGAGCTCGCAGACTTTATTTAAACCTTCAACTTTTCTACACTTAGATTGTCAAACATTTTAAGCCTATCCACCAAGTCATCTCTTCCACTCCTCTTGTTTAGTTTTGCAGAATTTAATTTGGATTTTTTTTTTTTACTAGGTTTTGTTTTTTTCTGTTTCAAGTAATGAAAACACCCTCTCCCCTCTGGGCAAGCAGGGGTGCTGGCATCAGAGAGGTTTTCCCTCTTTAGGATGAAGATGCTGAGCTGGTTCCCCAATGCTTTAACTGTGCCTTTAACTCAGCCATCACCACGGTGATTTCTGCCCGTCGTTTCACAGAGTTCACAGTCATAACATCACAGAAATATGAAGTTGTGATGCCAGTCACCATTTACTGACTAATACCTTGTGGTTAATCTGGTATTTCCTCTGAGAGGCATGATATGATAACAGACTGTGGTTTTAATTTTAGTCACTAGTAATGTGTGATCCTGTGTGGTTTGGGGTGCATTAATTAGGACATGGGAATAGCTGAACACAGATAAAGGGGTGGGTCAGGCTGACAAACTCTTATATTACTAACTTTGGCATATCAAGTGCATATATGGAGTCCTGTATATGCTCCTGCACCTTGAATTGTATTTGAGATTAAAATCATGTCTCTGCTCATCTTTCTCAAGATGGAGAGAGAAGATGCTGGAAGAGGGACATGATATCAAATGGACAACCTTGGTTTACAGAGAGTCTGGTTTCCTTGCTCCCACATGGAAAAACCCAGCTGTAAATACCAAATATTTGAAGTGTTTCAGTCTTTGTGTCTTGTCCCCACTGAACATTGAGAAGCTGCTGTGAACAAAGTATTTGTGAAAAAAAATGAAAATATCCCTCCTGGAATCAAAGAGAGCATAAAAGTCAATATCCATAGTGCAAGGGAAACATGAGGGGGTAGACCAGGGGAACACAGGGATTTGGGGCAAACTTGGCTTGGCCCCACTCGGATCTTGGTTTCCCTTCAGCTGGAGGGGCTGTAAAGGATGTTCCCATCCCTACCACGTGCTCTGGGAAGCAGGATGGAGGATCTTAGTGATTGATGTCTGTGGGCAAAATGACAGGATTTGTTTTCTGAGCTGCAATTTCTGCTCCTATAACAGAGTTTGAAACACAAACAGATTTAGAAATTTCTAAAAATGATTATTTCAGTCTTTTTATTGGTTGGCTCCAGCTGCTGCGATTTCAGCTTGATGGTGGCTCTTTTCTGTCCTCCCTTTGTGTGTGTGCACACACAAGTCCCGTGTGATGCCGGCTACAAGTGCATCCCTCAGCGCTGCCGAGCTCCTCTTGGGCCAAGGGGCTGGAGCTCAGGATTTCACATGGCCCAGAGTGCGGTTTTCCTGCGCTATCTCCAAAATCAGCCCCGCACCTCCTCCTCCTCCTCCTGCTCCTGCCCCTGCTCCTCCTCGTTTATCAGCCCGAGCACACAGATAACATCCTCGTGACGTGGCCCTGACCTTTGTCAACCTTTGTTAAGGCTTCATCTGAAGTCCGGCCGAGTGTTTGTAAACAGGATGTAATTAAGGCTGGGAACTGACAGCGCCTGATGGGAGGACAATGCGGAGCTGGCGGGACCCGGGCTGTCAGATGTCCGCCCGCATTGTGCTGCCGGTGCCGTCGTGGTAATTGGTGTCCTCTGGCCGAAGGAAGTGCACTCAACTCGGATTAATCTGCCGCGGTGCCGAGGCCATCCCTGCGAGCCCGAGTGTTTCCTCCGATAAACCCCTCCGGCCCCTCGGAGCGGGGCGGAGGGAGCTGTGAAAGTCGGGACCGCGGTGACAGGTGCCCACCGAAAACTGGGAACAGGAAAGGTGTGTGGGAGGGGGGAATTAAAACTGGCAAAGACAAGACGTCTTCGCAGCTCGGCTGATCGGCCGGGCGAGCGGCAGAGGCTGCGGCTTTATCGCGTCCCGGGGCAGCGCAGGAAGATGAGCGAGCAGGAGGGATGCTGATAACGCGGGCTGCACCATCGGGCTGCGGGAGCCCTGGAGCAACAGTTTAATCCCACTCTTAGTCCAGGACAAAGTTTAAAGTACATCTAAATATGTATACGTACATACACGTTTATATACATAAACATGAAGTGTATACATGTGTGCACACACACGTGTATCTATGAAAACTAAAACGTATAATAGAAGGAAGAATGTTTTTCTGAGCTTTTGGTTATTTATTTTTTAATATCCTGATCTGGTTTTATAGCTCATTTTATAGTCATGGAGTTGTGGATAGATGAGAGTAGAATTGGCTGAAAGTAAGACTTGAAGGCAAATATCCCATTTTGTTTGTCCACTGCCTGTCCAGGGATGAGGAAGAAAATTGACTTTAAAATCTATTTTTCATCACTTAAAATGAGCAAGTGTGTTTCAAAGTATATCCCTTTAATTTTTCACGTTTTCAGACTGACAGATGCCTGTCCACATTCATCTGAAGTTAGATAAATATTCATGGGTGTGCACTGATCTAAGAAAATGTGTAGCAATCTCACTTTTTTGGCAAAATGTTATGGCATGTTTTTCTTGTAGGCTTAGATTACATCATCAGTTTAAGGACAGTACCAATCCCTCTAGTACTTAAGGTTTCTTCACTTAGTATTTAATGAAACACACTGGATTCCACATTCATTAGGAAATTCAAAAACTGTCATTTCAATAGAAAACATAAATAGATGTCCATGAATATGAATCAGTGAATATGTAAGAAGGCATATGACAAGGTCTGTCTCAAACATATGGAGCAGATGCTTTGCAAACTCACATAACACTATGGCACTTTCCCAAGGTAACATCCTTCACAAGATCCAGGCACAGGGACCGAATGTTTTAAACCCTGTAATTTAGTGCTGGAGGAGTCAGACTGTGCTGTTAATGAACTCAGTAGCCAAATTCATGTTCTATTTTGCTCCAAGGAAAGATGAGCAATAGTAGAGACATCCCCCATACCCCAGCCCAAGAGCTCTGCCATGTCAGAAGGAAGAGGAGAAGGTGGCCACTGTGCTGAGAGTGTCTGTACATCCAAATGGCAACGACTTCTAGGGGAACTAGGAGCAAAAAGGCTCTGGTAATTTTCTCCCACCTTTTTTGGGTCTGCCTGAGAAGGAAGGCTTAAAAATAAAAGAACCACTTAGCAAAAATCCACCTGTTCCCAGGGGAGAGAAATTATTCCCAGAAGCCTACAAAGAGACTAGAAAAAATACTCTTCCTCTCTCTCTCTATATATACTTATGTATGTACATATATATGTATATATCTATTTCTGTGTGTGTATATAAGAAGATGAATGAATATTTTTTTCCTCGATATGAGAAAGAAATCAGAAAAAAATATTCTTTGGCAGCTTTGAGAGTCATAGTTTACTCAGCTCAGAAATATGCCTCAAAGTTCAAACCAAAGTTGACCAATCTTCCAAAGCTGCTTATTGCTGCAGATAGCAACATTTGTTTCCAGATGTTAATGGGAATAAGGTAGAGGAGAACAATAATGCCTGGAGCTCGTTGAATGGAAATGCCTGTTTCCCTGTATTAGATTGTACATAGTTGTCAGACATCCATATCCCAGTGCTAGGAAGACGGGCAGGGAGCGCGGCGGTGTCAGAAGGTTTGCCAGATTTGGTTTTATGTACATGTGTGCCTCGTCTGCAGGGTGGAATATGAAGCAGAGCCCTTCACTCAACAGCAGCAAATAAATACAAGAAAGCAAAGGGCTGAGCACAACACCTTTGGGAGCAGGGCAGGGCAGGAGAGAAGGGGAGGATGGACAGAAGCTGCTGAGAGATGCAAAGGGGCTCGTGGTTAAAGAGAGGTGAGGCAAACCAGGGCAAAATGGTTCCACTTAACCTACCTAACCTGCTTAACTAAATAAACCCTTCCTCCGACAGGCAGTGGGGTTTCCCTCAAAGACCACTGTCATTAGAGGAAAGAGTTAAAGACAGAACACTCTGAAAGAATTAACCTTGATGTTTAAATATGTTTTTGATGTGTAAGTACACCTGCCAAAGGAAAAGGAACAAAATACCCCATGCGGCGAATACAAGGTGTTTTATTTTTTGGTTGGGAAACGGTGGGTTGGTTTTTTTTTTTTGGGGTAGGTAAATCATTTTCTTTTTAAATGAAGTTCTGTTTGACTGCATGAAATATGAACAGTAATTAAATGCACAGTCTGTGGGCCTTCCATACTTTAAAGCTCTTTCTTAAAAAAAAACCCCAACACAACTGCTCACCTCAGACAGGCCAATTACCCAAGAATGATGGAGTCAAGAGGAAAGTAGCTAAATTTCTTTACTTGAATGATCACAACCACAAGCCAGTGATTAGTCCCTGCAGCACCAGCGGGGATGTGGTGGGGACACTCACATTGGAAGACTTCAAATAGTCATTTCCTTGGTTAAAATAAAATCTGACTGCACTAAATAGACAGTTTTTAATCTCAATTGGACATCTGAAGATTTCTCAAGCAGTTGTTGGCTGCGGCAGAAACAAATTTTTCTGCTTTGTTGATTAAACCAGTGGTCTCCACCATTGCTTATCGGCCTGCGACGAGCTGTTCTTTTTAATTAAAAGTGAGCCACCACGAGAGAGCAATTAACAGCTAGTAATTACTGTGCTCTTCAGAACTGCAACATTTTGCCTTTCATTCCAATTATATAATGGACAAGTGGCTTTTTGATCTTCAAATTAGTGAGCTCTTGTACTATTTGTTTTGAGGCAGATTTGGAAGGTTAATGATGGCCTGTGGTGGCACTCTTTCCACTGACTGATGTAAGACAAGAAAAAAAGGGGAAGGAAACAGGAATAGTCTATCAAGAAATGCAAATGCTGCCTTCATGATAATGAACAGGAGAAACACAGGCAACTTAATATGCAGGTTATTTAATACAAACCAAATAAGCACTGGTTTTGGTGCTAGCCTGTGCTATGGAATTCTTTTTTCTGTTTCTTTTTCTTTTTTTCTTTTTTTAATAAAAAAAGTTTAATTAAGCATTTCAATATAGATTCTTTAGAGAGTGACACATAACATTTAACTGTTTGATACTTAATTGTGTTTGCCTTTGATTGTGGCACCTATAGTTAAATGTTGTACAACATTACTGAGGCATTGAACTGTCCCCTAGGACATGCGATGCATTGACTTTGTCTAAAATCTTTTAAGTAATAAGTCTTAATATATTTAATGGCCACTGTGCCCTTTGAGTACAAGGAGCCCTTACATCACAAACAGTTGTCTAATTTTAATTAATATTGATTTGCATCTCTTAAATAGAAACTATAATTGTTGCTGTTCGTATGGCTCTATAATAATCCTGGAGGATAGACATGGGGAATATGTTGTGTATAGAGGAGTGTGTGTTTTAAAGGAAGGATCAATAATACTGTTATTAGGGCAGATCTCTGCTCTTTTGATTAGAACTGCTGCAATCAGCTGAATGCTGCTTTGCTGACATACACCAGTTGTGGTATTTCTATCTGATTTTTTTGAGCTGCTGTTATTACTGGTATTACTTTTTCATGTACAAATACAAATAAGGTTTGCGCTGGTCTCAGCAAACCTGGTTTTTTGGAAGAAGACAACAGCTGTAGCATTCTGCTACCTCCTGAGCGGATTAAGAATTTGGCACTTTACTTTTGCTGTGCACGGCTGGATTATTCACAACTGCACAGTTTAACAAAACAACAGACCCCATTGAACAGAAAAATTACAGATGTTGGGAAAAAAAGCAGGTATCTTCAGTGCGATGAACAAAACATAAATCTCTTTCTGTGGACAGCTGAAACAACAAGGCCTGTGTTTAAATTTCTTCACATCCATTGATTTAATTTTAACTTGACTAAACACAAGAATTAATTACACAAGTAATAGTAGGCGTGACAGAACATAGACAAACCTTCTCTTTTGGGCTATTAAAGCTTTAGTCTTGCAGTTGTTCCCATAGAAGAGAAATGGACTGTTGATTTTCTTGGAAGCAGAATCAGGTTTGTATTGCTCAGCAGATGCTGAAAAATAGTACCACAATCAGTTTTTGAGGGCGTTTGGATCGTGTTTTCAAGTGTCCACCTAAAAACCTGAGCTGGAGAATGATACTACAATTATGATTTTAAAAAAAGGCTCTGCAGCCACTGTGCCAAGCTGGTTACATGGCTTATGGTCTGCTGGGTAACTGCAAGCTGAGCTCGTGAAAATGTACTTCAAGAGTCTCTTCCCGTGCTCTGGTGAACAAACCTTCCACTGAGAAAAATTTGGCCTGTGAGAAGTTTGGGACTGAACCCACACACGGGGCTTTAGAGGTGAAAGGCACTGGAGAGATGGAAAATAAAGAGGCTGAATAAAAATATTTTAAGCAGGAATAGGGACAATATACATACATACAAATTTGGAAAAAATACCTCAGGTGCTTGAAAGTTTAAATCTCTTTAGAGGAAACTGTTTTACTGTATTGGGACAAATGTCCACTTTTCAATTCCAGGTTTGTTAAGGATCATGGACTGTTCTGGTTCACTGTCTAGAACAGTCCTCCTAAGTGGTTCCCAGTTTGAAGATGAATGTGTTCTCTTTGTTCTTGGCAGAATGGAACCTCTCACAGGTTAAGATTAAGATGAACACAGGGTCTCTGAGCCACTGGAATGATCTGGGGTCATGATGGAGGAAATGGATAGAAGGGAGTAAAGACTCAAACCTTGCAAATTTAGGAAGATGATGTCGGGAGAAGCATAGAAAGAAGCATAGCCTTGAGTTGGACTTACAGGAGACGTGCACCAAAAGTCTCCTCAATTTTCCTTTGGTTTTAGCAAGCCAGCCCATTCCTTGGGTGCTGGCATGCCTAGAAGAGATGAGGTGTGTGCAGCCCCAGGAACACCCCTGACCAGAAACTGCTCCTGTGGGCAGGGATGCCTCTCTCCTTTCCTAATCTGAGGGTGGTTACATTCTGTGTATGTAAATACTGCCATAGTTAGTAATTTTGTATGACTCTTGCTGGTGGTGATTTCTTCTGCACTCAAGACCACGTTACAGTTCCGTGGTCACTTGGCCTGTTGTCTGTCCCCTGCATCATGGCACTGACCTGGTGTAGTTCTGTACCTGATAACATCCCGAGGGGATTTACAAAAGTGCTGGTAAAAGCAATTGGCAAAATCGCTGAGATAATTGCTGTGCCTTGATCTTGGACATTTCTAATACCTAATTCAATATAAATATGAACTTGACTGTGGACATAGCCCTGGTATGCTGAATGCTGACAGATCAGGATGATGCCCAGTGTGTACAGACCTATCTACCTACGCAGGGTGCAATGCAGTGGAAACCAAACCTGAAACACTCTTGTGCTCAGGTGCCACGTTAAGGGAGAAAAGGCATAAAGGTTCCATCAGTGGCAGTGCTGCTCTTCACTGCAGTGAAAGGCTCTGAGGATTTCCGAATCTGGTTATTGATTACAAAGTCATTATTTTTGTAAAACCAGGCAATGCTCTCCAGCCCTTTGCCTCACTTTTGTGATGGCCACAGATCCTCAGCCTGACTTCAGCCCAGCTTATCCTCATGGATATCATCACAAGAGGAGCACCCAGGCTTTTGCTTCGACTCTTGCAAACGCTTCACCATATATCTACATCTTGGAATCTGAAGGCCAGCCCTGGCAGCAGCGCCTGCCGTGCGGTTCACCTCCTTAAACAATATATTCCCTTGATCTGCACACATATAGTGACTCCTCTTAATGGGAGTTACACATGCTGGGTAAGAGGAGACTAAAGCTTTCCTACATTTTTACTAGTGAAATACTGGAAATGGGATGATGGCAGCCAACTAGATTGTGAGGAGTCTTGTCAGAAATATGATTAGGAATTTGTTTCCATGTGGCTCACACAATAACAGACATGAGCCTCAAGCCAGAGATGAATAGTAGTTAATATCTAGTGAAGGAGAAGTGTTCTCTGAGATGTTTAAATGAGAATTCCAGAGCGGATGAAAATTGGCCTCTGAGGGAATAACATTTTCTTTTTCTTCATAGCTGCGGATAAAAATTCCAAATAGATCATCAGTATGTATATTGAGGGGAGATCACATTCCTGTGATATTGCTGGAAAATTCAGTAGCAATGTATTTTTCATTTTTCAATTTTTTCCCTCCCTGAAAATTTTTGTCTTGGATTTTTGCCATATAATGCAATAAAATGCGCCCACGAGATACAGAAGATTTAAAGTCTGTTGGTGTTCATTACATTACACAGAGTCACACAGAATTTAAGGTCCTATCCGTTAGTCTGCTTCTGAATCAACACAGGCAAGTACATCCAAGGTAGGAGAAGCAAAACCCTGGATGCCTCTGCTGTAGCTGGAAATATGAGAATAAGTCTTCTGGATGTGTATTTATTTTGGAGTCTCAGAAAAACCCAACAGTAGCAGGGCTGCTTTATGTGAGGCCTGGAGTGAAAGAATATATATATTCACCAAAAAATCAGAGTGATCAATTTAACTTTCGTCTTTTCTGCCTTGTCCTGTGTTGCTATCACATCTCCTGGGCTGAGCAGAGCAAGACTCCGTGAGGGGCTTGAAGAGAATTGAAGTAAAAATCATTCTATTGCTAAAGAAGAAGATAATATGATTTTAAATTATAAATCACAATCTGTAAATTTTAGTGAGAAGAGCTCTTCTCAAGTTCAGCTGGCCTGTTCTCTTCTGCAAGGTCTTGGTCTCTAGGATTTTGTCGGGTTTGCTGTAGCAGCTCTTCTCATGGCTGTGTCTTTCTTATTTATGGCAATGCTTGGGTTAAATACAGCGTTTCTCAGTGCAGAGGTATTTGAAAATTGTCTGCAGATATGTCTGAAAAATGGCAAAGTTGTGGCAACATTAAGAATAATATTTTTTCTCATAGAGGAAGAGGAAGTTTCTTCAGACAGTTTTGAAAAGTACAGTCTTTGAAAAAATAATCAAAAATGTATCTTAAAAAAGATGTAATATTTGTCACTTGTCTTGTGATACACCTTGATTTTTAATAGGTGCATTAGAAAGTATTTGCAAAGATCCTCCAAAATATTTGGAGTTCTGTCTATGACATAATTTTTTTGGTACCTGTTCTTCACAATCCAATCCCACATTACCAAATTATGTATTTATTTATTTATTTATTTATTTATTTAAATTGCATTTTTTCTTTAATTTCCTTCAGGTTTTTGAATGTTCTCCCCATAATCAGGTTCCTCTTTCTCTATTAAGGGTGTCATACAAAGAGAAACTGAGATCTTCGTGGTTCTTACTAGAAAACCTGTAACAGGTTATTTTTTTGGCTGGAGCTGATAGTTATTAAATCCCCCTTATTACTCCCGCTTTGCGGATGTCTCTCCTCCAGTGAGCACCATGTGCTAATCTCTTGTTCTTCCAGTGTATGCATCCATGCCTAATGTGGGGAAACAGGCTTAAACCTGTTAAACTCATGTTAAATGCTCAGAGTTGGCTTTTACAGCTGTCCGCATCCAAAGGTGGAAGGGCATCCCAAAGTCTTCCCAATGCTGCTAGTGATGCACAGTGTGACCAGGCACAAAGCATTTTGCATTTAGCTGCCTATTTTAAAGTTGGAGCTCTGGCTTTTGAAGTTGTCCACTAATGCCATCGCTCCTGGCAGGTTGATTTAAATGATCAGAGAATCATCCAGTGGTTTGGGTTGGAAGGGAAAGATCATCTCATTCCAAACCCCCTGCCATGGGCAGTGACACCTTTTCCTAGCCCAGGTTGCTCCAAGCCCCATCCAACCTGGCCTTGGACACTCCCATAGATGGGGCAGCCACAGCTTCTCAGGGCAACCTGTGCCAGGGTCTGCCCACCCTCACAGGGAAGATTTTCTTCTTAATATCCCATCTTATCCTGCCCTCTGTCAGTGTAAATCCATTCCCTTGGTCGTGTCACTCCAGACCCTTGTCCAAAGTCCCTCTCCAGCTCTTTTGGAGCCCCTTTAGGTACTGGAAGAGGCTCTCAGGTCTCTCTGGACCCTTCTTTTATCCAGGCTGCACAACCTCACTTCTCCCAGCCTGTCTCCGTAGAAGAGGTTCTCCAAGCCTTATGATCATCTTCGTGGCATCCTCTGGAGTTGCTCCAACAGACCTATGTCCCTCTTATGAGAGGGACCCCAGAGCTGGGTGCAACACTCCAGGTGGGGTCTCATCAGAGCGGAGGGGAAGAATCACCTCCTTCAAATTGCTGCCCACACTGCTTTTGATGCAGCCCAGGAAGACGAAAGAAAGCGTGGCCTCCTTGACTGGATCCAGGCTGCTTGAAAGTTCCTCTTGTGTACCTGTGAGGTAAATGTCTGAGACAAATCAACCCCCAGCTTTGGGAGCCTTCCCTTTTAGCAAGGTCAGGTGATGTATCCTCACCCAAGACTTGTCCGTGGAGCTGCCTGATGAACAGCAGTGGTGCTCATCTATTTGGGGAGTACAGAAATGACTTCAGATGCAGAACATGTGTGTGCTGTGCCGTCACAGCTTTGTTTTCTGTTAGGGGCAGCAGAGGCCAAAGGAGCCCACGGATTTGGTAGCAGTGGGAGCTACCTGAGCTAATTGTCTGTGGAGCTGCTGGATGCTGTGCCAGGTGTAACCTCAGGAGACTGGAAGACCATGCAGTGGATTGTCAATTAATTGAAATTTTGTGTAATGGCCTCTGTTTTATGCATGTCTAAATTTTATCTAGCATGGTGTCTTTTAAAGTATAGTTTACTTTTGTACTGTACTACTTTTCCTTGCTCTCTATGAAGAGGGAGAAAATGTCCTGGTTGTCCAGCCCCTTTTCCAGTAAATTTAAGACTTTTTGTTTGCATGCTGATCACTTTAACCTACATTGTTCTAGGGAATATAATGCACATTCCTGGGAAAATACTCTTTTTCCAATAGAGGGAGTGTTCGTGCCAGGCAATGCCCTTCTTCCTCACTCTCTTTGCATTTTGTAAACTTACCTATAAGCAAATAAAGTGTGTCTTGTGATTTGGTGCAGTTTGGGCTGAGTTTGCTCCCTGCTCTGCATCAGCTCACTGAGCCAAGACACACACACACGCACAAAAAGATCAATCTGTTTATAAAGCAGAGTGAGGTGAAAATGGGTCCTCCCAGGAACCTGCCTCTGGTGGTAAGGCTGAGTCCTCCTCTCTGTCACCCTTCACATTCGTTTGCCTAATCTCTTGCAGACAAAAAAAGTGATGTTGGCATCCAGAAGTTCTTTAAAGAAAAAAAAAAAGTAAAAAGAAAGGAATTCAAACCTCTAATCCCTGTCACCTTCCACTGAGAAGGCTGGGGGTGGTGTGGGCTGGGGAGGAGGAGAGCAGCCCCAGCTCTCAGAACAAAACTGATCTAAGCCCTTTGCATGTCAGACAAAGCCTGGGAAGGGGATGGCTGTCTGGGAGCAGCAGCTGGGCTATGGACCCCCATGAGCCCTCCTGCTCTGAGCCCCTCTGCTCCGATCCCTACGCAGCTCAGCCGCTCTCTGGGGAGCTGGGATGCGCTGGGACATCGCCCTCCCCAGCCTCTGGCCTTCCTTAGGTAAATCATAGACTGCCTGTCCCTGGCATTTGGAAAGGAAGGAGATGCTTAAAGGCAGGATGGAGAGTAACAAGTCGGCACCCAGTACATATTTGGGATGCCATGATGAATGCATCGAGCTCATACAGCTTCTGATTGTGGAGGGTCTTCCATCCTAAGAGCATTACTTTGTTTTTTCTTCCCTGGGCCAGAATCTGCTCTGAACTCAAGTGACACTGAAATTTGCACTCCTGCTGCAAGCGAGATCAGCATCTGATCTGATCTGAACTTAATCTCTAGCAGCTGCCTTGATTGGGAGTTTACCTTCTGAGCAAGACAGGCAGCCACTGATTAAAACCCAAGTCAAGGGGGCAATGACCCCCAATTTACTGCCTGCCCTTCGGCAGTCGAGAGGGCCTAGAAGTCAAACTCCCAACTCTGAAAAGGCTGTGGGAGTGGAGGAGACTCTGGAGAAGTCCCTGGAGAAGTTGGGAGCAATGCAGCAGCGTGGGGAGGCAGAGGAGGGAGAGCAGAGTGGGTGCGAGCTGGGCTCTGTCTGCCCACTGAAAACAAAGGCTGTAAATCCAGCATGAATCATGGAAACGGAATTAGCTTAAAATTACACTTTCAAGGTGAAATATTAGCAGTTGTAACAGTTTGTTTTTGTCACACGGTCGTGTGCCGCTGTGATTTTTAGGAAACTTTTCCTGGTAATTTAGCTTCAGGATATATGGCACATGCCGTGATGTCTTTAATGGGGAGATGTAATAGCGTGTGCTGTGGGACCTGTGGGTTCAGCGCCAAAGCAGGCAGCAGGCATTTAAAATGTAAAAGGGAGATTTATAATGTTTCTACTGACACAGAATGAGAAAAAACAATGACCAAAAGTATAGAAAATTAATTTAGATAGAAAAGATGCATCCTCCTGGCTGTCTCACATCTGCCATTCTGGGATTTCTGCATAAATCTATATGTTTTGGTTCTATTTAGTGCTGTGGGTACTTTGATTAATTTAGCTACATGTTACTGTCATGTTGGGCACATTCATCTTCTGTCTTGAAGCATGTACTCCTCAGCCTCTCTATCATTCCACCCCTTCAGGCCTTATTTTCATCACATTTAAGGGAACTCTCCCCTGCCTGTCTTTATCTTGTTAGGCTTTCAGCAGCTTAAGTTGAATCTTCATTCTTTCACTCTTGCTGTCAAACCTCCTTTACCAAGTTATCTCATTTTCCTATTCATAACATCTAACCCATTATATTTAATACTCAGGCACAATTGCATCTGAACATTATGTAGGACTTGCCAGCACAAATACTTGTAAATGAAATCAGACCACCCCTGGAAGGAGCAGTGGTGGCTTTGCCTTGCCAGTGTGTTTTAAATTGAAAAATGCCCAGGACTAAATCCAGTCCTGGAGAAAGCAAAGTGACTAGTGCTTTGTCTGAGAGCTGAGATGGATTTGACCCTTCAGTACTGAAAGCTGGAAGGTTAATAATGATCACATAATCTGATATGAAGCAGAAATTAGTGTCAGAACTGTCCCAGTGGGTGTGTGTGATCTACAGATGACAAAGCCCTTTACAAGGATGGGTAAATAACAACCTTCATACTGCAGTTGGAAAACTGAGGCAGGGAGGTCGAGGGACTTCCCAAATCTCAATAAGCCAGCAGTGCTGAGCCTGTGCTGAGGCCTCGTTTCTTGTGGGAGAGAATCCAAGTCTCCTTTCAGGGTGGCAGTCTCTGGGTCCTCAGCTCCAGGGTTGGGGGCTCATGCCCATCAGACAGAAAACTTTGGCGTTTTTTCTTCCTCCGCTTTTTGAACTGATGAAATGGTGCTATAGAGGGGCCTCCTCAGCAGCAGATGCTTTGAAAAAAAAAAGGAAAATAAAAAGAACAAGTGTGACTCCTGGGTTAAGCACGCTTTTTGGCAAAGTTTTCTTGCTCTTGCACCTTTCAGAGGTTGCAGCAGCAGGGGATGGGAGCTGCAGAGGCACTTCTGGCCATCCCAGGGGCTCCTGCTCTGCTCCTGAGGTGAATCCCAATGTTTTGGCCTCTTGCAAGAGCTGGGTCAGTTTGTGAAAGACGATATATGAATTAGTTCCTTCTGGTAGCGCTGGACAGAACTCAGTGACCCAGGAAATGTTTTCCTCCCCTTTATTCCTATAACTGCCTTCTTTTGCTGGCAAGCTGACCTTTTTAAATGCTTCATCCTTTCCCTCCCAAATGTGGAATTTCCTCCCAAAAAAATCATTCTGGCTCAAGCCCCAAGGCTGGTCAGACTCAGTACAGGCTAGAAATGGGTTTTGATAGAGGACAGCATCATGCTTTTGGCAGAGTGTCCTGGCCTGGGAGAGCAGCAGTGGAGAATTCTGCAGTGCTGGGGCTGGGGGATCCCTGCCTGCCCCCTGGGGCTGGACTCACACTCCTCAGTCGCCTCAGAAAGGGGCTGAAGTGTTTTCTCTGTACATTGCTCTATTTTTAGGAGAAGGAAAAGCTATTTTAAGCTACGCTAAAATGTTGTTATGGCTCTTTCTGAGCCTTCTGTAGTTCGTTGGTCTCAGGGTAATTAAGGCATTTGGCCTTACAAGTGGAAGAATTATGAAAACAGTTTCGGCGATTTCTAGAAGTGCTCCAACATATTCCCAAAATAGGATTTTCTTTTGCATGTGTGTTTGCTTTCGATTTTTGTTTTTACAAGTGAATGATGCTGAGTGAAAACACACTGTCTGCCACTTTCACTGGGGTGCTCTGACCCAGCCCCTGCGGATGGAGGGCACAATAGTGCATTTCCTGGACATTAATATGCATTGCTTACATTATTTTTATTAGCTGGAGCGATTAAAATGTCTTTGCTTAGCTTCTACTTATCCTCACTGCTGGCAAAAGGCACTGGAAGATTTATATGGGAATTTTTCTTGGAGAGAAGTAGGAAAAGAACTCAGATTTGGGGCTCAGGGACAATCCACTGCCTGTGGGATCATGGCACTGACATCGCACTGCAGTTCGCCACCATCTCCAGACCTTTTAAAGTGTTGATTAATGTTTTACCTCTGCTCTTCCTGCTAGAACCAAGTCAGCTAAACCAAAATATTTCCATTAAAAATGAATATTTTCTGTAGTGCGTAGGTGATGTAGAAATGTTATACACCCACTGGGTTTGGGACGGTATCAACCACAGCGTCACGGGACTGTCTGCATTTAAATGAGTGTATAAAGTAGACAGGATGAGGCAGCAAAAAACAAAAAGGGTCACTTTCAGCACTGGCAAAATGAATGACTTCATGTGGTCCAAAAGAGGTGTGTGGGGCTGTTTGGCTGGGGGCAGCCCAGGCTGAGCAGTTGGTGCAAACTAGTGTTGATGCTGTGAACTTTAATGCAGAGTCAGAAAGAAGGAGGTTGATGATGGCGCTTATGGCCAACAGTTTGCTCTCTGGAACATATTTCTAAATTCTCTGTAATAGAAACAAATAGAGATTTAATAATGTCAGATGAACATGTAAATAGAATAATGTCCTAAACAATCTCATTACAAGTCCTAGTGCAGTCAATATAATCAGTCTGAAACCTGGCAGGTGGATAGAAAAATACCCCTTTTGCAAAAACTACATTTATTCAAATATTTCTAGAACTATTAATATAATTGACTTGAGGCACAAATACAGGTTAGTGCCTTTGGGACTGGGTACCTTAAACATTAAAATTTATTATTATTATTTATTTTTATTAGCTTCATGTGGCAGAAGATTTATAATATTTTAGTTTTTATTAAGTACTTGTGGTTTTAAAAACTGATGGTAATTGTTGCTGGGCAAATCTCAAAAGGGGAAGAGGATTGGTTGGTTTAGTTTTGATTAAAGTCTCAGAAGTTTGGGCATTTGTCCAAACTATCTCAATCTCCTGCATTTCTAATATGGGTCTGCATATCTTCAGAGGATAGACTTTTATTTTTCTTTTTATCTTTTCCTTTCCTTTTTCATTTCTTTTGTGAAGGTTCCTGTCCTCCTTCTGTTTGGGTCAGACACATGGTAGAGTATTTTGGTATATCTGCTTCTGAATATGACCTGGAAAAGGCAGCCAGGAAGAGAGTTCAAAAAGTTTGCAGCAAATAATTAAAAAGAAGCTGTCTGCATCCCTTAGCTGTTAACCCTTAAAATCCTGGTCCAGTTTGTAATTTATGCTATATAATCGTCATAGAATATTGAGAGTTGAAAGGGACCCATAAGGATCATCAAGTCCAGCTCCATGTATGTCTGTATTTTGAGTGGCAGACACATCGTGGCCTTTTGGAGGTAAATCATTAGATAAATATTTTCAATAGAGACATGAACAGAAAAATACAAACAGCTCCTTGTGCATTTGTGTCTGCTTAGCTCTAGTGCCACATATTTCAGTGACCTTCTCACTCGCATTCTTCAGAACCATGCATGAAGAACACCTTCACATTACAGGTCGTTTTGACAAATACATAGTAAATCCTTTTCCTGCAATGCTGCCACATTATATTACAGAAAAATAGGTCAGGGAATGTCCTGCTATGGCTCCCTGTTAATTCAGATCTGCAAATCGAGTCCTGTAGCTTCATGACATATCTTGGAAACAAAAGACAGACCGGTTCTAGAGCAGAGCACCTTTGGTTCTGTAGGTGTTTTGTATACACATGGAGATGCATGAAATTTATTTGTCTCATGGTTTTCAAAGTAGTTTAAAGGAAAATGTCAGTGTAATTATATTTGTGTGAATGTATTTTTTTTTTTTTTTATTCAGAAGAAATCATGTCCAGTTTGAAGTTCTTTTACCCTGGTTCATGGAAGCCTCTCTGTTGAAATCATTTTGCTCTGGCAGGTTTTAGGCACCTGTTGCAGTAAGTTGTTAGCATGGACTTGTTGGCACTGTCAGAGCACTCAGGGACCTGCATGAGGGTCTAGGGCTGTTGGTGCTGTTCACACACACACATAAACCATGTCTGTGTGTGCTGCTCCTCAGGTTGGGCGCTGCACAGTGTCCATGGTCACATCCTCCTCATGTGCAGGGTGGCTTTGAACAACTGCTAGCATTTCCCTTGTTCAAACTGGTGCAAACTGGCTGAGTTCTGGGAAGGAGCCGTGTTGAACTGGTGGACTTCTCTTACAGGGTTGGTTTGAGTACAGGTTGGTTTGAAATGGAGGGGTGCACAGCTGGGGCAGTTTTTGTATGGATTGTGTCCATCATGGTTTGGAGAACCTGGCTTTCTCCCCGATGGAAAACCAGCTTGCTTCCTCCCCTCCTGCAGGGACAAATGTGTCCTCAGTACCTGCTTTGCATGGGGCACACACTGGTTTTGATCCTCGGTTCGAGAGCTGTGCTCAGCTCGCCTGCTTTGTGTGAGTTTTTTGTGGAGCCCTGAACAGACCTTTATTCCTTTCTTCAGCAAGAACAACTTTCTCCATTTCCTCTCAAGCACAGGCTTTTGCTGTTATAATTGTGCAATTCCACCTGGGTTAAAACTGAAAAGTGTTTCTAATTGGATCCAGGCTAATATCAGGCCAGTGGTTTTCCAGTGTGACTGGGATATTCCACCTTCTGCCAAGCAAAAGGACACTTTTTGCTGTAAAATCCCCATGATTTTCACTTGGGAAAAAACGCCTTTTTTTTTTTTTTTTTTTCCCTTGTGAAAACCAGAATAATATATGTAATAAAAATATTTTATACAGAGCTGTGTTTGGATAGTTTGAGAATGATGCTTTACTAGACCAGTTTCTGGTCACTGGTAGGTGTTGGTGGTGCTGACAGTTCTGTGCACAAACCCACCAACCGTGTCTGAGCCGCGACCACCAGCGTTTGCATTCGGTCACCTTCTTCATGTGCTGAGTTTTAAGTGCTGCAGCATTATGTTGTTTTATGATTTTAATAGATGAGAGAGGCCTGTGATCAATAGCAGGGATGCTTTTATCTTAATCATCCATCCCTCATTCGTAAATACGGAGATTTTCAGCCTTGGGATTTTCTGTGGTGTGGTAAAATGGACTGAAGTAATTTCACCATCCCTAAAATGCCATAAAAGTAGTGGTCAGGTTATATTACTATTACCAGCCCTATTATTGTGCATATCTGTTTAAAAGGTGTTGGGGATGCTGTAGTGGGAATATATAAGGTCCTTTTCCCCTGCTGACAGTGTTCTGCCCCTAACCCTCCTGTGTCAGTTCAGGATGACACATGAAAAGTGTAACCTAATGCAGCAC
>JAWWEW010000012.1:3606729-3771729 GCA_035583185.1 Anabacerthia variegaticeps | reverse complement strand
GAATATCTACCCTTAACCCTGGTTTTGCTGAGCTGAATCGGGAAGATGCTTTAGTCTCCTTGTTACTCACTTCTCAGATAACTTTGGCAGTCCTTCCTCATGCTCCAGCTTCAAGTCTTGATTTTTGAACTATAATGACCAGAACTGTCCCTGGCTTTACTTGGCACATTTCTCACCAGTGCTGGGGCAGTGAGCTGAATTTCCCCTGTCAGGAAACGCCACTCCTGAGTCACCCAAGATGATCTTGGATAAAATGACTCCATTAATTGCTTAGGATTGGTGTGATCAGCCAAAGGAGGAGTCCTGACTCCTCTCGTCTTTCCAGCTCTGGAGCTTCAGCTTTTGGGCAGGTTTTTTTTGGTTCATCCCCAGGCACACACAATTTAATCCCATTCCACCCCTTAAAGTTACCTGATTCTCCCCAAATTATATTCTTACCCTCTTCTCCAAAGATAGTGGGGCTTTCTTTTGTCTTTGCTGTCATTAGCCTGACTCCTGCTTTTCCTGACAAATTCACTTCTACCACCCACAATGTGATATTTGTCCTTTCATAGCCATCTCTTACCCACCCAAAAACTCTCATTTTTGCACAAATCTCCATCCTTATTGTCTTCACTAACAATTTCAGTGTATTATTGCATCGAGTGTTTTATTGCAATCTGGGTAGAGTAGACCTAATTTTTGCCTTGCTTTATCTACAAAAAGTAGAAAAGTACATCACTCCCATATGAATTAACTTCTTTTAGTTCCAGGCTGCATTTTAACCCTTTTCCTATTTGTCTCTATCACTGTAGTTAGTATCGATTCAAGATACTTTTCTGTAGCACTTTGTAGTGTAAGAAAGAAAGTATAACACAGCATTTTGGAAACTGGGCCCAATCTTCTCCTTTGTCTCCAAAACCTTCTCCTAAAAATGTGTTGAGTTTTTAGCAATCCTGTGGGAAGACAGGGCAAAGAAGAACATTTTTTCTCCACAAGAGAGCATTGGCTGGAATACCACATCTTTTAAAAATTCCTTTCATCTTCCAAATAAAAATATTATTTTTACGGTAAAAGGGGATGTTTAATATCTCCCTGCTTTATTTGGTTTTATAGTTGTCTACTGGTTTTTCTCAAATTTTCAAATTTTGTGCCAGTTTTCAGCTAGGAATAAAATTTTCAGCCAAGTTATAAACCACTGAAAAAGAAACATTGGTGCAGCCTTAAGTATAATCACAATGCTTGTCTGTCCAGTATTTTGATATCCATGATATTAATTTGTACATTTTGACCTCGTAGACATGTATTTGCAATAAAAAGTGCAGGGTTTTTTTCTAACTGGGAAATAATTGCTCCCTACTGGTTGGAAATGCAGCTACCCCTGGTTTGTTATTGCCGAAATTCCAAGAAGAAATGTGGGGGCTGCTGCTCTCCCCAGTTCCACTGGTGTCAGCAGGAAAAAAATCCTACTGATGCTCATGGCAAAGTGGGGGTGTAAACATTGTGAGAGAACAAAATCCTGCCTGTTATTTCCAGGAGAAAAATGATAGGTCCCACTGAATACAACAGGTGCTGCTTCAAGGACAGAAGGGCCTGATACTAAAAAATAAAAAGAAATCAATTTCTCAACTTTATGGGAATGGCTTTCTGCGATGAGCTTAAAAAATTACATTAATTACCTGCTTCTTTGAAGCAGCCAGAAGTGTCACTTGCAGTGACATCCCAAGGTTTGCACTGGCAGCTCTGACAGCTGAAGGAGGGACTGGCAGAGGGGCTGGCACCACTCTCATTTGGATAAGAGGAACCTGCAATTCCTTGATTGTTGGCCAATACTGTAATGGAGGGGACAATTCCCTGCGAGGACACCAGGGATCTGTGCTCATCCCAGGGTAGGATGGGTGGTGCTGGAGGGGTTCCCTGAGCAGCACCTGCTCAGCCACCTGCACAGGGACACAGGTTGGTTCAATTTCAGAAATGGGCTCCTTTTGGGATTAGATGTGAGCTCAGTTTGGGCTGCATGTGTGTGGTTCTTTCTTTTTTGAGTACTGGTGATGTTAATCTATGATTTTTATATATGCTACATGTATATTAAAATTTTTATGTATAGGGTTTAAATATCTGGGCATTAAATTTTGATGCAGCCTGAGCTGTGTGCCCTGCCTGCTGCAGAAGGGCTCAGCCTGCTCATTACCATCAGAGTTTTCAGGTGTTCAAATTACACAACTCACTCAATTCAGCTGTGAAAGGCAGATATAAAGTTGGCTGAGGGTGCTCGGGAGTTTTTGGCCAGTGTCAGTGGTGGAGGTTCGAGCTCCTTCTCTGCCTTTCAAGCAGGTAGGTCATTTTGCTAATTTTATGTAGTCTGAGTGCTTAAGCTAAGTTCTTGTACAAAAGTTTTAAACTTCCTCTAGTCTTTGTTTACGTAAATTAGTAGCTTTATAGGAGTAACAATCCTTCAGTTTTCCCCTCTATATTTTATGCAGCTGTAAAAAAGTTTTCTCCTTTTCTCTTAATGTTAAAATGGTAACTGGCCTCTTGTGGCCTGACCCTGTGCTGTTTTCTGGCTCTCCAGGGCTGCTCTGAAACCAGCCAGAAAAACAGACATGTAGAAACTTTGATAACAAACTTTTCTTTGAATTTCTTTAAGGATGTCCTTAAACTTCTTTTGAGTTCTTTCCTTTAAATTTTTTTTTATTAAAAGAAGGTGAATCTTACAGTGATCTCAAATACAAGTCTTAATCTGAGTGGTTGTGGCTGTAGGGAAAAGTCTGTATTTGAATTTAATGCTTTAAGCTCATGCCTGATGGTTTTTCAAGAGGGGCATGTACTGGAAGAGGATACAGCAGGAGGGAAAAATTCATAAAAGCTCTTTGGCTGCTGCTCCTGCTGTGCTTCCACTGCTCTTCACCATTGTTGGAGTGGCACACTTAATATACTAAATGGGATGAGTGGCAATTGTGCCTTTGCAACTGTGAACAGAGTTTTCTTAAGGTGACTTTCAAAATCTTATCATACCAAAGCACTGATAAAATGATTAATGAGATTAAAAATTGTGTGCTTGAACATTGATTTTTTAAATTTACTTTGAATATGTTGACTCTTCCCATCTTTCACAAATATCTAAGCCTTTCTTATTTGATAGGAGTGAGCAACATGAGGCTATGGGTTCAAGTCTCAATAAATACCTCTTTATTTTCACTTCCTTGCCTTCATTAACACCTGATTTTCTGTTTAAATGGTGGAAAATAAATACTAGTGATGGAGCAAAGGAAAGAGACACAAATCTATTCCTATGAAATTTTATCTCTTGTTTTAGAACATTGTTAAATTTCTTCAGCCATTACGGTAGTGGGAATCTAAACTGTTCTGATATCCAAAGTACCAATGATTTTTGTAAATGTAAAATGGATCTGGGGAACTCTTCAGGCATTCTCTGCCTTAGTGGAGGCTGCAAGACACTTTGTACCCTCCCTTCACACAGGTGGGGACACTGAGGCCAGGCAGAGCTGGGGTGAAATGAAACCCCAGCTGTTTGGAGTTTCTGTGATTAGGATCCTGCCTTCCAGCCAGCTGAAACTCCTCTGGACTGATTGGTCTTTAACGTTCTTCTCAAACACCATGCTGAGGGTTTATATTTAATGCAGGACTCTGTGTTGGATTGCTGACATGTGTTGGTTTAACTGCCCAACCTTGATGGAAGAGGCACTGGAAGCAGTAGGTAATAATCCAGAGTTGCTTTATTTTCAATATTTAACATATTGGCTGCTGAGCACAATGGTTTTAGGTTGGAAAAATGTTTGCAAGGAGTCCCATCTGTGCTGCTCCAAAGGAGTATCCTGTGTCTGTCAAGGCATTTGTGGTGCTTAGTGTGTCACACAGACTGTCTTAGTGTGCTATCAGTAAAGGGTGTGAGATTTGTGCCTGTGTCAAAGTATCAGTGGAATGAGGTTTTCAGCTGACTTGCTGTGGAGAAAGTGATATTTTGGGGAATGGAGAGGTCTCTGTTCCCCAAAGCTCTGCTGGGTCAAAGTGGAGAGAGAACACCTTCTTTCTGGTGTTTGCTCCAACCATGTGTTAGGTTGATTGTGGTGGCAGGGGCTTAGTGGGAGATGTTTCTCTCTCCCAGCTGATAATTAAACAGTGCTTTGGTTGGCAATGAGGTAGAATTGGGTGAGGTTTTAAAGTGTTGATCTGTAAGCTCAATTACCTGTTGCTGAGTGGTGTTTTAGTCAGAGTTCAGGCACAGGCAGTTTTCTCTCTGCTTTGCAGCTTTAAATAAAACATTGGATTCAAAGGAAGGGCTTGTGGTAATACTGTACCACTGCTTTTTTTTTCTTTGAAATTTTAGATGTCCTTCTCTGAGCAGATAACAGATTTTAGGTGCTGTGCTCATGTCCCATCTGCAGTTTAGGTGTACATGCTAACTCCATACCTGGAGTGCTTTAGGGAATGAGACAATCATGTGTAAGTCTCTTCTGGGTTCTAGTTATTTAAAAAAATCTGTTTAAAAGTCTTCCCTAATAGAATATTGCTTCCTAATGAATAGGCCCCCTTGTTATGGGACAGCTTAGTGCTGTTAACATTATTCTCTCTTGTTTGGCTTTATTAGGTGCTATCTCCCATGGCTATCTGTAAAGCCAATTAGTGGAGAAAATAACAGCCGTATTAATCTCCCAGAGCAGTGCAAGAAAAAGAGTCATAATATCATAGGGAAATTGTTCTAAGTGTGAAAAATTACCCACTTTGTCTATTTCATTTTTCTCAAACTCCAAAATTAATGACTTTCTGAAAAAAAGGATATATTTATCTCTGTATAAAGGCAGAGATTTGATGAATGCTAAAGGGAAACCAATAGAGCTTTAATAAAAATGTATATGTCCATAATCCTATGAAATCCTATGAATCCTATTCCATTGTGTTAAACTGCTGATTTGTATCTCTGTGTCAAATATAATTACAGGCAAACAGGAGCTGTGTTATAATATCTATTAATCAAGATTACAATTAGGATTTTAAGAAGCTGCTTGCTTGAGTTGGGAAATGCAGCAAGGAAGTGCCAGAGCTGCTGAGCCCTCAGTGCAGGCATCTTTTGCAGCCTGGGCAGGAGCAGCCCATGCACTCAGGAGGAGGTTCAGCCTGTATTGCATCATATATTTGGGACTGTGAGAGGCAAAAATGGTCTTGATTTGTGGTGGGTTTTGCTGCTGTTTAGGTGAGTCCCCTTTGGTAGTGTTGGGTCTTTCCTTAAAATACTGGACTGAGGAACATCTTAGCTCAGTCTGTGTTTCCCAGCATGGCCAGTGAAGAGCTGTGCACCAATTGCTATAAATATTTTTTAGCACTTATGAGCCTTTCTGACCTCTCTAAGTGCCAATCAAACAAAATGGGCTTTGCAAAATGGATAGGATTGATGAGCTTTTGCTGTTTGCACAAGAGAAGGAACTGATAGAGTTAGGCTCAGAAAGCCAAACCCACTGTTAAATCTGTATTTCAACACATGGACTTTTTTTGGCCCTGAAAGCAGTAATCTTAAATGGGTTTTGGCCCCCCTCCCCCCCAAACTTTCTCTTTTTTTTTTTTCTTTAAAAAGGGTGCCTGATACTCCTGAATTTGGCAAATTTGGATTTTTTTTTTGCTTGCTTTCCCTTTTTTTTTCCACTTGCTTGTTCTCCAGTATCTACCTCAACTTCTACCAGGTCTAATCAGTCATAACAAGATGAACACCATGTGAATGTTCCCAGCCTCATTTTAACTAAATTAACTACATTTACAACCTCTGTGTCAGAGCTCTGGACAATGAAAGCTTGCCATGGAACACATGAAACAAAAATGAAATTAGCCAGTGGTAGGAAACTACAAACAGCTGAGGCATTCAATTGTTAGCCATTTGAAGGATTAACTTCTAAATCATGTAGAGCTCCCTTGGTAGTTTAACTAGTTGGGCACTCAAGGGTATATAAAAGCACACTTTAAAGTAGAAATGCATTTCTTTACCTATAAAAAGGAGATTTACTGGCAAGATGTGATATTATTAATACTGGATTTTTTTTACCATCGTCTCTAATATTTAATCAAACTTTCTTTTACTTTCTGTGTACACTTTTCTGTTGGGCTCCCAATGAAAGACAGGGCAGATGAAGTTGGTGCTGGGAGACAGATTGACACTATTACCTAGAAATACACTTAACCAGCTGAAGTTGGTAAAAAACTGCCTCCTGTGTGCAGTTCCTGTACCTGAATAACTTCCTCCTGTGGATATTTATCCACTAGATGTAGAAAGTACTCCTCTGGTTTAAATATTTGTATATAGTTATACCAATAATAATGTAGAATTCTCTGTATAGTCTCATTCTACTGAAAGCTAAGGTATGCCAGTACAGTAGTTTGGGTTTCTATTTTTTTGTAAGAGTTGGTAAAATATTTTCTTAGTTAATGCATTGCAAAGAGTTGCCAGAGGCTTAATCAGAAGGAAGAGAAAGGGAACTCTACTAATTATGGTCATATGTTTATTTGAATTCAGCCTTTTCCCTGTCACCTGAGAACACTGTCATGGACCTATGGAGCTTCATAGGGGAAACATTCTTCAAGTCTTTACTTAATGTCTCTTTCAAACAAGACCCTGAAGTCTTCAGACAAGTGTTTATTCAATCAAAATCCTTCAGATTGCACAATTAAGATTGATGAATTTTATAGCAGTTCTTTTTCTTTTTAAATGAATAGCACTAAACAGAGGTGACTTCCTCTCCTAGCACAGACTTGATAATGAAGCCACTGAATTTACTTATAAATATATTAGAGTGTTTTTCAGTAGAAGTGCAAAGCAAGGAGCTCATTTGGAGGGAAAAAGAAATAACAGCAGGAACACCATCACAAAGCTGAAATAAAGGGGGAAAATGTAGAATCACAAAGAAAACCTAAACAAATAAAGTGCAAACAGAGAGTGACAAGCGCACTCAGCCCCTGGATTGGTTATGGATGAGTCGACAAGTATATGATGAAATTAATGACCCTCTGTCAACTTTTTAGATCTCACTTTTAAAGAGAATGGACCAAAAATCAATAGCCCCCAAACCACTAGTACTCCAGTGAACCAGTTTATCATTTATCTTACTGCTGGCACTCATATAGAAAGTGCAGCCAAGCACAGCATAGGACTTTCATTGGTAGTCATCATTACATGCAATGTTTGAGCACTCCAGTTAAAGGTCAAAGGTGTGCAGTACAGCTCCTCTGAGAAGTACCTATTTGAAATTACCAATATCTGTGTATGGCTTATCCATGCTCTGCACTACTATTTTATTTCCCCCCCTGTTCTCTGTGTGCTTCCCTTTTCTGAGCTTTACCTGCTGGCTGAAGCAGAAGCAATGGAGCTGCAGCCCAGCAGCAGTGGCTCCACACCCAGGGTCAAGGCTGGGCTGATGTTTCCATTATTCATTGTGATCCTCCAAACATTGCATCTCAGTTACTTCTAGTGGCATCAAGTTGAAATCACTGACATATGAGCTAACACCTCTAATGAAATTTTTTTTCAATTCCACACCCTCAAAAAAGTTTTAGAATTGTATTTAACATGTGGGGTTTAAAGTTTTTCTTTAAGAAATCCAAAGCAGCTGTTTACAGCCTATGTACTATAAATGGCTTTTCTATCATAAATCTGTACTATTTAAAATTATTTTAAAACCGAACATTTACTTTATCGTAAATCTGAAGGACTAGCGAGGCTGGTGAGATCAGTTAAAAAAATTAAAATGAAGATCACCTTTTTGTCATTTCTGGCAAGCAAGTTGCATGGCTGCAGTGAATTCAGGGATTGCTGCTCCATGCACATGGTAATTGTTGCCTTGAAACATGCACGGTGTGAAGGGAGAAATTGGGATAAAGCAGGGCAATAAACATGATACCCTTACATGGATGGGAAACTGAGGCTCCAGGCAGGGGCAAGGCACTTTTTAAAAACAGCTTAGTTAGGAATTACATGTTCCTGTGGGCAAACTAATCAGGTAGAGACAAGAATCCAGGTCTCCTGATCCATCTTCCAGAGTGTTGGCTAAAGGATCCCTCTGGGCTGCTGGTGTTTGATGTTCAAACCCCATTAGAGGGACTCAGGGTGGCACCTTCCCTGGTGGCTGGGGATGCAGCAATGTGTGTTTTGGCCTTGTAACAACTGTCTATGTGCTGTGGGTTCCTCCTGGGCTTCTGTGGGGACCCATCTGTGCTCACACCCTCTCCGTGTGCTGCCAGGGCAGGTGCTGTCACCTTGGGACCGAGGTGAGTGTGCAAACAGGACTGTGCTGACCCCACATGTGAGCCTGTTTGTGTGTCTTCCTTGTGTATGTGCCAAATGCAGGGTCAAAAATCTGCTTTTGCAGAGCCAAGGCACTCCGAAAATGTTGGCACAGCTGAGAGAGGATGAAATATTTCCTGCCACAGCACTGTGGGAAGGACAGCAGCTGTCCTGTGCTGCTGCAGGCAGCAAGGTGTGTGACTGAGCTCATAGCAGAGGAGTTTTCTCCAGATACCCACAGGCAGGGGAAGCTCTGCAGCCACACTCCCACTGATGGCAGTGGGACAATGCAGGGGTGACCGTGGGAGGTGGAGTCTCCCAAAATACACCCTCACTGGGTGTGAGGTCATGTTGCATGTGCCAGGGAGGCAGAGAGGTGTTGAAGGACTTGAAAGAAGGGTTGTGAAAAAAGAGAAGGTTTGGCCTCAGCAAAGAAGTCTGTTACAGACAAGAAAGGTGTAGAGCTCCCACTGAATGCGTGTCCTTAACCCTGATGTGGTCATTGCAGTGGGGAATAGTGTTAAAACCCAAAAAAAAACTCCTGCAAACAAAATATCTAGGTTAAAAATGTTTAAGGGATAGAATACCTCTGGATGTAATGCAATACATAGGTGAGATGAAATAATAGGGCTGAGAGGATCCATGTGACAGCACTTAGAAAGGATCTGTTGAGTCTCCAGTCCTGCCATGCTGATGCAGGAGGGCCCAGCTCCTGCTTTCACATGTGTGGGGTGCCCTGGTAGCTCTGTGCCTTTCCCCCTCAGGGGGGTGGAGCCCTCTGCCCCTCAAGCATTGCAGATTCAGGTGATTTTGATCTGTTACAAAGCAAGTTTTGCCTAATCAGAGAAACCCATGACACCTATGTGGTGTGCAGATAGAAACTTGGATGTGACAGCTCAAAAAATGCAAGTATTTCAATTAATGCTGTGCCTAAATTAAGTTTTTTGGTGGATGAGGATTACAAGGCTCAGTAGAGGGAAATAGCTTGCATACACAGGTAACTGGGATTTAGTGCAACTCTGATGTCATGGAAAAAGTGCCATAGCTGTGGAAGTGGGAGCTGCATCTGCTGTGAGTCTGTCTGAGCTGCAAAGTCAGTAGATAAAATTAAAACTACCATCAATGCCTATGAGCAAACAAGCAATCTCTTCCATATTCAGTCAACCTTTCCCTCTGCCCCCAGCATGTTAAAGCCATATTTTATCTGTAAGAGTGAATAGAGACAATTACTGGAGTCACACCTATCACATCCTGTTTGCTTGTACAGTAAGTGCCCGATACCAGAACGGCAAGCTCACACTGTGTGTTCCTTTCAAACAGAAAAGGCAAGTTGCTTCAAGTAGAACAATCCTTCTACTAATTGCAGCCATTTCAAGTCTGCTGGTTTCCCTGACGGAACATGCTAATATGTTAAGACTTGTAGTATGTTAAGACATTTAATATTTTCTTTTTAGTTGTTCTTTTTTGTTTTACAACTGGACCAGAGACTTTTCTGTGGAAAAAAAACCCAGCACCTAGGAAAGTCTTGTTTACTTTGACAATAAATCATTCTGTATTCAAGGTGGCAATAGCTTAGCTCCAGGGGACACTTGATAAGGTATGTGGGGGAGAATGGGATGATCCCTGATACAAGTCTGTTCCTGGTTTTCTGCAGAGGTACTTGAAGCAGTTTGCTACTGCACCTCTCCTTATAGAGGGACAGGCACCATTGCACTTGCATTTAGAGGCGGATACATCTGCATTTCAAACCTTTTATGATGCAGGCTTTCGATTTTAGTTCACTGGGAAAAGGTGTGTTTTCCTTCCCTGCCTCCGTGAGCAGTACCAGCATCAAGCTATTGTGTTTAGCAATTTGTGCTTTCATGATCCCTGTTTCTAACTCTAAAGTGAGTGTTAGAATCTGGGTCAGGACAATGAAAACTTGCAGGCTGATTTAATGAGTGGAGTTTGGAGCTGTTCTTTGGAGCATGTTTATTCCTGATGTGAGCTGGCTGTCCTTTTGCTCCCCTTGCCCATAGGCTGCTTGCGAGGGTGTTGCTCCCCAGTGTAGGTTGTGGTCCAATGGGACCAACATGGGTCACTGGCATCCTCCCCCTTCCTACAGGAAAGGAGCCCCCCCAGCTGCTGCCTGCACTGAGATTGCATAGGATTTGTAATTTATTAGTGTCTGGATGGCTAAATGGCATGCTATGGCAAAAGAAAGGAAAAGGCTTCCCATACCTTAGCTCAGAAGGGTCATGGCTGCTTCTGTGCATACTAACTAGAAATTTTTCTCTTTAAAATTGAGTGTTGGACATATTGTGCACATTATGACTTAAAAGCTTCAGCCGACCTGCATTTTTGAGAGTTGTATTCATTTTGGAACTGTACCACAATTCATCATATTAAACTTCATTTGTTGGAAGCCTTGCACTGGAATATGGGCTTGGTCTCTAAGGAAGTGCTTCATTTCTGTATTCCTTACCAATAACAGCACAGGGCACTGTCTTTTTATTACTCTGTGGCTAGCACCATTCACAGAGTGCATTTCTACATCAGGGCTGGAGAGACCCCCATCCTGCTGAAAAATTTAGATGGCTACAGCAGTAATCAGAAATACCAATAAAGTGTCCCTGGTTCTAGGTGGTGATATGGGATGGAGGGAGAAAAAGATATAAAAATGAATCATGATGTGAGACAGCATTGCTCTGGCAACTGCTTCAAAACTAGAGTGCAGTGAGACCGTATAAAGGCTTGAGAATATTCCTATGGTCCTAAAGAGACCTGCAAAGACATTGCAAACTCATCAGGCGGCCAGTGCTGCAAGGAGGAGGAGAAATGCTGTTTTGAGTCATTCATCCCCAAACAACAGATGTGCCTTAAGCTAGAAATAGGTAATATGGCTTCCAAGTGAGGTGAGTTGCTTTGGATAAACCCAGTTAAAAAACAACCAGACATTTAATGCAGGAAGCTGTAGAAGGTGTAAAGAATGGCTAAGTAAGTGAGTGGGACACCATTAATCTTGGTTTGTTTCAGCACTACATCTTTAGCTGTTGAAGAAAAAAAAAAAACCCGTGCTCCTAGCTCATAACCTGAGTGTTAAAACTGATGTCCTCCCCATTAGGGCCTGTAAGCTCATTAGCACATGGCAATTTATCCTCTTTTATTTCTTCTCAATTATCCTATCATCCATTGTATCTGGATCTGATTACCCTTTCCCAGAGTCAAACATTATCTTGTAAATCATTTGCTTTAAGTCTAAGCCTGCCATTGCATTGCCCAGGATTTGCTTAGGCAGGTAATAAATCAATTAGCATTAAACTTGTGGCATCATCAATTTTCTTTCCTTGTGACTGAAAAAAGGAGTACCTGAACTTTGTGAAGCTGTATCAAATTTCCTTGTGCCATCCACGCTGGGGTTTCCTCCTTCTTCTTTTCCCCCACACCCCAAATCAATATCAATGTGCTTTGTACTGAACTGGAGACAAAAGAAGTGATGGAAACTGCTACAAACCCAGATTGAAAGTCTATGGAAAGAGCCTTGTTGACTTGAGATCTTTTGGATCAAGTTCTGGGTGAGACCCCTGTAGCCAAGGGACTTTTGGTTCTGCTATTTGACAAATGTCAAAACCTGAATAGTGATGATGGTCTAACATGACAAGCCTGCAACCTCAGGAATGTGAATATAATGTGATATTCCTGCCCTCCTCACACTGGGAGGGATGTGCTAGTGCTCTGCCAGCCCCATGCTGCCTCAGGGCTGCTGACACTGGTTACCTCGGGTGCAGGCAGCCCCAAGGGGGCATTTGCTGTGCTCTTGTCTCTTCTCCTCCCCCAGAGCTGCTGGAACTGGTGTGACCAAAGTGGTGCTCTGGCACAAATACAGTTCAGACCTGGTGGGGACAGCAGGGCCACAACTGGCTTTCATTTGCTCCTACGTGTTCCTCCTCTGGACTTGCTCCCATGACTTTTTGGCAGATCCCCAGCATCTGATCTGACAGTTACAACAACATTTATTAGCTGTAGTCTGGGCAAATGATGCAAAGGGAAACATTTCGTACACCCTGCGCATATAACCTACCAGGGAGATTGCTGAGTCGGCTTTCCTGTGCTTGGGTTTTGATGTCTGCAGCTCCTACAGTGTTTTGCCCTTTTTTTTGGAAAACCAGGCTTTCAAAATGGAAGATGTAAAAATGCTAGCAATGCTGATTTGCCATGCTCCAACCCCAAACTGTGTGCGAGGCCTATACAGTGGAATACTTGGGATTAGGGTTGTCCAGTTCTCTTGCTTATTATGAGACATGTGTTTAAAGACCGAAAAAATTGACATAAAATACATAAGGAAAAAAACCAGACTTGTTTAAACATGGACTTCCATTGGGCTCTGAGTGCTAACTCAACTAGTTGTTGCTGTGCTTTATGGAAATTACTGTGAAGTGACCAAAACATGACATTTTCTTTAAAAAAAGAAAGTGTAGTAGGAAATGAGATGGACACATCACCCCTACGTATGCATGTTATTAATTCTGAAGAGAGGCCGTTGGAGGTGCCTGGCTTTGAGTATTGGGGATCAGTGTTTGGTTTTTGTGGACGTTGGAGCATTTCCTATGAATTCCAGTTATTGGCTCCAGTTCACCCCAACAGCCACCTCGCAGGTTCAGGTTTCCAGAGGCAAGGCCTGAGGAGTTTGTGCCCTGTCCTACATTCCCCCTTTGTCATCTCCTGGGGAAGTTGGCAGCATCTCCCTTCTTTATGTTGTGTGTCTGCCATTGCTTTCTCTGGGTGATGGAAACTTGTTTTTGCATTTGACTGGGTATAAATGGAGCAGTGCAATTGCTGCAACTTCAAATGTTTTGTATTTGAGATCTTTTACTAAGCCACAGGTTACACAATTTTTTGTGTGATTCTGAAGGCAAACAGGGTCTGGCCAGTCACAGGGAGAAGTGTAGTAGCATCTGAGCTGCAGAATGGAATTGTGGGGTACATTTCTGGAAAAAATAACTGTGGAAGATGTGTCTAAGATGTGTGATACTGTGTTTTGCACATATTGTCTAACTAGGGAAACTGAGAGAATCAGCAATGAAATGGCAAGGTCATGCAGAAATTCATTGGTAGAGATAAGAACAAAGAAGCCTCAATTTTCAGTCATGTGATGTAACTCCAAGCCTATTTATTTATCTCTCCTCCTCCTTATATGCTCCCTATATGAAGTTTCCAAGGATAAGAGACAGCCATTCTCTTTCTGAAAGCTAGGATTTGAAATGTGAACTTTTTGGAAGTTTTCATTAAAATCCCTAGGGAATGCCAGATATCCCATTTCCTGGGACTCTCAAAGGTCATTTGTTGAACAGTTTCTTCTAAGCATATATGACAAATTATTCCCTTGGCACAATAAACAGGACTCCAGCCCTTTAATTATAATATAGCACTCAATATCTTTAGACATTTCAACATTTCCTATGTATCCTACACATTTCATTACAAGGAAAGGTTGAACAGAATTAAAAGGGTGACATTACCCAAAGATTGATAGTTTACCTGTCCAAAAGGGAAAGTCGTATACAAGAGAGCACAAAGGAAAGAAGGATCCAAACCAAGTTTTGATTGCAGAGGAGACCCAGATAAGAGAGTTTTTATTATCCACAGCTTTTAGCCTTATTTACCATCAGCCTATCTTGCCACGAGCATGCTTTTTACTTCTGACAGCTCTGAATTATGACCATTGTGGGATCCTATCTCATTAACTGAAATGGGAGAATAAAACATCAAACAATCATAAAAATAATTTGGCACTGTGAAACCACTTAGGAGCAGCTGTCAAACAGGTTGGAAGATAAAGTTCTAAATAAAAAGAATAGAGAGCACTGCAATGTCCTGCCATATGCTTCCTCTGCATTATAGACTCCTTAATAATATGAAGTGCCCGTGTTTATGCAGAATAGGCCAGACACTCCATATATGATATTGATTATGCCTTAACCCCAATTTAGTAAAGACATACTCCTCCTTTTCCTAATCAGATATCGCAGAAGCAGTTTTCTGAAAATGTCCCTAATGCCAAGACATATTTTATCTCCGAAGGCTGTGGCAGGAGATAGGGCTTTGTCTTGCCTGTTGTCATGGCTTGGAGCCCAGTTTTAGGACAGCAAGGCCCCTGTGGGGCTCTTCTCCAGCAGTTTTCATCCAGCAATTCAAAAACATACATCTTTATCAAGCTGTTGTTGTCAGACAACATTAGATAATTAATAGGCCATTTGTCAGCCTGCACAAAACATGTTAAAATCCCAAACGCAATCAGGGTAAATATAGTTGCCCGCTCTCTGAAGGCTTTTTGTTCTGACATGCAGGCTTTGCAGGCAGATATTTACTATTAAACAAGACTCATTATTAATCACATCTAATGTTAATTAATTAACAGCCTCTGTGCATTGAGGGGGCCCTGTGACTTTCAGTTGTTTTAAGGAGCTAATTGGTAACTTAGCAGTTTGCATGGGAGTTGTTTCTTGTTCAGTTCACATCAACTTTCTCAACTTAATAGAGTAACTGTGTTCATTAAAAACCCAAAAATAAAAAAGAGTATTTTTTAGCAGCATAAATTAATATTGTAATAAGCCCACATCTGAGCTCTTTAGGGAAGGTGTAATGATTTGGTTCAGACCCAACCTTACCATCAGTGTTGCTGGGTTAGGGCAGGTGTGCAGATAAAAAGCTCTCGGGAGGCTGGAGGCTGATTAGATGGGATACAGATGATATTGTATCCTGCCTCCATGACCCAAGGAGAGGTGCTGGCAGATGCTGACCATGTGGTGGAGATACCACAGCAGCCTTCTTGAGCTACTGGCACTCATTGATGCTGAGGAGCAGTAATTACAGAGATGTCTTTGAAAACCCTGATGCCTTTATGGTTTGGCCCCAATTCTCAGCCCTACACTTTGGCTCATCACTGAGCAGTGGAGAAGGAGTGTCACTTCTGCTGGTGAAGTGCCCCCAAGTCTGGTTTGCATCCCCTTAGCTGGATATGTTTGCCTGAGGGAAGGAGCTGCTGAGAAGCAGAACCTTTCCCACTTAAAGATGCCCTTACTGTAAAGGCTGTTTATTTCTCATGCAAGGAGAAGAGAGGCAGGATTGCCAACATAGGTTAGATCAGTGATCTGTGTGACAGTCAGAAAGGTGTCACAACACCCAAGCAGTCACTTGGGCTGCAGAATTCCTGCTGACCCAAACTGGAGGTCTGTGGGCTTACAGGCTGTGTGCTTTGGCCCAGGATCTCCACCAAACTGCACAAGCCACTTGATAGCCCTGAAAACAAGTGTCCTTTTTTTGTTTCCTCAACATGCCCATTTTATTGTACGCTCTGACCGTGCCTTGGGTGCTGTGGTGGCTGGTTGTGCTGAGTGGTGACATGTGGTGAATAAGCCTGCATGTAAGAAGAATTAGCTTGCATAACTATAAAACCATTGTGTAGAAAGGGAAATGGGCGGGGGACAATATTGCTTAATTACCTGTTCCTAGAAATTCTGCTCCTGCAGAACTTCCATGGCAATCAGCAGGAGGGCGGCATTTAGAGTGCTCACAGCATTAATCCCTAACACAGCTTGTGAAAACTGCCTTTCCTTCATGTTCCCATTATATAACTTGGGGGCATAAGTGTCTGGGCTCCAAAAACTATAAATCTTTTAAAATAGTTGCTGATTTCATCACCCACTAAATAAAGATGACATTTTTGTGAAATATTTTGTATTCAGACTGTCTGTCCAGCCATGCTTTGCGCTTTCTCCTCTTTGCTGTGTCAATATTTGCATTGCCAACCCTATTTTGGAGGGTTTCTAACTTGATCTTGCATTTATTTTGGCGAAGAATGTGGAACACAACTTCTTACTCTGAGAATTTGTTTTAAGAGAGGATGATGATGATGGGTTTTGACTTGAAGAGGGGCTGAAGTCTTGGGAGAAAAATGGGCTGGGAGGGGCTGGTACAGCCAGGCTGGGGGTGTTGTCCCACAGTCCAGCAGCGTAGCGATGGCAAAGAGAGGTCTTAGTCCATATCCATGGAACATCACCTCTGTCACGTCTGAAGGTTGGATCAGGTAGAATAGCTCACAAAAGGGAACGGAGTTTCTCAGAACCTTGTAGCTCTGTGACTCTTGGGTGTGTGTCCTGCTACCTCTCACCTCCAGTGGGATCTGCAGGTCTTTCCTTGCAGAAAGAGCAGGCCAGTCTCTGTTGAGTATTGCTTGCTGCTTTTATAGCTCAGCCAGCAAGTCAGTCCTGCTAAAAGTGCCTCATTGCCCAAATCTCAGTATTTGAGGTTGAGAATTGCATCTTGGCTCAATTTTATTGAGGTTTCACTCCAAAAATTCCCGAAATAATTAGGGAAAGGGAATTTTTGGAGTCCTGGATGCAAATATAATTTTTGAGTGCTTTTGAGACTGTGCGTATAGTTTTGCATTTTAGTAACTTATTTGCAGATACATCCAAAAAATATTTCATGTACCTATGCCGACAAATACATCCCTACACATGTATATGTTCATAATCACATAGGTGGATATATTTCATTGCATTTATAATGTGTGTATGAAGTACTTCCTTGCACAGATATACCTAAATAGCTCTCATAAAGAGGAACCACAGAGCTTGGATTTTTTTACTTTTGCTGAAATGCTGACACCAAACTGTGTGAAAGGAGGAGCTTAGTCCAGAGGGAAAAATGTCCTGAGAAATGTCCTTTAGCTAACAAAGCCTGGTGCTGGCATTAAAATTAATATTAGCTGACGAGGCTCATCAGTTATACCAAAGCTGTAAGTGTTGTATGATGCTGCAGTGTATTCTGTCATTATGAGCCCAACAATATACTTCAATAAAACATATGTCATGATATATCACAGGCATTTATCCTGAGGGCATGAAGCTGGTGCTGTTGGGAAAATTTGGGTTTTGTTCGCAACTGTGGCTTCAAGTACAGGATCTGTGGGTGCATTAACTAGGCTTGAAGTTCAAGGAGATGCTCAGGTTGTCTGTGTCACTTGCCTGGGGTGCTGGTCACATTGGGTTGTGCTGTGGTTTGGTGCCTGAGAAACCAAAGTACCCTCTCCCAGCAGCCTGTTCATCACATCATGCATTGCCTGCTGCCACGGGCTTGCCCTGGAGGTCTTGGGATACCTCATTCATCTTGCCTGTAGTCCCTGGGGCTCCAGCATTGCCCAAGACCCACAGCATACCTGGCCAGCAATGGAAACTGTATCTGCATCTGTGTCTTAGTGGTATGTGTTCAAAAATCTAACAAATTATGTATTTCCAACACAGGCTTCAAAAGATGCAGGATTAAGTGGTTAAGTAGGCTTAGGCTAGTGTTTCAAGCAAGGTGCTTGCTTGAGAAATAATATTTATATTGGCTCTGTGCTGGCAAATATACAACCAAGAGACAAACCAGAAACTTTTGCTTTCGAGCTGTAACACTGTTTTAGGAAGGGAGGGATATTTCATTCTCCAGACAGAGAAAGAAGCTTCCCTTATGCAAACTCTGAGCTGTGAAACATTATTTCAGGCAGAGAAACCCCCTTAAAATCATGGAAATGTTTTTCACTAATAAGGTTCAACTTTCATTCCTCTTTAAGACCAGTTGAGCAAACTTCAACAGAAGGGAGATTTAAAGAACAGCAATATCTGTGGAGAATGCTGGAGTCTGGCATCACTTTGCATTTTTCCCCACTTGTCCTAGACTGAAGACTTGAACCATCCTCAGTCTGGGTTACACCTATGCCATCAAAACTAGGAAAAAAACCCCTTAGCCCAAAAGGCAATTTTATTGAATCATGCAGTGATTGCCAAGTGGTATCCAAGACTGACCAAAAAGGTTATGTCATAGATTTCCTCATGGACTTTTAAACAAGCTTGCCTGGGGTTGGATGACAAGAAATTTAAGGCTACCTCCATCCTAAAAATGCTAGGCCATTTCAGAGCAAGAAATAATTCGAAAGAAAATTTGTATATGCTTGATTGATTATCTTATTTTAATCCATATTAAAGCTTTAAGTCTTTAGGTGTGGCTCTTTAGTTCTAACATCTCATAAATTATGGCTATAATGAAGCAGTCATTTATCCAGGGCTGATGATAAATGGCTTGCCCTAGGAGGAACTAAAGAATAGGCAAGTAGATCATTTTCATATTTGGTGAAAACAATATTAAGTACCCAGACCTCAGTGATTGCCCTAATAAATGAATAATCTGAGGTGAGGGGCTTGGCAGTCAGCGTAAAAAATAACCTGAGCTTTGGCTGTCATTTGTCAGGCTTTGCTATGACAGCATGCATTATGGGTAAATGAGCAATCAGCAGGAACTATGTTATGGCTGGGATGTTTTTGAGAAATTTATCATATGCATTGCTTGGTACCTTTAAGACCTTAAGGCTTAATGGCCATAGTGCATGACTGCAAGCGAACACAGCTCTTATTTACCATTCTATGCTTCATTTGCACTGGATCCCCTTTTTTCCATGTATTAGGGGAATGAGCCTCTGTTAGTTTTGTTTCCCAGACTTCCACTCATACGGGATATTCCAGCCTGCTCCATGTTGTTTCTAAGGCACCATGATGTTTGAGGGATTTTGAGGATACTCTGCTCAGCATAGTAGAGATGTCAATTTATATTTAATGAGCTAAGTCAGTAACACATGGATCGGATGTGTAGGAACAAAACCCAGGGGAAAGGCAAGGAAACACAATAAAGCACTCCTGCAAACACCTGAAGAGCAGTGGGAAATTAGGTGCTGTTACCTCTTAATTAGCCATGAAACATTCAGGTAAGGAGGGGGAACCACAGTGAAGGGTGTTAGAGGGTGTCTTGGCACAATATAAACCTATTTTTCCAGACTGCTCCCAATGGGAGTGCAGCACCAGTGGTGTGCTGCATGATGCACTACATGAAGGCTCATGGCCTGGTGGCAATATTCAGCCTTTCTCCTCAAAAAGTGCCCCAATCGTTCCTTTCCTCTGCTGAGATTTGGCACTTTATCTTTCCAGGTTGCTTCAGCTGTAACTTAATGGAAAGGGAGACAAAAGCAGGGAAACTCTTAGTTTCTCTCTTACTTAATTATTTAATGGACATATTTAATAGGCATTAAATGATGGAGAAGATCTAGGGGGACCCAGGTGTGCTGAGGCACTGGGAGGAGCAAAGCAGTGGGGCTGAGGCTGCACACATGGAAGGGGAGTCCCACGCAGTGGCCACTTCTGGAAATGTTGACATAAGTGGTATCCTCAAGTGGGCACAGATGTTGAAATCCAGGCCCTGGATTTCTGTGAGACTTCTCAGTTGTGACTGAAATGGATAGGAATTTCTTCTTCCCTAAACAAACACAGATTAGCAGGAAAAGCATTTGGGTGAAGGAAGGAGCAATGAAATGTGCTCTTTTGAGAGGCTGAGGCTTGTGAAACAAAGCTTGTCCTGGCATCACACCTGCCTCTTCATGGGATGCATGTTACATCAGAGTGCTTTTCTCTTAGTTTTCTTAAGCTTTTGAAGGAAGAAGTGATGCAGGGACATGTTTTTTTTGTTTGTTTTTTAAATTAATATCTGAGAAGGAAAATTGAACAAGCCAAACTGTGAGGTTTTCCACTGGCCTGGAAAATACTGTCAGGATGAAGCTTTTTTTTGGAGTTCTTAACTACAGCTTTGTTTTCTGCCCCTAAGAGCCTCATCCTGTGAGGTGTTGAGGACACTGACAGCAGCAAGACTGTCTTTGCCTACTTCTCTATTGGGCGTTCTCTTTTAGAAATGTGAGCTTGGATGAGCACGCTTCAGTGGTTTGCTGGATCAGGGCAGACCTTCACAGCATATTCCAGGACAAAGTCTGCAGCCTCCTCTCAGCCCCAAGTTTGCCCTTCTGCTCTTGTGCCATCTTCCCAGCAACCAAAACTTTTTAAAATTGCTTTTGTAATTTAATATTTTTTCTTTTTTTACTATCATAGAAGAAAGGAATGTTAGAAAATGCTCTGATCTAGCTTTTCTGAAAATTTAAATGCTGGTCTGCCACAGCTTTCAATATCTCTTTACCTGCTGCCACTTATACCTTTCACTTCTCATTAAGGAAACGAACCCAGAAGATTAAAGCACTCCCAATTTAGCTTTCTAAATGGGAAGTGAAAGTTGAAAGCAGACCAGCTGAGAATAAGCGCCACTGAGAACTGCAGCTGGGCTGATGCTATTAGAAAAAAAGAGACCAATTCTTGCTTCTGATCTGTCATTTAAGGAAGCTTGTTTATGTCTGACACCAGATGAATATGTAGTGCCCTTTCTCATTGAGATGAAAGTTTTACTTTGGACCGATCACATATCACATCACTAAATGCTAAGAGTTTTTGAAAAGTAAGGCAACAATCCTGTCTATAAACAAGTTCATATTTGTGGAGTCCAGTAATATCCCAGAGATCCACATGGGAATGGATTCTGAGGTTGGAAGGAGTGACTGTAAACCCTTTTCAATGAATTTTGGGAGACTGAATCTGACTAATTTGTAAGCACAGAGAGTGAAGGGAGAGGAGGGTGGAGGGAGGTGGAAGGTTCCTGATGTTCCTTAAACTCAGGCTTGTTTTTAATATCTGGCTGCTGTGCTTGTTCCAGATGTTTCCCCACACCTCTGTATTTGCTCAAAGTTGATAAAGCAAATAGGAACCCTCCAGGAGCTGTGGGTCAGATCCTTAGGGAGCATAACTTGGAAGCAGCACTAGAACATACTTAGCAGGAAGGAAATCACTGTGTGTTGTCCATGAGGCACAGGCGAGCACAGCAGAGGGTACCAGGAGCTCAGCTGCTCCAAGACATCTCTGTAGTGCAAACACATGGAGGAAGAAATTAAATAAGCTGGTATTAGATACCTACAGACTCTAATATTTGAAGGAAATATGACACAATGTAGCATTTCTGGGGAGAGTCTCAGCTACATCTGTATGAACTGTTTTGGTATAGGTATCTTACTGCCCACAAAATAGAGAAAACTTTATTACAGACACAACTCACTGAGCCAATGCCAATAAGAATAGCTTGAAACTGAGAGTGCCTGAAGTGATTATTGGAAAAATTGGAAATACCTGTTGTATTAATATATGTTGGGGTTGTGATTTAAGCTTTGTGTCTGGACTTCTGATTCCCCTTGCTGAATCTGAGTTGGTGTCAGGAAATTAAAGGGCTCATGTTTTCTTGAATTTATTTAATAGTACAGCTTTGAATGGAAAATATAGAAGTAGGGTTTGCTGCCTGGCATTCTCCACATGGGATGTGGATGTGAAGTCTTTAACCTGACCTGTGCTGGGATTTAAGTGATCTGTTTATCCTAGAGTATGTTATGAGTATCAGTTTGCTCTAAATATATTGCTTTTAAGTAATTCCTGACAAAGAAAAGGAAGGTCTGAATATACCACATGTCTTTTATTGCTTATTTGTTTATAGTGATTGTAAATAATAGTAATTAGAAAGTCGGCTGACTACTAAAAGTCTCCTGGTAAAATCTAGGAGCACTGGTATGGCAGAATTTCTCAGTTTGAAGTGACTCTATCTTTGACAGTTCTCCTAAGGTAGGTTATTTTGGAGAAAACATATGTTTCCATTTTCTCTCCCTCGGCTTCCCTTTTAGTCCCCAGGCTCTACTAGGGTCACAGCAACATTAAGGCTTTTGTCACTGTGATTAATAGCTCTTTAGATCATCTTTAATTCACTCACTAATGACTGAGGGTCTTTCTGCTCTCCAAGTAATCGTGTGATGTATGAGCCGATAGTACACCTTGTGGCAGAGGTGAAAATCATTCAGGCAATGCAAATATTGTCACGGGGACAAATGTTTTCCCTGTTAATAAAAATTAATGAATTCTACCCAGGAGCTAGTTAAAGAAGCTCTGGTGAGAGAGATCCAAACACAAACAAGTTCTTGCTGCTTGGAACCATTAATTCAGCCTTTCTAGATATGTGAGGATAATTATTAGTATTTCTGCATCTACATAATAGATGAGAGAGTGGCAGGTTGATTTAATTACACAAATGCATTGCATTGCAGGTAGATCTGTCTTTGAGCTATGCCCATGTGTTGGTCTTCACTTAAGATGGGTTACTTTGCTTTGCCTTGATTATACCAGGGCTTTTATTCCATTTACTTATTTAAAGTAAACTCCTGTTCCAGGCTGAATAATTACTTCCAACCAAGGGCCGCCTTGGTCAGGATGTCATAACTGCAAAAGGATGCAAAGATGTTTACATTTTTTGTGAGTCCCTGTTACACATCATAAAAGGTTGATGAAACAGGCTGTAAATTAATCATCTGGAAGAGGAGGAAGTGCTTTGAGTATCTTATTCTATTTATTGCATACATATGAGTAACAATAAAAAGGGTTCTGTCCCTCAGCCAGGTCACCCGATCGGGTGGGTGTTCCTGTCCCTCACTTGGGGCTCAGGCTTTGGCTGAGTTGTTGGAAAGGTGTATTTCTTATTTATTGATGGAGCACAAGCCATGGTTAATGCTGTTGTCATTTTTTTTTGCTTCATTTTGATAGTCCCCAATTCTTTCTTCTGATGACAAAAAGCTATTGTCTCAGTGGAATAAATATTTCTGAATTACTTCCCAGTCCCAACCTTATCATTTACATCTTAGAACAAGAAAACAGTAAACTTTTAAAAGACATAATTTTACCTCTTCACAGTGCTTATCTACAAAGGAACATATTACTGAGGGGGGGAAAGAGCTCTAGTTGTTACTATTATTTCTGGTAGACACCCAAGGAGAGTAGCTAATTTGTTCTTCATTAATGCCAAGGACAAATAAAGCGAGGACTGAATTATGCATTTATTTCCATTGTGCCTCTAACATGAGCTTCCACTCCCCATCATCCTCCAAAAGAATTCCCAAACCTTTGCTGTGCATTTCATGTGATACCATAGGGTGCAATAATATGGTTTTAAAAGAAGATGAATTTAGTGGTGAATCTTAATCGAAGGCAGAAAATTACATGCAGCCCCCCTGCTGAAAGAAGGATGGACAGTAGGCTGCAATCAGAGGGCTTTTTTGATATAGCTCAACAACAACCTTTTAGTGTTAGTTCACAGAGGCCTGGGCAAAAACCTTAGAGTCAAATTTATTTGGAATTTGAACACTTTTTAAACCTGGGTGTGATGGATTGCACCAGTTATCTCCATTTTGTGATGAGCTGACTCAGTCTTAGACTTGTGGGCAGCTGGAGATGAAATTCCCAGCCTGTACAGCCCTGTGCAAAATGAAAGGTATATGGAGCTGACCTTTCAATTATCAGCACATGAGTGTATGTAACCAGGTGCCCCTTTTGACAACTAAATGCCACAGGGCCCAGGCTCAGCCCCTGGGGGTTTAAGGGCATTTTCCTGTGATTCACTGGGGTTTGGATGTGTCCCTTACAAAGGTTTTGCACTTTCATAAAACCCAAAGCACTTGGACTTGAAATTAATAGATTTTTATGTGAAAACTTCTTTTTTTATTTATGGTAGAACGTATAAATATTCAACGAAAAGGATTTTTAATTTTTCTGTCAGAAGAAGCGTTTGACCCTTGTTTCAAAGTGCTGTGATAAATTATTTTGTCTTATATATAATATTAATATTAAAAGAACTGCTATACTGTACAAGACATGTATCTCCTAAAATGTATAAAGCAGCATTCAGAAATGCATTGCCATATTAGAGACAGAATCTGTTTTATCCCAGCAGAATAACGATGTACAAAATTAAGGGTGTTTCTCCACTCTATTTCTGGAGATGTGGCCATGACTTATTTGGTGAAATAAAAGTCTGGATTTCCCAGCTCGCATCTAACTTTGGAAAACCAGGCTCTATTGATTAAACTTTGTTTAACAAAGAAATTGGGAAGGATTTCTTACTGCTCCCCAGTGATAAATTGCTGCAATCTTTTCTTTTATTATCACCCTGCTAGTCCTCCACTGCTCAGCCCTGAGTTAGGCACCTAAATAAGATCCAGATTTGCCCAAGTGCTCAGGAGTCAGGAGTTTCCACTGGGAGGCTTTTTCCTGAACTTCCAGAAGAATTAGGTAACGGAGACCGCCCGTTCGGTGTCACAGCAGGAACCAGTCTGTTTGGCAGCCTCGACCTAAAAGGTTTCAATTCTCTGAGTGGTGTTGCTTTTGCAGTTTCAGGCATGTCTACAGAATAATGAGGACATTTCTGCATCACCCTGTGCTTCTGGTTGTGGTTGGGGTGCAAGGGGACCGTGTCCCTCCAGAAAACCTTTCTCAAAATACCTGAGTCTCTCTTGTCATGTTGAGTGGACAAATATCAACCACTTTTCTTGCCACTGAATTTCAAGCAGGTAGAGCAGCCACTGCTGGAATAACATTAATAAAGTTTTCTACCTTTAGAAAAAAATTATTATTTTTCTGGTGGAAAGTTCTAACTCTGTCAAAGGTTGCATATGAACACATTATATATGCCCACAGTAATTATCAGTAACGGAAGGTAACTGCATTAGGACAGCATTTTGTCTGGCAATGGAGTGTCACTTTCCTGTGAAGAACCAAATCATCCAAAACAGACTCAGAGCACACCTGTTAGGCTTGAATTTTTGAATTTCTTGCTGATTTTTATGTCCTTGGCCTTAGTTTCTCATATTTAGTTTCTTCTAGTCCAGCTCTATTCTGTGTGGAGGAGAAACGTTCCCATGCTGCAAAGAAAATGAGAGTGAAACCAGGCTCAGTGCAAAGTGACTTCACTTGCTTCCTAATCAGTTTAAGGTGGGAAAAGTCCAGGAGGAAAACCTTTAGGTCTCTCCCAATCCCTGCCTCTGTTTTCCTATCAGGATGGAGAAGCTGAAGCCCAGAAATCATCCATGCCTGGACTTTTGTGGGATAAAAACCAGTCTACCACCAATGGAGCCATTCTTTCCACATCCAGGTCAATAGGTGGCAGATGGGCACAAGAGAAGGAGGGCTGAGAATTCCATGAAACCAATTTAAAAAAGAAATTTAAGCAATTGCTTTAGGAGTTGGGCACTATATGTTGTATAGGATGTGAAGGATTTATATTGGATGACTGTCTAATCTTCTGTGTAAGTGGAACTTCTTTGGCCTTATTTTGAACCTGAAGTAATAAGGAAGGAAATGAAAGCAAAGGTAAACTTAAAGTATTTTTTTACTCTAAATGCTTTCAGTAAAGGGCCTTGTTATCTAATGATTGGTACTAGATGGCTGGTATAAATCGTGTTGTTTGTTCTCTGCACTCATGGCGAAGGAAAGCAGAGGCAAAAGGAAATCAATTGGAACTAGCAGGTAACAAATGACCAGTCTTAGGCAAGCAGAGCAGATGGGGAAAATAGAGTTGTGGGCATACATTATTAGGAAATGCAGTGGTGACTTTGCCTGTTATTTAGGAAACACAGAAAATAATGAATATTTTTGATGGAGGGAGCAGCTCAGACAATTAAGAATGTGGACTTGTTTCAATATTCAGTCATATTTTCAATGTTTTCTTAGAAGAGGCTCTTGCTCTTAATACTGAATTATCAAAAGGATAACCAGAAAGTGTGATGGCAGCTCTTGTGGAGCCCCCTTATTGCCAGCTCTCCAGGGAAAGCCCTGACAGAGCCAGGCTGGCAGTACAAAATTCAGAGGCAGTTCCAGAGTTGCCTGGGGCTTTGGGAAATATTTTGGCATTCCTGTGCCAGACTAAACCCTGCGGAGTGGCTACAATATTGTCAGATCTGAATTTAGATGAGGATAAACTCCAGTGAACTTCTATTTGGGGATCTCTCTCTTTATTGATCTTTATAGCTATTCAAAAATGTTCATTTTTGTGAAGCACAAAAGTTGCGTAAAATAAGTGAATAGTTCCAGAATAGGTTGGTGTTTTGGGCTTTTTTTTGTTTGTGTTGTAGTTTGAGTTTTTTTGAGATGCAAACAGGGAAAGGACCAACTGGGCAGCAACTCTTTTCACAAGGACATCTTGGCAGTGGGGACCAGGGCTGGATCAGCTGGTGCATGGGCAGTAGTGAGTTTTGGTCTCCCTCACTTGCCATGTGCACACAAAACACTAAGTTTACATTCCTGATGCAAACAAGATTTTTGAGAACTGGAGCTGAGTGTAGGGAAGAAAAGCATCCTATGCATAAGTAAGCCCTGGGACCCACCAAGGTGGGAATCTTCATCCTTGGTGGTTTTAAAGACCATCCAGACTGTGCTGTGAGAGACTATGTTTGCCCTCTCTGGAGAGTCATGTCAGAGTCCCCTCTGGATGGTCTGGTTTGGGATTTGGCCTCCTACTCTGCTCACTGGGCTTATTTGAGATCCTGGTGTGAGTTATTCATCCTTTACACGTGACTCTGTGTGTGTAGGTAATGGGGACAGCTTTCTTTTTTGAAAGCTTTCTCAAAGGATCTTAACAATATTCTCTGTATGTAGCACAGTGTATTAGTTCTGCAAGCAAATCCTAAAATGCTACAGAGCGGACACCCTAACACCTTGAAAAGTATCAGTAAAAACTGCTGAAAGCATTAAAAATAAATGAATCATAGGGTGAGAACTAGCATGACAGGTAAATAGGCAGGACATAAAATGCCTCTGGAATCTGTGGGATATTTGCAGGTACAAGGGGGCTTCTAAGTCAAGGTTCATTTACAATGTCTGGTTCCTCTCTCCAGGAAGGATTTCTAATAGATTCAAGGAGACTCCCAGCTTTTAGTAGGTCTTGGGAGAAGAAAGGCAGCTCTGTGAGGAGAGAGGTTGGGTTTGTTTATGGAGAAAACTCACCAGCCACGTTCCATATTGTGTCCTGCTCGGAAGAACAACCGAAGGCTTTCACCCTGTGCAGGAAATGGTGTTTCTGTACAATGGCCACAGCTATTGTAGGGAAACACCATCTCCATGGTGTGAAAGCCTACCTCAAGATGGGCTGCAGCCTCCTAGAAGGCTGCTGCTCCATCAGGAAAACATTTGTGTTTTACAATTAGATGCTGGTTGTATTTTTTTTAACTGCCCAGGATCTGTTCCAGCCTGTGGCTGCAGCACTGTCTGAATGGTGGAGTTTTGCCAAAAGTGAACAGCATCAGATACTCTGTTTTACCATAACAAGTGCAGAGGTGAATGAGTGCTGTCAGGAAAGCACCATGAATACTCTTTTCAGTTATTAACTGAATTTATTATTTTGCTGGTAGAAGCTAACAGCAGAAGGTGAACATTAATTTCACATCTGCATGAACTCATGCTGGAAATGTTTGGGGGCTCATTGGGTCAAAACAGCTAAAATCACAAATATTTCCAGTCAGTCGTGACTTTAAAAATATCCAGAAGTGTATTCAAATGGAGGACACGTAAAAGAATATCGTAATGTGCTCAGGCTATTATGTGAAACAGAAACAGGTTGAATAAATCATTACCTGTTGTTATTCACCCAGTTTGTGAGCCCTGGCAGTGTGAAGCAACATGCTTGGTCTGCTCTCCTTGCACATCAGCTCAGAAGGAGCTGAGATCTTGGATAAAGAAAGGTGGTTTTATTTGTCTTTCATCAACAGCTCTGAGCATCATCTTGGTTCACAATAGTTGAAGGAGTTGTAGTATGTGCTTTGATACTTGGATTTTTCATCCAGATCCAAAGCTTTAGGAAATTCCCTGCCATGACATTCTCTGTGTACAGAAGAATATTTTCTCATGAGGGGGAAAACTTGTTCATCCCAGGAGGATTCAATGGAGAAATGTCCTCCTAGAGTGGTGCAGGAAGATACAACCATCCAGTTAATCTATTCAGACTTCCAAACTTGGGGGGCTGAAGGGCTTTGAAGGAGTTCTTCATCTTCAGCAGCTTAGACTTAAAATAACTAACCCCAGCTTTGACACAGCTCTAGGACAGATTCTGTATAAATCCTCCACTCTCTCCAGAGATTGCCCTGTGCTGCTTGGACAGAGGGCTTACCCTGACCCCACTGCTGGGAGTGGGAGGTAAAAGAGTGTGTGACTGGGACAGAGAGATGCCAAATGCAAATTGACATAATTGATGATGAAAGGCCGATTGAGCAGACACAATTATTTCATTAAAAAAATCTGAATTTGGGGTTATTAGTGCTTTTAAGTAACTTCTTTGAGTTGTGGGAGGTTTGACATGAGTGTGTCCTCTCAGACTTCCCTCTGGAAGAGGAAACTCTTTCCTCTTTGTTTGTGGACAACATTGCCTGGGGGGTGTTCAGCCAGCAGAGATGGCTTTTTTAATGGAGAAACAGGTTTGTAGTCTGGTTATCTTCACTTATGAATTTATGGACTGAATATTTAGACTGTGGAGATGACTTCACTGAGCTGAGGTTTTTTTTTTTTAATTACAGAAGCAAATAGAAATATTCAAATCAGATCACACTAATTAGCGAAACTAATTATGTTTTCCCGAGCATCTCTTCTTACCTATTCTGCAATGAAAAAAAAATCATTTGCTCAGGATGTAAAACAGGGGAAAGGAGATTGCTGTGACAATTAGCAGTAATTAATGAGAAACTTTGAATTGCTTTGTGTTAACCTCAGCATCTATTAGTGGGAAAGGCTTGGATTTGCCTGCTGAGGGTGTGCAGGAGCTCCTTCCTTCCCAGAAGGGAAGCAAAGATGTGGGAATATGACAAGGAGTTAAAATGGCTTTACCTATTTTTTAGTGAGTGTTAGAAATAGTCACGTGCACCTGCTGCAGATTCACATCTGTCTACATACTTGTAACAAGTAAAATGATACTGGGAAGTGTTTAATTAAAAGGAATTTTTACATCTTTAGGGTATGTTTAGCTTGCCTTGAGTCACTGCACGATCATTGCAGCTGCCTGTAAGATGTTACTTATTTTCTACAGAGGCTTGTTATGTTTCCGAATTTTATTTCATTTTTTTCCCCACACTGGAATGAAAATAAATCCCTGGGAAGTTTTTATGAAAGGGAGACATATAATAAAATAGCATCTTTATAATTTAAGTAAGATCAATTTTCTTCCAAGAAAGATCTTTGTAAAGAAAGGCTCCTCTCTGCCCCAACACACATATATATATGTGATGGTGCTCCACCTCCATTCAGAATTAAAAAGGAAATAAAGACATTTTAGTCAAAAGTTTTAGTGATTAATTTTCAATGACATTGCCATTTAAGGTAACTAGAAATACTGAGACCACTAGGCCAAGCTCATACAATTACAGTTTACAGCTTCTCCCCACACTGGTTGTCTCCTACATCCATGGGACACATGGAATTTGTATGACAGAGCCTGGTAACAGTGCAACAGAGAGCACAGATGACATCTTGCCCCATGTAATCAATCAGCTTACCTCTAACAGTAGAGAGATCAGAATTTATTGAAGTATTTTGGATTGGTCCATAAAATGCTTCAAAGTATTTTGCATAATTGGAGCTCCTGCATGGCCAGTAGATAATACATCTAGGGATGTTTTCCTTTGGAAATATTTAGATTTGAAGTTGTGAGCCATGTGAACAGCTCCTTCAGAAGTGACATGTTGGAAGAGTTGAGAAACAGATCCATCTTCTGCACTGCTGCTTCCCTGTAATTGCTTCCTGAAAGCAACTTGTCCTCAATATGATTTCTGCAGCAAAGGGAGAAGAAGCCACATTAACCCACTGAAAGGGGAGGTGCTGCTTTCAATTCTCCTCTTGCCCCTGCTTTCTCTCCTGATTTATGGCTTAGTTGTATGCTTGCTCCTGACACAACTGTGTTGTCTCTGTCATGGTGCCTGGGATTGTATCTCCCCTTCTGAGGCTCCTGGGCCTTAGACTTGCACCATCTGTAATTGAACAGCTGATGATTGATAATTGAATACAAGAATAGGCTAAAAAGCTTGGCTTGTGTAGCCAAGGGAAATGAAGGCTGATGGAGGTTGTGTCTGATACTGAAGGTGACAAACACTCCCAGCAAAGCATTTAAGCTAAAGGACAGTGCTGGAACAAGTACAAATGGGCACTAAAATGTCCATGAATATTCTGAGGCCAGAAATGAGCTTTCTAGCAATAAAAGAGGAAAAGGGAAGGCCACCTTTTCCATGGGGGTGATGAAATGAGGACAATATACTGACAGAGCTGTGTGAAAGGTGCCTCCAAACAGCATGTTGGTGCTCCAGTGTGCTGGTGGACCAGGTAAACATGAGGTCAATGCTTTTGGTAGACATACAATGGCAGGCATGGATTTCCTGGTCTTGCATCCACGTTTGTGACCCCTTTTGCTGCAGAGCAGAGGACCCTGCCTGTTTTGTTGGTTTTCATGTGCTTGAAAGGAACACTTTAAAGGATGAATACATCTCAGTAAAAGCTCCTTTTGGCGTCTTCCCTTTCCTTTCTGTCTTTGCCAGACTTTCTGCATCTCAGGTTGAACATGGCAGGCTGAGCTCTGACCTCCTGCGAGATTGAGATATGTTGAGAGATGGTGGCGTAGAATAAATGTGGAGACCTTTGTCCCAAGGAATTTCATTCCTGAGCATGGCATTGTTTTGCTCCTGTGATATATGACCTATTTTTCTATATTCTCTGCTGAATTGGGGAAATAATCTTGGAGAGGTGCTTTGTGTGAGGGTCTGGCATTTTGTCTCAAGCTGCAATGCCAGAGTTTTGTGCTTGATGGTGCTCAGTCCTCAGTGTAATAAGTTTGCTTTCAAGAACTGGCATTTTCAAAAACATTTGTTAGCTTCATTTTTCTTCCATTGACCTCAGCAGCAAGCCCCTGAGAGTGGAGTTAGTCAAGGTGGCACACTTGTGAGAAGCCTTTTTCCCTGCATTTTGAGGGAAGGCAAAGCTTTTGTCCCAGGGCTCTGGATCAATCCTTACTTTGCCTCTGCTTTGCTCAGTGTTGTGCATTGCCTTCTGTCACTGCTTTTAAAGTGAAGTAGTTTGTTGCTGAAGTTTGAAAGTGCTTTGCAGTATTTAATCTAATCAGCAAAAACTTCCTCATCCCATTATTTGGGCAATTTTGGGGGAGGAGCGGTTGTTTTCACTTGGGTTTTATGATTTATACTTCATTTTTATTATGGCATGTTTGTTCAGGAGGAGGATTTTTCATGACTTGCCTTTGTAGTGATTGTTTTGTACTTTCTTGGGACAAACCCGGCTCTTTTGAAGGTCTGCATGCTTACGTGCAAAATATTGGCAGATCTCTGAGGCTGAGGAATGCAGTGGAAACTGTAGTGCATCCTGTGCTTTGATTTCTGCAGATCTCCTTGTGTTAGTCATGATTCTGAAGCAGAGTTTCTTGCTTCTAGCTCCTATCTACAGTAGGTTCTACTCTCATTTTATTTGTATTAAACCTATGGTTGTAAATGCCGCTGATGGTTCCTAATAAAACTACTGATATTACAAGAGGTTTGGTTGTTCAATTTGAGGCAGCTGCATTGTTTTCTGGACTCCTACCCAAGGGCAGGATAGGAACTCAGCTCCTTAGGGAGGCAGATCTTAGGGAGAAAATGAAATAAGACATATATAGATATGTAAATCTTAGGTATATTTTCTACAGTGAGCAGTGGGACAAGGGCATCTTTGTTGGTTCTATGCTCATCATGTGAAATGTACGTTCATCCCTTTCAACTTGTGTGTTTAACTCCCTAAGAATAAAATTACTTTATTCACATGACTAAAGTTGGACTTAAGTGACAAACCTCTTGTCAACAGGGATGAAAATTTTGTGGTTTGGTCTTTGGTTTCCCTGTAAAAACTGAAATCTGCTACCAGTGATAGTCTGTATCACCCTCCTCTAGTAGGTTTGTTAGTGGAGTTTCCAGTGCAGCTCAGCTAGTCAGGAATTGTATCTCGTGTAGTTTGTAGGTTGGGATTAGAGGAAAAGAGGATGGTAATACTCAGAGTTGTGTGGATTTCATATGAATTGCTTTGCATCTCCAGACACTCGATTTGAGAGCAGCCATGCTGCTTAAATCAAAGAGAATTTATCAAATCCTCTGTTTTGTTGTTGTTTTGGAGGGCTTTCAGAGGATGTTTACTGTTGTGTATTTGGGTTTTTTGTTTATTGTTGTTCTGCGATGGCTGAGTTAATTCACCTAAACTCCTTTTTCTATTTATTTTTATGGTTGTTTCTCTTCTGAGTTAATTTGCAGCTTTGCATCTTAAGATTTCCCATTGTATGCACAACTGTAGCTGATTTTTCTGGTGCTTTCTTTTCAAGGGAAGTGGAAGGGGACAAGAGCAAAAATAATCTTGTCACTAAAACTCTGAGCTTTGAGCCTTGTGATGTCCACTCTGTATCATCAGGTGGCTCTTTTGCACTGGGAGAAATAGCATTTGAGAAAACCAGTATCCAGCAGGAACCCTTCATGGGGCTTAATACTTTGAATTTTGTCATACTTTGTCCCTACTTTCCCATGTTTTTCTTCCCCAGTAGTATGTCAATGTGCAAATTCTGGCAAAAGCACAATTATGCACTCAAAGCTTATGAATTAAACTCCCCTCAAACACACTTTTTAAGGAAATCCTGCAGTATTTAACAGTGTGGGGTTTTGTGTACAGCAAACCCCTCCTGCCACACTGGTACAGCAGTCCTGAGGGGATTTTCTCTTTTTTTCCCCCCTTCCCATCAGACTCTGACCCTTTAATAAAGCTCATCTTCTTAATTTTATTCATCTCCTGGGGTCTGTGGCCCTCTGGCACTGGTGATGGAAACAGGACATTGGGCTTTCTGCATTCAGACATGGGCACCTTGGCTTTCTCCTCTGCAATGAGAGGTTACAAAAACACATCTCTCTCTTACTGCTGGCACACTGAAGCTGATTTTGGCTTTCTTAGGCAGCCTCCAGGTTGGGTACTAGTTATTTAAGGCAGTTGCATCACTTACACCCCACCTTTTGATGCATTTTTTTCCTGCAGGAAATAAGCTATGACATATCTCTAAGCATCTCTTCTCTCCACTCCCATTCCACATCTCTGATCGTTGTGTAAACACTGCTCCTTGGGATGCACCAACATCACAGGCCTCCTAATTTGTTGCATTTGTAGTGATTTTTATTGTAAATACTCCTTGTGGATATTAAATAGTAAGCAGATGTCCCTCAGAATATGTGCTTTATAGGCACTCTTTTGTTTGACAGAGCTTTGAAGAGTGGATATGTATTGCCTAGTAGCTTTTATTTTTGAGTCCTTTATTTTTAACAAAGCAGACGTTAAAAAAAATAGGCTTTCACCAAAATTATACTACAAATCATTGGGTTAGCCAGTCATTCCCAGTCCCTTACTCAGCTCAGAGTTTTGTAACTGCACAATCACCCCTTTGGGGGTGTGTTTGTGCTGGATGATCAGCAAGTGCTCCACTGCTCCCTAAAACTTCTCCTACATTTTGAGAAACTAAATATTCCAAGTGGCTCCCTCCTCTTCAAAACTATTTTTTCCACTTGTACTGTTACTATATAACACCACAGAAAATCAACTCTGAAGCAGGGCAGAATCAGAGGGGAGCTCTTATCAATATATTTGCTCAGTGAAAGCTTTATGTGGCACCTCTGGAATCAATGGGAGATTTGTCATTGATTTCAGGAGGAGCACAAGAGGAATCAGATGAATCTCTTCCTCCCCATATATTTGATATATGGCACAGGATGTGCAGTTTTCTCTGGTGCTTCCCAAGTTTGTAATTTGTATTTCACCTTAGTGCCACTTTGTGAATTTATTGGCAGCCAGAAAAGCTCCATCAGGGTTATAGAGTTTTGCCTCCCTTTTGGTGGTTATAACACTTTTTTAAAGGAATGTTTAGTTATTTTTAGTTAGGTGCCACATGAGTGGGTTGATACCAGTCTGCCACCAGAGCAAAGTCATATTTTTAAGAGACTGGGCGAATACATCGAAACTCTGCTAGCACTTTTATGGATGGGGGATATTTTGTTAAATAGATGTTTATCTGGGAAAGTCATCATCTGGCTAGCAGCATACTGAATGTTTCTAAGCAGCTAACTTATGTATACTAAACAAATTTGGTTTGGCTGCAGCTAGAGCTGCCCTGTGGAAATTCTCAACATACATTTGTTTGATTGAGCTGTCATTTTCAGTTGATCTGCTGATGATCTGTGTCACTTTGTTTAAATGTCCTGGTGGTTTTTTTATTTTTTTATTTAATACAGTGCAAAACCAGTCTGCTTTCTGTGATGGATTAAATTGAGGTGAAATTTGAGAGTTACTCCTGTTTTCGATTTCTGTGCCCTGAGACAGGTGGGCTGGAATGACAAAGAACTTCACACACAAACACATTAAAACCAAAATGGAGTGGATGCCCTTATGATTTAAAACATCCGTACATGTGTCAACTACCAAATGCTCCTGTTCAAAGTAGTTGCTGGGATTTGCACTTTAAACAACAAATGGTATTTATTTGGTCTATCCTGCTCAGCTAAAATACCTGGACAAAATGGGTGCTGATCTCCTTTTCTCCTACAAAATTCCCTAGGGGTGCATAAATCCTCGGGTTTTGGCCTCTGGTGAAAGAACACAAGGTTAACCCCAAGAAGTCCCTGGTGGACAGCAGGGAATGGAAATGGGCTCTCCAGCATGGTGGGAGTTTGTCAGCCCACTGTGGGACCTGGGCAGCATCTCTGGTGTTCTCAGCCCTGGAGATGTCCTTTCTGCAGGCACTTTGAGAGGCCAAAGCTCCCAAAGGACTTACAGCATTTGGTTCAGGTGTTTTTGGCTTTGGAAAGTGTTGTTCAAGCTTTGTGCTATGGATTGTGCTCCCTCAGGGTTGGTGTGTGTGAGATTCTGGTACTTCCATGGATTTTGGAGGGGAGTGGTGTTGGCTTCAACAGGAAAAAGTGGGAGGAGATGTGGTGTGAAGAGGAGCACAGCACCTGGGAAGAGCAATCCCACAGCCTGGGAAGATCTGCTTTCCTTTCACTTCAGTTTCTACTGAGCTTACCAGAGAAAACTTAAAATGTGGTTTTTTGCTTCCACTTCCTGACTCTGGAAACACCTTCTGTGAGCAGTAAGTGCATCACTGATGCATGAACAAGTGCAGTCCATGCTGCTCTTGCTCTGCTCTTCTTTCTTGGTAGAGACACTGATGCTACAGTGAAGAGCATTTGAAAAATCTTTTTCATGACCACTGAGGGTTTTGTGAAGGGTAACAGTCTAGCTTGAAGACTTCTGAACATTTTTGGCTTTATTTTGAACAAAGGGAATTCAAGTCATTCTCAGAAAAGTTTTGGGAAAAACCAGTGTTTTCCTGACATAGAAAACCCCCGGCTTCTCAAGCCTCTTTTGCTCAAGGACTCCATCACTTCTGTGATTTAGGATGTGTCTCTATGTTTATATATAATATTATATTACATATACAAGTTGTATATATACATCCTTGTCATTATAAACAGTACTTAAATCCATGTCTGTAAACATAAATAGATATCTAGTTAAGTACTCTTTATAACAGAAGATTAGTCCATGGTGACATAATAAGTAGAATTAAAGTGTATAACAACAGCATGTTAGTTTGAGCTTGTAGGGTCCTGGGAGATCCTTTGGGATGGAGATCACTGCCTGGGCCAAGGTCTCTAATGGTATGGCATCCAGTTACACGAGGGCTGAATTTACTCCATTAAGAACTACGTATTTATTTAAGCTGTCATATATCAGCCTGCACATAAAAACAACAGAGCTTGTGAAGATTGCCAGTTTGGGAAAAAAAAGAAAAAGATTATTTTTCAGATTTGCTTCCAAGTTATTGGGATGAACCAGAAGCTTTCAGAGTGCTGATTTATTGCTCTCCGTTAGCAGCTCCCCAGGAACCCTCTGATTCTCCAAGATCAACATCTTCATAGAAAGTGATACAAGGTGCATGGAACAAAGAGGGGAATAAATTATATTAGCAGTTAACTTTCTTTACAGTTAATATATATTAATAAATATCTACAAAACATTTGAGGCTTTGACCAGGAAGCCATGTAAAATAAACTGTAGTCCTAGGTTTTTAGGGTTTTTTCAAAGTCAAACTAGATCTAACTGATGTTAACTGTTTCACAGCGGGGGTCTCGTTCTGGTTTCACACTGGTGTCACTGTTGATTTTGGAGGGGGGATGTGATCAGAATAAGGACTGTCATTCCTGCTGCCTTACAACAGGCTACTGGTGCTACGAGAACACTTGGCATGCCCATACTGTCCTGCTTTGCATCTTCAAAGCACTGGGGAGAGATGAGCTATTCACCATGGAGCTCATCTGAGGCAAATGAGATAATATGATCCCGTGGAAGAAATGGGAAACCCAAGAGGGAATGGGAGAATTTGTTACTGGATATGCTTGCAAAAGCAACTGAGTGTGCAGTGTCAGAGCTACTCGCTCCCAGTATAAGCAAAGACTCTGGTTTGATAGACCAGAGAGACAGAGCCCAGGAGGTCTTTCCTGTCAGTCCTGTGTGTGCTGAACTATCTTCTTGATCTGTTTCTATCCAGCTGCTCTTGAAAAACGCTGCTCTTTGCTGGCCAAAAACTCCCCAGTGGTTTCTGTGTCTGATCTCTGTCTGTGGAGTTTTGGCTTGTGTGGAGGCTTCCAAACACGTGGGATGAGGGCACTGTGGGGCTCTTGGTCCTGGAGAGCTGCAGTGGAAGTCTTCCTGTGAGTACAGCAATGCAGATGGATGCAATGAATTTTGCTCACTTTCCTCCAAAGAATAGACAAAAGGAGTGAATGGAGGTGTTACTGTGTCCAAGTGAAGGGAGTAGCAAAGGACTTTTGGCTGAGGTTGAAAATAGGTGTTAAAGAGGGAACAGGCACCTCCCAGCATCAGCTGTGGACCACCAGCAAGGGAGAGAGGCAAGGGTGGAAAGCTCTTAGTGTTGAAAACCTCCAAGCAGTCAACCACAGAGAAAACACCCTTCAGAGACATGCTAGGTAAAAATACAGCCAGACAAACACTCTTGGAGGAGTTTCCAAATTACACAAGGAACAATTTTATAGGAAAGAGGTGACAACATCCTGGATTTGCCAAATTTCTGCAAACACTTTTCCTTTTAAAACAAGTCTCCTGATTGCTCAGCAAAACTCTCAAAGCTGTAATATTTGGGGTTTGGAATTTTTTTAAACTTCTCTGAATGTTTTCCTTTTTCCTGATTTTTTGGTAATAACATGGAAAAGAAAATGAAACAGTTCTGAGAAGAGTGGGAAGGGAAAGAAGTGGGAAAGAGTGGAGAGGAAATGAAGGATTTTCAGGGGAGAGGTAACTTCTGTTTCTTGAGAACCTTCCCCTAGCAGAGGATGCAGACAGGGCATGGGGAGGGAGCTGTGGCCACTGGCAGCTCAGCACCATTCAGGGGCTCAAGCACATGAAGCCTGTGGTGAAGGAGGGGCTGGGCCCTTGTTTTACCTCTGTATGGATGCCTTGATTGCAAAGAGCCTGGTGTTTCCCCTTGTCCTCTTATACAAAGGCCAAGAAAAATAATTGCTATGGATCCTTGTAGCTCATCACACTCATGTATGCCATGACTTCCAGAAAAAATAAACTAACTTAGAAAGGTAACAGAATTTAAGTGTACTTAAGGGGTGGTGTTTCCTTTTGCCTCCATCCTGCTTTGAAGTCATGCTGCTGTGGACTCTGGGGCTTGTTGTAGGGCAGCAAGTAGCTTTTGCCCAGTTTTGCTTGGATGGCTGCAGTAAATGCTGTCAGTTCCATGGACAAACCTCCTCTGCATCGCCCCTGAAATGATTGTTTCAGTAAACTCACTGGCAAAAGTCCCACTGACTTTAAGATACCCCATAAATCCCAAGTCTGATGGGACAGACCAGCCCTCTGAAATGTGGCAGGAAACACAAATGCATTTTATTGACCATAAATACTTTGTTGATATTAAAAATTAATTAGTGGTTATGTAAAACTGTATGGCTGGGACAGGTAGAATTTCATTTTTTTAGAATTTCATTTTTTCAGAACAAACTATGGAAGTGTTTGGAGGAATGGGCAGGCTCTGGAACAAATTGGTGGAGATAATGCTGAGAAATCTGGTTCAGGTGCTCCTTTTCCTGGAAAAAAACTTGTCAAAGTGTGCCAGCCAGAGACCTGAGTCTCCTGGAGAAAAATGGGAGCAAATGATCATTCAAGGTTTGGAATGACCCCACCCAAAACAATGTTGTCATGCAGGAATGAAACATGATGAAATCAAACCATCCCAAAGTGATTTTGTTAAATAAATAAAAAATATAATGACTTGACTCATCCAAACAGGTTGAATGTAAACATATCCTGAAGTCCTAAATGATTCAGAATCCCCCTGCGCACCTGATGTGAGGGATAGTTGTTGTTAAGATTCATGGTTTTCCAATCAGCTAAGTATGTCCTGTATGTTACTGGGTGACCTTCTGCTGAGAAGTCACTTGCAGGAAAAATTGTGGCCTTGTATCTCCTCGGAAACAAATGCTGGAAGCCAGTCTTGCCAGACCTTGAGCTTTTGAAGTGGACAGTATTGTAGGATTAATTATCTGATACTTTTCCTGATTAGTGTATTTGTTATGAGTACTTCTGGTAGTGCTTCAAGGACTTAACTACAGTGTATCACAGTGTCACTTGAGTATAATTAATACTCTCTCACTGTAATTGCATAATTAAAAAGCTGTCTGGCTGCTGGTGCAAAGCTCTGTGGCAGCTCTTTTATCCCCAGATTTTTGGGGTTGTCCTGTGCAGGACCAGGACGCTGATCCTTGTGATCTCTTCTAACTCAGGGTATTCTGAGCTGACTGCTCCCTGCAGCTCTGTGTCCTGTACTCTTCCCAGGTGGAGGGCAGGTCCCCTCCCCAGTGGTTTCCCCTTCTTGCCCTCATGGTGTGACAGTACAGGCATGACAGAGGGAATGGGGTCGCTGAGCCATCACTAGTTCATTCTTTTTAAGCTGTTGATGCCTGGAGCGAGAATTGCTCACCTTCCTAAAGCAGATGGATGGTGTTTGCAGGCTAGTGCTGGAGTGACTGCTGGCAGGAAGGGGTTAAATTCCTTTTTATTCATAAAGTGCTTTTGAAACAAAACTTCATGACCTGGCTTTTTTTTTCCTCCTTTTTTTCAAGTGATTACACTTTGCCACATTATAAGGGAGCGAATGCATTTGTGTCTCAGGACCGTACTCTGCCAGATACTGACATGTTCAACATCTCCTGTGGCTTACCAAACACATCAGGGACGTGGACCTCCCTCTGTTTTCTCATTATGCCAAATAATGAAATGTGGAAATAATTCTAATCCTTTCTTCTGGTTGTGCTGTACCTCTTAAAATATGATAAACTCAATCCAATTAAAAGTCATTACCTCTACAAGGCTTAGTCTCTATCTATAACCTTTGTTTTATAATTCACTCTGTTATCTGTCTTCATTATAATTTGGTAGAATAGTCATCTTTTATTACTTCTTTCTGTTGGAAAGAGGCATGTGATTTCCAGTGCTACTTTGTGACACATCTCAGTTTAAAACAGTAAAGGTCTACTAATGAGTAGAAAGTAGTTCAGTTACACCGACTTATTACACTGAGATAAAGTTTCATTTGTGTTGATTATAATAATATAGGTTTAAGTAATTGTTTTTATTTAAAAATGTTCTTTTGCAGCAATAGATTGTCATTGTGGCAGAGACCATTAAAGTGCATTACCTTTTCTGCCTTACCCCAGCTGATACAAATTTAGTTAATTTTGTTCCTAGTTAGTATTTTCTGTATGTAAGTGGCTGATCTCGCTAATTCACATTTAACCTTCCTGTCCTTAGTTTTGTCCTGGCTTCTTGTGCCATGTCAGGGTGAGAATATATGTCATGTTTACCATTATGGCAATTGAACAATGAACAAAAGCTGGTTCCTCTAATCCATTTTCCTCCTTTAGCATTGACCAGTACCCAGGGCTCAAAATTTCAAGGCACATTTTTTTTTCTTTTTCCTTGGGTCTACTCTGTATAGAGAGTCACAAAGGGCACTAGTGAGTATGTGTTTGCTGCAGCTCCCCTCAGTTGAAATATTTTGCTAAGATACAAATTTAAGCTATTAGTTAGAGCCTGAGCAAGCTTTGGGCTGCCTCCCAGCTGCTGTGGATCTCTCCAGGCTCTCGCTAGCTGCAGATCTGGCTCTCAGTATATCAAATCCTACAGCTGGCACTTCCCTCTTCTCTTACCCCCCACTCTGTGTAACCCAGGAAAGGTTTTGAAAGTCAAATATATATTTATTCCATTGAGGAAACTTTATCAACCAGCACCAAAGTTTATTGGCACTAGCTAGTGATATAATGGGTAGTTTAAACCCTGCTAACTGCGAATAATTTTTCAGCGGTGTTTATGATTGCAGTAGACTCTAACAGACCAGAAGTACAGATAACATAAATATTTCTACCAGAGATGATTGTACTGGAACTATAAATAAAATTAGACTTAACTTGTAAATAAATTCAGAGCGTGCCAGCCAACATTTATAATCCTTTGTTGCTGCATGTAGTACAGTAATTTATATGGAAAGTGCACAGGAACACAAGCAGCCAAATTTTGCTTTCCAGTTACACAGGTGCAACTTCCCCTGACGTCGAGGAGAGCAGCTCCTGTGCAAATGAAAGTAGAATTTGACCTGCAGTCTCTCAGTGCTGGACCCTAATTAAAAGCCAATGTCTGGTCCACATCAGATGCTTCTGACTGTGTTACTCAATTAGACATGAATGACACTAGACAGAGCACCAAATGCTACTAGTTATTGTAGGGGCTGATGGTGAGAATTGCCAGAGACGGCAGGCAGGTCCCTACACAGTTACTATGTTATAGCTTTGCTGGTCTAGTAACAACACTTGGAGATGCTGAAATTATCCTCTCTTAAATACTTGATGCTCTTGAGTGTTTTTAGCTTCCTTTCTCACTTGTGGATAGATTTCTCTGGAGTGCTTGGTGCTCATCCTTCCATTGGGAGCTCACTTTGCTCACTCAGTATGAACCTCTTGTTTCAGGGTGGTTTTCCTCAGACGCTGTAATTTAGGAAGTAAAAGCTGCTTCCCATGCAAGGAAGGTTTTTAAATTTGCTTTGTGAATTACCTGCACTGTTGTTACTGATGTGCATCTTGCCATGAGGCACACACAGGAGCCACCAGCAGCCTGAAGCCCTTTGCATGGGGTGCTTCAGCTTTCACCCCAGCTGAGCTCCCTTTGTGTTTCGTGTGGATTCTGCTGCCCATGGCGCAGCACCCATGGGAAGTTGGTGCTTTATGTACTTCAGGCCCAAAGCTGTGCTTAGGCTGCCTTGAGCTGCCTTTTTCTCCTGCCTTTGTCTGTGCAGCTTTTCCTACAACTCCCTCTTCTGCCGGCACGCAGAAGGGTTTGCTCCTCATGGCTCAGCACCGAGGTGTGAGAGGCTTTGCTGGACGAATACCCTCTGATCAGCAGTGCCATGAAGGGAAGGCTGAAATCTGGGTACCACGTTTCCCTCTCATTTTGTCACATTAGTGTCAATCTGAGGAAATCTGAGTAACTTTGGCAAAGTCTAGGGCAGACAATGAGCTCGTTTATTTCTTGGTGGAAGTCTAAAATAATTATTTTAGATTTAACAGTTGCGTAAGAGAAATCAGAATGTAGCCTTTGGGGCCACCACATGGGTGCTTTGGTCCCCCTTGCTCTCACTGCATGGTCCCTGAGTGTGGCTTTGGGGCTGGACCTTTTGAGTGTGTTCAGGACAGCTTTGGTTTTCTTATGCTTGCGTTAGGGTCAAGTAACACAAGTATGCAAAATCCCTGTGTGTTTGAAGGCTAATGGTTGTGAAAGTATTTTTCCTTGGTAATTGAAGTAAAGATTCAGAACAGCTTCAAGAGCCGTGTTTATCTCTAAATGTGCTTGTAATCTCTTTTGTTGTACAATGGAACTTGCTATTTGTAAAACAGTGTTTCTCTCCTGTGTTTCATGATTTTTACCTAACTGGGAATTACTAGCTCTAGTCTGCTTAGAATCTAATCTCACTTGATTCGGCTTGTCTGATGCTTTTCACAATGGGGTTCTGCCTGGGGCCCCCAGACTGTGTTACAATACAAATAATAATAAATAATGGTCATTAGGTCCAGCTCCGCAGAACAGTTCTGTGAATAGGGAGCGGCACAAACCAGTTTTCAGGTACGTTAACTGATAAACTGTTCAAGTAGAGTAATGTAGCTCTTGGCAGGAGTCCCTCTTGTGCCTGGAGATAGTAACCCAATCTCTGCATGTTTCTAAAGCTAAGGATCCTGCTCTGCTTCTCCTCTGGCCCCCTCTGAGCCATGACCACCTGGTGTGGACTGTCAGGTGGCTCCCATTTCATTCACTGCTGGCTATGTGCTCCTTTTGAAGCTAATGGGTTTTCTTCTCTTAATTTTCTGCTTTTCTTGACCTCCTGTGTTTTAGACTGATGTGGATATATTTTGTAATCAATCAGTCTCTGCCTGTAACAGGTTTTTTTTTTCTTTAATACTTGTTCAAACAGAAATTCAGATAAAGGTGTCCATTTGTATGCAACAGGAAATGCCCGTCTCCTTTTCAGATACCCTTGCAAATACTCCAGACTGATTTCCTCTACACTGAATAGTAATGCTAGGTCAAACAAATGTAAATGCTCGTTGGTCTCTCTCATAGAGCTGATTCAGGGCTTTTTTGGTACCTTCAGGTCCACCCTGACCTCACACTGGAGAATGCATCTGATCCTACTGTGTTCCTAAAGCCTTCATTACTGCATCCTTGCTGAGAGCTTGTATCAGAAATGGTCAACAGATCTAGTGGAGCTCAAAGCTCCTGAGGTGTGATGGAATTCTCCCATCAAACAGTTATGCTCTCCTGGAGTCTAATCTTTGGGACTACAGGTCATCTTTCTCACCCTTGAGAACTTGCAGGAATGAAATGTGTCTCTTCTCATTGCAAAGAGCCACTTGCACATTTATCTCAGCTCTCACTTTATCCTGCTCAGAACTTGATGGCATTCTGAAGTAGGCTCTCTAGATGCCTTTGCTTTCAGCCTACCTCTTTCATCTGGAGTAATCAGCCATCCAGCTTATGATTAAATCACTGGTGGCCATGTGTATGAATCCAAGTGCAGAGAACTGGATTTCACAGAATCAGAGAATATGCCAAGTTTGAAGGGACCCACAAGGACCATCAAGTCTAATCCCTGGCTCTGCACAGTGCCTTTACCAGGAGTCACACCATGTGCCTGACTGTATCATCCAAATGCTTCTTGAACTCTGTCAGCCTTGGTGCTGTGACCACTGCCCTGGGGAGCTTGTTCAGTGCCCAGCCATCCTCTGGGTGAAGAGCCTTTTTCTGATATCCAACCTAAACCTCTCCTGACGCAACTTCAGGCCATTCCCTCGGGTCCTGTCACTGGTCGCCACAGACATGAGTGTTTGGCCCTCCTTATGTGCTTGGTGTTTATCAGTCAGTAGTCACTTTGGAAATGTATATCCTTAGCCACAATTTGCCTGAAGAAAGAAAGAACAGGTGTTCTGCATGGATATGTTTCTGTTTGTAACAGGTGCTTTGGCCCTGGAGATCTTGGTGTAGACTTGATCCTTGGAGGACTTTGTGTGAAGTCTGAGTTTTGACTGCTCTGAAACACTGGCAAATATAACAGGCTAGAGTGTTCTGCTCAATGTGAGTTGCCATCCTGTGGCATTTCAGCCTCACAAAGGCAAGTCTCACTGAGCGTGTGGCCCCATGTGCTCTGTCAGCAGCATGTCTTGGCCTCGCTCACAGTCGCAGCCAGGGGAAAGTGGTTTGGGTTGTGTTCAGCAACCTCTGCCTCTCTGTCATTAGTGCCTCTTACCTAATTGCCCTTGGAGAGGAAGACCGTGCTGAAACTGCTAAGGAACATCCTGGTGGAAGGAAGTCCTCTCCTCCTCCCAGCCATGCACAGGAGGCCTCTCAGTCTCAAAATGACCCCGGGCCCCAGAGTTGCAGGGGTGGCTTTGGCACGCTGCTCTCTCACCCTCATCAGGCACGTCCCCAGCACGCGGCCACGTGGACTCTTTCCTGCTGGCGTGCAAGGTTGTGTCAAAAGTGCAAACACAGGTGTCCACCCTGGTCTTTTAGTAGCAATTAACCTTTCCTCCTGGGTTTCCTTTGAAGCTCGCTTGTGTTTTTATTGTAAAATAGCAGTGAAGAATTTTATGGGAACAAACATCTAAGCTTCCACATTGCCTAATCTCATCTCTTCCCTTATCAGGGGCCTCATTTTTTATTTTGTCCAGTTTCTAGTGGGGATAATTATTGGAATTTAAAGAAGCCATCTTGAATTTCAAAACTGCAGTGCTATCTGTGTGAAGGATTTGCAGTTCACTGTGAAAATGATGCTTATCACCACAGTTCCTGGGTCTAATCCTTACCTTGCAAAGGTTTTCTATCAGTCAGTATCCTATAGTTTTGCTGGAAGCCCCTCTGATCTGTGTGGGTGTAAATTTTAAGGGCAATAGTCACATACCCTTTGAAAATTAAGCCCAAATCCTTGGTTCATGTACCTTGATTTTAATACAGCTCCTTCTACCATCAATTTCACAGAGATGTCTTAATGGTGTTCCCATCTCTTAGTCATAATTCAACTGTGTCTATTTTGAGGTTTAAAAATATATTTTTTTGCTAGAATGCATTGCTATTTCAGGCAAAAATCTATTTCAGTAATCTGTTCTACCCACACTGTTGGAGCTTTGGGGCATACAGGCCTATTATATTTTCCAGAGCTTTCAAGCTGAAAGCCAGTGTTTAACGACGACATCGGGTGTGGCTGCTGGAAATCAAAGGAGGCACAATAGACCCAGCAAACGGACTTGTCTCCCTGCCAGGCTTCCAGAGGCCGATTTATCAGCTGCAGGTTTGACCCTATATGGCTAAAAACGAGTGTAGCCAGAATGACTGAGATAAGTATAACTGAGGCCTTTGAGTCTGAGAAAGAGAAATTAAACTGGACTGTCCCTGGGGGAGAAGAAACATCTGTAAAGCTGTGCTTGCTAAATGTTTAAGGCTTGGCTTGTGCTCGCTCATGGGCAGACACTGCTGGCAAGTGGAGCTGAGGAAGGTGCCTTTGGGAAAGGCACAGAGCAGGTCATTGCTTGCTGTGACTGAAATTATTTGGCTCAGATACTCCATTATTTGGTGGAGGAGAGTTGACTATGGGATGCAGGGAGAGCCTTGGTTTTGTGGGACAGGGACAGCCACAGTGACAGTGTGAGATAGGCTTTTTAAGGAGTTTGAGTGTCAGGCATCCAGCTGTCATGGAAAATCAGTGGGATTTAGAAGCCTGAAGATTTTATCCCCCAGACCCCCCTTCCACTGAGCCATGTGCTTATCATCATCCAGATCACTTTCCTTGAGCGATTTCTCTTCCTGCACCCCATGTGTATATATGGGTTAGAGTTGGGGGTTTTTTATCCCAGTTTCAAAAACAGCTGAAGTCTTTTAGGCAGGACTGCAATCTAAACAGTTGGGGGAAGACATCTGAATAGGAGCAAGCCTGCCCTGGGTGGATGCAGCATTGCTGCTGGCCTGTGAATTCAGGGAGCACGTGGGAGTTTTGGGAATGCTCAGGGGTGTGGATGAACCTCTGTCACCCAGCAGAGCTGTGGCTGGGGGCAGCAGCAGTGCCTTGGTATAGCAGAGATGGCTCCTAGTGTGGTTGTCTCAGTGCAGAGCAAAGTGAGTGGTGGCATCCAGGTGGAGCTGTGTCTCTATCCCTTCCATGTCCTTATTCCTGTTCCTTGGAGTCCAGAGTGAGTGTTGCTGTGGGCAGGAAAGTATGGGAATGGGTTCATAAGTGGTAGGCTCAGAGCAAGCTCTCTGCACTGGTGCTTTCATGAGCTCTTGAGCCTCTTTGCCAAACTCTGCGCCACTGAACTGTGACAGGATAGCAGGATGTGGCAGGATTTCTGAACCATAACCAGTGGAAAATCCCTCTGTGTGTCCTTCTCAGCTGAATGGTGGAGTCAGTCATGATTTTCTACTTCACAGAGTGCCAGGTATAAGAAAAGTGACAAACTAATCAATATTGGGTTCAATCGTTAAAGGGTAGGGGGAGTTTGCCAAACCAGAGGCCGAGGGAACGGGTAGCTGAACTTTCTTGTGACATGTATGAGGTCATAGCCAGTGCCACATAAAAGAAAGAAAAACAGTTCATGGCTGTGAATAAATTGCTCACAGATGAAGAATCCAGTTTGCCAGTCCTGTGATGGGAGCAATCTATTCCAATGATTTGTTATGTCCCAGTGTTTGTCTTAGGCAGTACCAGAAGCATGAAACTACAGATATAAAACCGTGAGATAATATGTAACAAAGATGTGAGAGACAATGGGCTATGACCAGTTTCCAGTGGAAAAGGCATACGGTGCTAATCTACCATGGATAGTTTCTTAAATGAGCAAGAAATTGAAAGAACATTTTAAAGTTTCCTGTTTCTTCACTGAAACAGAGTCATTCTGAGTGCCAAGCCCAGCGTAACGCTTTAATTTCTGGGCCAACCATATTATGCAAATTATCCTCATGCTCAGGTCTTAAATACCCGATCTCTCAGTTTCAGTCCTTGGAGAACAGTATTTTCACCTCCTGTTTAGTTTTGAATTAAGTGGAATGAGTTCTGGTATGCATAAAAACCCAATAATGCTAATAAAGTTAAATGAATGTAAATAATTAAAAAGGTTTTTTTGGTTAGTTTTTCTTTCTGCTCCTTTCGCATGTGTTTTTGGGCTGAGCACTGTATTGCTCTGCAGCTAAAGTCTCTGCTAAAGTAACTCAGATTTTTTGCTAAAAGGAATTTACAATCAGTCTTACATTTTGAACTGTCAAAAACAGCGAGTTTTTCTTTTTTAGTTTTTGTTTGTTGGCTAAACCCCAGAGATGAAGGGTTTTTTTTAATGTGTTTTGGATCTGCCCCAGGTTGGTGTGTTTTTTTTTTTTTGTTGCAACTGTAAGAGGAGAAGGTTCATGTTCTCTATAAGGTGCTGCTTGGATCCTGAGCTTATTTTAGACCATTGCGTTTCTTGGAGGTCAATGGTAAGACACTGATTTACATCAGCTGAGGCTCTTGCCAAGAGTTGTGTGGTAGGCTGGATCCTTTCCTCCAAAGACTAATTGGAGGCCATCAAACTTAATTTTGGCTACTTTCGGTTCAATCTGTCTCTCTGAAAGAGCAGTAAAGCTTTCCTGCTTTTCACTTCTCTTAGACTTCAGTTGTAATGTATAATGCTGGCTTTCAATTGTAATTTCAAAGCGCGTGCGACGCGAAGCGCTGTATCCGGACCGGGCTGGACAATGGGTGTGCCTGCCTATACATCTGTATGTAATTCCCTCGCTTGTGCTCAGTGATGCAAACCACTTTTGATGTCAGGAATATTGAGAAACACTGTGTACCCCCGGGCCTACACTAGAGAAAAGGCTCATGTCCTTCCAGGGTGAGGCTCTGCTGCAGGATTAGTGATTGATGAAGGTGCCGCCCACCTCCCAAACTGTCCTCTCCGTTTTGTGTGCAGGCTGAAATGGTTTCATATGCAAAAGCTGTCAGGGTATTTCAAATCCTACTGTTTGGCTTTCTTTTCCAGGTGATGAATGTTTGTATGAGAGCTTTCCCGAACTTCCCTTGGAGGAAGCGCCAGAGGCTGATGGAGAGGCTGCAAATGTTCAGTGTCCAGCACCCATCAGCATCCAAGAGCCGTCTTCTCCAGCAACCTCCAGTGAAGCTTTCACGCCAAAGGAGAGCTCTCCTTACAAGGCTCCCATATACATTCCTGATGACATTCCCATTCCCTCAGAGTTTGAACTCCGAGAATCCAATATTCCTGGAGCAGGATTAGGGATATGGACCAAAAGGAAGATTGAAGCAGGGGAGAAATTCGGTCCTTTCGTGGGAGAGCAGCGGCCACACCTGAAAGATCCCAGTTACGGTTGGGAGGTAAGATGCTGTACACTCTTTTGGTCTATTGAGTTCTTGTGTGTCTATAAACATGGAAGCATCTGCAGAATTTGTGTCTTATCCTGCAGCAGCCGGAACATATTTGTGTGTACCAACTGCTTTGTGGCCTTTTGGGGCATTCTGCATTGATAAAAGTATCAATTGAAAGATGAAAAAAGTCAGAAATTAATATTGCTCTTCATGCATGAAATCTGTCTGGTTGAGTATTGGTGGGTGGTGTGTTGTTGGAACATTTCTGTACCATTTTTAGTCCATTCTCGAATAGTCCTGCAATATGTTTGTGGGTGAGGGATTTGCAAAAGTAACCACACTTTTAGGTTTGAAAAGAAGCTGAGTGCTGCTTTCAGGGTTGTCAATAGTCACTTTGTCAACGATGACTAGAATAGCCCTAAAATCTGGTGGCGTGTGGCTAAATTGAACAACCTTGTGCTACCTGGGGAGTTGATCCTGCTTCCATTTAACCTAATGGGAATTTTGCCATTACTTCAGTGAAGTACGTTTGGGTGCTGGTGTCAGACCCAGCACATGTGGGATGGTGGGGTTCATGTTCCTTCTGCAGATAATTTGGGAAATGTTGCTGTTCCTAAAGGAGCTCAGGGACTCCTTTGGTGAGTACAGGGTTGGCTCTTGCTTTCCCTGCCTTTGGGGCTGCCTGTTTTCCTCTCTGTGATATCACTGTGGAGCTGGCTGAGCTGCTGGTCCATGGTCAGGTCAGGGATTTAAACATCAAGTGGTGTGTGTTGCTGTTGTGTTATGATGTAACAAATGTTCTTGCATGGTTTTATTCATAGTTTTAACAATGTGCTGTAGGAACTGAGAGTAATCTCGGTTTTCCATCTGTACGTTTCCTTTGGTTTCTGATAAGGGGAGCAGCACAGTTTGCATGGCTCTCCAGGGGCACGGCTGACCTCTGGAGAGATGGGAGTTCATTTTCCCAGGAAAAATGGAGTTTTGCTGTGGGGATATGGTGGAAATGGAGGTTTGATTTGCTTTAACTATCCATAAACACTCGGTGAGTTCATTCCAAACTTTCCATCCAGTTGTTTAAACTCTTGTGAGACCTGTGACAATATGACAGAATAGTGTCAGGAGAAATTATAGACTTGGCAGTGCTCTATCGAGTTAACAGACTCTGATGCAATATAATTGCTAGGGAGAAATCTTTATTATTTGAAAAAGGCACCAGGAAACCATAAAATCTGACCTTTAACCACACCACAATTAAGTTCAGATATTGATCATAGAAGCTGAAACAAAACCGTTGAGATAGGGCTGTACTTGCACGTTTAACTTACTCCAAAATTGGGGTGTTTTAGACTGGGCCCTCAAGTGTCGTAGTGCAGGATTACCTCAATAAAACTGAGGGAAGCCCATCTTGATTTTCACATCCTTAGATTTAGATAATATGCTGCAATATTAGAGACTAGTTTTCCTGCTTGAAATATTTAGGATTTTGGGGTCTAAGATATGGAGACAAGAAATGAATATTTTCATAGTGCTGGAAGCGCAGCTGGCAGCCTGAATCCCTTTCAAGCTGCAGGACTCATGCCATTTGAATAGTGTGATGTATTTGGGACAGCTGGGGGAAGCTATTGAAAAGTGCTGGAGCAAAATCACACAAAATCAACAGTCAAGTCCCCCTGCTATTTAGTCACTCAGCATTCTGTGGTGATTAGGGGAGCTCGAAATGGAATATATTTTTCCAACAAGTGGGTTAAATACCTTTATTGTAGTTGAAGGGAAACAAAGAAATATTGGTTACAAGAGTTTACACAGTGAGTAAAATGGCACATAGTGGTGGTTAGGGCTGAAGGATGGATGAGAGGGAGCTGGTAGAGCTTGGGAATTTACTGATGCCCAGTCCTGACCAGATGCTCATCATCACACCCCTCTGGAATCCATCACTTCCTTGGGCTTGTGCTTTGGGATGTAAAAGGGGCAAAGAAGCTGTTACTGGTGTGTGGGCTCAGGTAGTGCTCAAGACATTGTGGGATGCTGAGGGAGAGGTGTCATTTATTGAGGCTTAAGTATGGCCTTGGTAATTTAAGCCTTTCTGGTGGTGTTCATTTTGCTTAAATGGGCACTTTTGACAAACAGGGCATTTGTCCAGTTAGGTGCCATAAGTTAGTTAACAAATGAGAGTTGATTCTGTGTTGAAAGGTGAAATTGTTGTTAATCTCAAATGGAGGAAGGACAGAACCACAATGTCTGTATGGCACTGGGTGTGTGTTTGACTTTGTAGAATGAGAGGTTTTAAAATATTTCTTTCCGCAATTATAGTTTTTTGATGAGTGAATTGTATTCCTGTAGATTCTGACATGATATACTCTTATGTTTGATTACATGTAATTCCCACAGTAATTCCTGTAGAGGTCAGCTGTGTTTGGTGGCTTCAAAAGGCAAGATGTCCCAATCTGCTCATGCTGCTTGCTGGTCCCACAGGCCAAAGAAAGTGTTTTGCTGTGTCCTGTCTTACTCGTTTCCTCCCCTCGTATGTGCAGTGCTCCAAGAAGTACAGAGTGGGAGTAGAACATTGCTAATGCTTGTGCTTGCTCAGTTCTCTTAAGTAGACTCCCTTGTGCCTACAGAGAGCATGACCAAGTTACTGGAAAAATCAATCTTTCCGTTTTATCTGAGTTTAAGGTGAAACACTGAATGTACAATGGTGTTTGGCTTTGAGATGATGAAGGAAGATTCTCTTTTTGAGACAATATTAACATAAATACAGTGAAATAGTTTAGGAAGGAAGGCCTTTTTCTGATGCTTTCTATATTATCAATTTTGCTATGAAGTAGTTGCTCTTTTTTTGGCAGTTGTTTAGGATTGCTGGGTAGTGTAGAGTCTTACAGTAGAAAATTTTAAACCAGAACCCTACATGCACATTGGGGGGAAGAGTTCAGGCACACACAAATTTGAACTGTAACTGCATTTTTGGAAAGGATGTTTTTATTCCCTCTCAAAAGGTTGTCATAGTTTTGGGTATTTCCAGCTGTGGGATACTTGAGACTTCCACTTTTTGTGACTGATATCCATCTGAGTTGATACTGGGATTAGCCTGTAGTGGTCAAGAGAGAAGTGGAAGCTGGAGGAAATGCTGCTGTTAAATTTTGCAGCCAGGCAGTTGATGATAAAGAAACATTTGCTGCAGAAGGCTGAGGAATTTCATTCTCCTGTATAGCAACACTCCTTATGGCATCGATGCATAGTTCTGTCAGAGCAAGTCCAAGAAAACAGTGTCTATTGTGTCCATTTATCCAGCTCAGCCATAAAACACGCTCGGGGACAAAGAATTTGTTGTGATATCGTTGTGCTTGGGTCATGATTAGAGTGCTGTAGATCAGTTTAAATGAAAAGCCATAAATTTGAATTTTATCTCATTTCGTGGGTCTAGAGCTGAGCATTATCTAATCAGGTATTGGTTAGCTAAAGTACAAATCGAACAGGGGGTCACTGGACAAGGGGAAAGGTCGAGCTTTTTTGCAGTTTGTCACCGAGGTTTTAGTATTTGCCGGCAGCCCCAACATCCGAGGGGGTCGGGAGGCTGTTGCTCCGTGGTTGTTTGAAAAGGGAAAATTGACTGCTGCTTAATCAACAAAGAAAACAAGCTTTTAAGGGAGGGCAGTAATTTTTTTTGTTTAAACAAAAGCAAGGGAAAGCAAATTTAGTTGATTTCATCGTGGTTCATGCCCTGCTATGAAAAACAACTGGGAGAGTATTTCAAAGCGAGCCCTTGACTGGGTCACCGAAGCTCACGCACCTACCTTCGACCGGCACCTTCCGGAGGACGCCCAACATCCAAACTCGGGGCTCTCACTGCTGTTGCAAACTCAAAGTCTCATTCATAAGGAGAAATTCTTTCCAGCTCTTTTTATCCCAAACTTTTATTTCTTTACTAGGAGGGCAAACCCAGGAGCAATAAGCTCTTATAAATCAAACCTGTCACAGAAGTAAAAAATATTTTAGAGTTTTATAAAGCAGCATATAATCTGTTTATAGAGCAGAGTATATTTTCCTGTCATGCCAGTGAGGCTGAAAAACAACTCATATTTGGTAGAGTATGCTTGAGCTGATGCTATTACTTCTAAATGGAAATTAGGAGGCCATTTGGCTATTTATTTATGTCTCCTCTAACATTTTTGATGTGAGTCCTTGGAGAAAACTGCACAGCTTCCTAAAAATTGTTCTGGAGCACAGGTTTCCCCCTAGTTTGTAGAGACTTGAATAGTTGCAATTTGAAGCTTTAATTCTACACTCTTTGGCTTTCTTTTCATAGTTTTAAAAATTAAGTTTGATATCCTGGAATCTAGATGTACCATCTCTCTCTATGGCAATTAAATTATAAATTGCAAAATGTAAAGGCATAGGCTTTCAAAGATGGAATCTAATGTATGTGCTCCCAAATCTGAGTTGTAGCAACTGAGCCAGGAGCTTGGTTTACTTTGCCTCCAAAAAATTCTGTTGTAACCAGTGGGAGTTATCAGCTGATTCCTCTCTAAGTATAGATGATAGCCTCTCTTTTTGGATCCTCCTTTGGTAAAAAAAAATCTATGTCAGAATGTTGAAAGCAGCAAATTTGTGTTTATTTTTTAAAATACAAACAGAACAGAAAATATCTATATAACTTCAAATGGAATTCACACATTTTAAAATTTGCTTTAAGCTGTTCTTATTAAACAATGACAAGGGCTGAGGGAAATGACTCCCCTGGAGTCAGTGAAATCACTCTGGGAGAGAACAGCAAATAATGTATTTTTCAAAAAGGAAAAAGAAAAGGATCAAAGATTTCACTTCTGAATATTTTTTTTTTTGGGGGGGGGGGGGATGGATACAGAGTACATCTTAGTCTTAAATAAAAAAACCCTTCGTTTTCTTGTTGTCTGGCATTTCTTGCTGCCCTGATTTTTACAGACCAAGTCTTGACTTTTTCTTGAATTGTTTTGAACAGTATTAACGTGCAAAACAGCTCCACACTCAACCGGGTGGTTGGAAAGCAGGGTAGTATAATACAGATTCCTTGCCTATGTTTTCTCCTTGCATATGGATTTCAGCACTGTAGAGACTCCAGGGATTTTTGCAAAATTATTATTGAAGCAAAAGCAGCAATAAAGATGTGGCTTGTTCTGTTATTTGGAATTAAAAAGGAATGATTTGTTTTATAGTGGGAGGTGGGGCTGCTTTTTGATCAATACAAGCCCAATCCAGTTTTGCAGAGCGTGTTCTCCCCCAGATCAACAGATCATCCCCTTCTGGCAGCTGCAGGTGGGGGTGACATCCTTACCTTGTCTTCAGCACATAGGTGATGTTTTATCCCATTTGGAGCTCAGCTTTGCAAGGCATAGAGCGCTCTGGCTGAGATCCAATAAAGCACTTAGGCACGGGCTTATCATCAACAGGATTACCCAGGTGTTTGAGTTAAGCACGTGCTTAGCTGCTGTGTTAAGCTCTCAGTTAGGGACAGAGTGTTCAGTGCACATAGGAGGGAGTTCATTCTGTAGATCTTGCCTGGGGTGAGTGTGCACGAGGGTGCTCCAGACAGCCCCTCCAAAGCTGTGTACAAAAACGACAGTGCTTACTGTGCTGTGAGTGTTACCAGCCTGAATTCTTCTGGGGTTTGCATCTGGGTCGTGTGGTGAGGCTGTGCCTGAGCCAGATGCTGCTGCAGCAACAGGAGTCCTGTGGAAGGGCAGACAGATGTTTTGTGAGCAGAGTGTTGCTCTAAGAGTCCTTGTCATCTCTGCACCCCGAGCAGCTCCCTGCCCGTTATCACCAGCTCTCTCCCTGCTTGGAGAACAGACAGTTTATCATTGCAAATAAGCAAACATCAGGCTCTTGAATAGCAAGATATGAGCAGGTGGACTTGTCATTCAGTTTGAATTAAATATATTGACAGCAAAGGGGAGCTGTTGGTCCTTTGGGTTGTTTCATGAGAATGGAAAGGGTTAGCACAGGGGGACCACGGAGCAATAGCCCACTGTTGTCTTTACTATCCTAGTCCTTGCTTCCACTCTTCAGTTTTCCTAATTCTTTGATGAACATGATTAAGCAGAGTCTTGTATTGTGGGTCTGGTGGGTTTTGGTGCCTTTTTTTTTTTTTTTGACAATGGCCACTACGCTCCCTTGCTCAGGCAAAGCTGCTGCCCACTGTAAGGGGAGCACAAACAAGATCTGAAAGCTCCCTTCTCAGTTTTCCAGGGGAGCTGTTCTTAGAAAATGTTCAAAATGGTATCACACAAAGTAGCTGAGAGGCCGTAGTGGTTGCCAGTCCTCTGTCCTGAGCCAGCTTTAGCACTGGGGCTCCTGCTCACAGGGCTGATCAGTTGCTGAGCCAACTCAAAGTCAACGTGGCCGCAGCTTCAGGAAGATGCTTTTGTCCAGTGCAGGAGATGGACAGGTGTTGGTGTGGCACAGCTGTTAAATCTGACAACAACTTTGGTCTCAATTAAAGCTGGAATGGTTTGTGTAGAATTGACTGTTTCTCCACCCACGGTGGATGCTCCTCTGCGTCCTTGACCTTGAGGGCAGGAAATGGCACATTTCATGGCACGGTCTAAAGCCACAGAAACTGCTCTGTAGGTCTGTGTGTGTATTGCCCACAAAGCCACGGAGGTTTTAATTTAATCAGGAGGAGCATTAACTCCTGAGGGAAGCAGAGTGAAACCATAAGGGTCAAGTGGACTTAGAGGTAGGAAGGGGAGAAGGAAGTTACCGTCTTCAGAGCAGAACTGAGGGGCTGTTTCAGGAATTTGTATTGCTCTTCAAAACAAAGTGGTTGTTATTTATTTAAATGCTCCCAAGATAGATTTCATTTGAGTCGGTAACACATTGTCCAAGCAGGTAATAGCATTAAATTAACGGATTTTTGAGGTTATCAAAATATGAAGAAAAATAATTGAGATATGTCAAATGTCACTTTAACAGCCAAAAACAGTAAATTGAATTTAGCCATTAAGAAGGACAACAGCAGAAAGAAAAATAAAAAATATTAAACTAAAGAGAATAATAATTGCATCTAATAGAACTGACAAACAATCATAATTCTTCCCATTAAATAAAAATGTTATAAAAAATTTATTATGAAATGCCACATTATGCAAGCCAGGATTCAAAGATGAGTTCTTTGCATTAAGTACAGTAGATGCCATTAAGGAAAACAGTCAATATGTCACTAAGCCACGGCCTGTAAAATTAAATTGATTTGGTAAATGTAAGTAAGATAGATCTGTTTGCTTTCATCATCAATTTTGAGTGGGTGAACAGGTGATGTCACCAACCTGGGAGCGATAAAGATGCAGGGCCATCTGGAAAGCTTTGTGATGGATGGGCAACTGCTTTTGGATAGTGACAGTGCTGTGGTACTTTGTCACTTGGGATGCAGTACTTAATAACTTTTCAATACCATCATAATAAATTTCACTGCCTTATTAATATAGAAATGGTGAGTTATTACTGTGATGGCTATTGTAAATAACAAGAGATGCAGCTGTCAGGAGCTGATTGTTTGGGCATGTTTCTTTAAGCAACACAGTTGACTTGGGATAATCAACGTATGTCTATACCAGCAGAGTTTATTGCTCTTGTCAAAAGAAAAAGTGGCATTATTCAAAAATTATATGAAGTCCATAATAAACAAGTTTAATATATTATCAGACTTTTCCTATAAGTTTCCTAACACGAAACAATAAATCACTTTTAATAATGCCTTTCCGTGTGCAATAATATCCTTATGCTATAATAATGTCCTTTCCTAACTATTCACCAAGCAGAACTTCTGAAAACACAGAAGGGTATCTCACACTCATCAGAACACTTACAAAATTAAATCTCCCTATCTCATTAAAAGGCTACTTCTGATATAAAGCTGATGGGCTCTAGCTGTGTCTTTCTTTTTTATTTTAATTGAACAGATGTAGTTAAAAGTAATCTACGACAAAGAAATACAGACAAAATTATAACCATGTGTCCCTAAACACGGGCAGGAAAGAGCATCTGTGGGTGTTTTATGAAAGCCCAGCACTGCTCCGTGACATTGCTGCTAATGTCACCGGTCTGAGGACTGGAGAGAAACAAAATGCATAGATAGCTGTTAGCAGAAGATGAATTACCAGATCAATCATTTAGCACCATTCAGAGTATTACACCATTGTTCCCTGGGAAGATAATTAAAGCAATGATGTCTTTCTTATTTGTGTAAAGAGGCACGAACTTGTAAAGAATATCCAAACCTCCTCAAACATATTATTGCTGGATGGGTTTTTTTGGTGGTATGCTTTTTTTTGTTTAAGCCCTACTGACTTTGCCTTTCAGGCTCTAGCTTTGTCCCTCTTTTCAATTAAATGTCTCTCCACCATTTCTATGACTGCTGAAAAGAGAGCCAGCAGTCTATTAACAGGCAATAAAGTTCAGGAAGCCTAAGACTAGTTTCTTGGGTCAGAGGTGAAAATTGCATACTAAATGAAACAAAGGTGTGTCTTGATGGCTCAACAAGCAGTGGAGAGATGAGGATACATATGGGTAGGAGGAGATGGTCATCATTAAACAGAAGCAAAGGAAGACAGGCGTTGGTGTACGGCAAAATTCTTATTAACCCAGATGAACACAGGCACTTCAGAGGATACAGCCCTGAGGCTTGGCATTTAAATCACCACGTGGTTTAACACTATCATTGCAATCTGGGCGTTTGGTCTGATAAAGACATCATAAAACTTTTGTTTTAAAAGAAAATTTAAAAGAAAAAGGCCAAATTTTGCTTGCTAGAGCCTGCAGATTGGGATGTGTTTGTAAGAATGGCACAAAAATATACTTGTTTGGAAGTAAAAGAAGAAAATAATTGGCTAATAGGGTATTTCTACCCTAGAGAGTATTAATATGGAGTTTTGTTGTCGTGACAACCCTCATGTTTCCTGGCTGACTGGTAGGTGGCACGTGCAGGAGTGAAGACAGAGGTTGTCATAATGCAGCCTGATTTTATGTGATCGCTCTAACTTTTGCACGTACAATATGCATTAATTTGGAAAAAAATACAAAAGTTAAGTAGCCCTTCCTTTTAAAGTCCAGACCTCACGTTTAGTGTGGAAAGATGTAAAAGATCCCACAAAAAGCATAACATTTCATCAGGTGAAGCCTATGGTGTAAGGGGGCTCTTGTGTATAGTGGGTTTCCCAAAGCGTTGTTCTTAGTCTTAACTTGATGAAGTGAATTGGCAACACGCACTGAGATGGCTTCTGATGTGCTGTGTTGGAGACCTGGTGTGGAGCTGTTCTGGATTTCCAAGAGGAACTTTCAGTGTCCTCCTGTCTTCTTGAAATGGCCTCATGTGGCAAATGGGTTTCCAAAAGGTGTAGCTATTGGCTATGCAGGTAATTTATAAAAAAAAAAATCTGAATATTAATGTTTTCTAAGAGATTTGTGGTCGCGGTTTTTCTGTTGCTTACAGCAGCAGCTATTTCAAAATCACAGCAGTAATGTTGGCTTTGTGCAAAAAAATGTGGGACTCTCCTGGAGGGGAAAATGGAAGTCTGGGGGTGTGAAAGCTTCAGGATTACTGTATTTGTGTGAAACATTCTGTAAAGCCAAATTTTAAGTAGTCATTTAGTGATAAACTCTGAATGAGCCAAAATTTGCATGTGAATGTGGAAAAAGTGATTTCTCTTGCTAGTCTTAACTTGGCATCTACCTGTGTGGAATATCTACATGTGCTGGCACTCAAATGAGCAGTTAATAGGAAGGAGAGAAAATAAGCTTTTCTGTCATCTTTTAATGCTAAAACCAGAAAAAATCCACCAAGCCCTCTGTGTCTGCAAAGGACGACGGTGCTGATGCCAGGGAGAGTGCCTTGCCATGCCCTTTGAAATACACCTTCACTCTTGTGCAGAGAGCAGTATCTTACCATTTTCCCCCAGCAGAGACCATGTGAAGTGGCCTTTTTATTCTTTGAAGACCTGTGGGCTCAGAATGCATTTCCATCCACCTGCTGAGCCCAGACACTGCACTGCTCTTTACTTCCTTCATCACTGTTCTCCTCCTCTCGTAACTGGTGCTACTTCCCTCCATGTCATCCCAAAACCTTGCAGTCAGCTGAGATCTTTGTTAAGGCTTGTGAAAATCCCTTTAATTTCTTTCTTTCCAGCATCCTCCAAATCTTTTAAGTCCCATCCATCTCTGGCCCTTATAACTGGCCCTCATCATCCTCACTTTTCAGCAGGTCTGTGACATAAGAGTTGTCTTTGCCTCTGGAATTGCCTGTGTACAGAATTTGCTAACCAGGATCTGATTGCCTTTCAGTGCCTGCATGTGTTTTAGTTTTCTGCTGCACCCTTTCCCATCTCAGCTCTGCTCATGTCAACATTTCAGTGTCCCTCAGTTCATTTAGGCTCAGGGCTTCCCTACTCATATCTCCCCCCAAATTCTTCCCTCCGATATATCACCTCTTCCACCCTTGCCAAGGCAGCTCAATCCTTACCAGTACCTGGCCCCACTACTGCTGTTCAACAGTTGGTTTTCTCCAATCATGTCCCCAGTCTGATGGCTGGTATTGTTGCAAAAAGGCAACGTCTCAACTTCTGTCCTCAAAGAGTGTTCCCTCTTACTGATATGAGCAAAGCTGAACAAAATGTGTTTTAGGCTGAAATAGTGATGCTCTGATTTCACAATAGTTTAAATAATTATTTGAAAATTATGACTTTAACAGAAGCTGCTGTGTTTGTAAAGAAGCTCTCGTGGCAGGGATTTGGCTTGGAAAGGGTGACTTGTTTGGCATTTACATTCAAATACTTTTGTGCTTCTGGAGCATTTGTAAGACTGGACTATCTGCTCCCACCACCCATGGCAACAATGCACAAGTAGAAGATGAAAATTCCGGTTTTCAGCCCCAGCATTCCTGAATAAAATTTAGCTGATTGCAACAGTATCATTTTGGGTGCAATTTTTAGTGGGTTTGAGTTTGAATGGGTTTAGAACAGAGGTGCTTGAGCAGCTTTTGTCCCCATGCTAATGCCCTTGCAGCAGTGGGAGTCAGGAGGAGTGAAATGATGACCTGAAATAGCAGACGGCTCCAAACAGAGCTGGATTAATGTGGAATGGGGCCCTGGTCCCATCCAGCCAGGAAGCTTCAGCCAGCCTGGAGATGCCCGTGCCATAGCCCATCCAGGATCCCCCCATCACACCCAAGGCCACCCTGAGCCCCTGATACTTCCCCAGTACAGAAATCCTCCAGAGTGGTCTCGAGCAGCCCTCACAGGATGAGATGCTGCATGCCAGGCTGAGCATGAAACAGCAGAGGGATTAAAACCCAATTTGCCCATATTCGGATGGGCTTTGTATAATTTCTTATATGTGACAGATGCATTTGATGTGTTTGGAAAATTTGGTAGTAGCATTCCTCCTCCTGTGATATCACCAGGCTTGCTCTCTGATGCTGAAGAAGGGGGGGGGGGGAAGCCTTAGTGTTGGGAATTATAAATAATTTGATGCAACAGGTTTAAGTTACCATTTTTGTGGTGAAAAGAAAAGCTTAGCATGATCCAGATTTTCCTTGGTTTCCTCCCATTCTGCTGAGAAGCAGAGGTATTCACATTTCTTTGTCTAACAGTTTTATAATGTCTTAAGAGATTAACAGTGAGCATGAATGAGGGGCTGAGGATTAGACGACAAAAAGCCCGAGCCGTCCACTACCTTGTTTGCACATTTTACATTTTTCAGCATTGCTGAGTGAGTATAGAAACTAAGGAAAGATAATAAGGACCAGAGTCCCAAAAGTGTTTAGTGATTCAAAAAAATTCAGATGCCATGTCAGAACTGACAGAATGATGGAGCATTATGTGGCAGGACCCACTTTTTTGTCTTAGGGTAAGCTCTTGCCCTGAGTGAATGCAGATGTTATCGCAGGATCCCAGACAGACAGTCAGTGAAATGTGACAAGCTGTCAGCAAAGTTACACTACGTTGAGTTTGCTAAAATATCCCAAAGCTTTATACGTGGCTTTTATATATATATATAAAAAAAACTCTTAGCTCAATCAATCGGGCGGGGAGGGGGGAGGAAAGTCCTGATTACAGTAACCTTTCCAGTCGGGAATCCTTTGAATGGTTCAGACGTGGCTGTAAAAGTTTTTTTTTAAGAGTAGGGGAAAATTATCATCTGAAATATTTGGAAGGTTACGTTGGCATCAGTAAGATTTCTGAAGGCGAGGCACATGCATGGTAAGGCTGTTAACCACATGTCATACTGTGTCAGTCAGTCCCCGAATGATTTGGGTATTTGCCCCTGTGAAATGCTTAGTCAAATCAGTAATAGCAGCCAGCAGAAGCGAACCCTACCAGTGCTCAGCTTGGCTTTCTCTTTAGCAGGGTATCAGCTTCAAAACACGGGAGTTGTAAGCAATTATCATTCCTTTACTTGTTTTTTAACCTCAAAATTAGATGCAAACAAGCTGGTAAAATTGCAAACCGAATGGTAAAAAAGATTGAGAGGGGACCTGATTAAAATATGCTCAGAAAAATAAAAACATGTCAGGGCAAATCGATGCAAATGATCTGAATTCAGATGCTCTGAAGTCATAACGAGGTTCAGAAAATTACTTTGGTTTTGAATTTTTGGTCTGCAAGAGATGCTTGATTTGTAAATGTTGTGAAAAGATACAAGCTTTAAAAATTTTGAGTAGAAAAAGGGCTCTATTTTGCATAATCCAAAATATTTAACTTTCAAGGAATGCGTAGGCAAGTTGATATTATTTATATCCCAATGCATTTCCAGGACTGTGCTTGCTCTTTTCTTCTTTTTATACTTCATTATGTAGAAAATGTAAATACATATGGGGAAACTCAAATATTTTTACACGTGCAGTTGATTTTTACTTTTGAATTAGGACTGAGTCAGAGCCAAGCTTCTAAATAATTAGAGGACAGAGTATAAAATATTGACATTTTCAATGTATTTCACAGCTTTATTTTTAAGGTGTATCTCCTTATACAGGCAATTAGATATTGATATGAAAATGCTGAAGTAAATTGCATATCTGTTTTGTAAGTAATTATATATATCACTCCCAGGAACCCCTTAATAGTTTGTGTTCTTGTCTTATTACTGTTGGCTTAAGCCTAAGTTTAATGAGAAGGCTGTTTATAGTGGCACAAACTAATATATTTTGCTAGAATACGAGTTGCAGTATGTTTGTTCTCCTCCAAGCAGAGCAGAATAATGCATGTGATTTATAATCAATTTTGGTCTCCTTTGGAATAAAATGATCTTGCATCATTTGTTTCCATACACTGAAAATATTAATTTACTTCTAGAAGCAGGGGAGAAAGGGAACTGTAGCCAGGCACAATTTAGTGCAATTTGTGTTACAACAAAATGAATTACCAGCCGACACAACCACCTCCCAGATTTGGAAAAATGGGATGGAGGGACACTTAGGAGATAACATCTCACACAGTGTTTTTTGCAAAAAAAGCAACCCCCGAAGTAAACAAACCACCTAAATTATGCATATGGAGGAAATGATTGAGAATATGTTTAGCTGGTAATCGCACTCATGCCGAAGTTTTAAATTTCATTTGTCTGCTCAGATCTATTGTGATCCATTAAGTGGCTTCCTTTTTTTCTGACAAATTGAATGCTGCAACTGCAAGGAGCTCTTTTGTTCTTTTAATTCAGTCAGCATGGAAATGATTTTCTCATTTCAGGCCCTTTTCTGTCCTCTCTTCATTGTGTCAATAAAATAGAGTTGTGCAGAGCTGCTCTAATCAGCTTAGAGTGCTAATTCATTGCACTGGGATGCTATCTGGGTCTGGCTACAGGTGGGCACTATAAGGGGTCAGTCTCCAGGGGAGTCTAATTGTGTCTCTCTTGGGTCTTGTTTGCAGAATAACTGAAATCTCAAACCCTGGCTTAAGAAAGGAAGGGAAAATGCGCCAACACAGGCGTACAGGAGCATGCACCGTCTCCAGATGCACCACTGTCTTGAAGTTGTTTCTATTCTGACACAGGGGAAGGGAATGCTTTAGTTTGGTGGCAAAAGATTAATAAGAAACTTTGCAGATCAATTTTAAAGTTTAGGTAGGAATGTGGTCATTTTGAGTTATAGGTGTGCAAGAGGGGAAATGAATGCTGTGGTGCCTGTGAGGGATCTCAGGGCAGTCCTGCCTCTAAATTTTTGGGGTATTCAAAAAGCTAATGATAAAAAGGAAAATGCATTATTGAAATAACAAATCCCCTCTGCATGTGCCAGTGGTGGTCTTGAGCAAGCTTTCTGGCTGGGCACCAGGGGACACTGGGTGTGAGGAGTCAGCCCAGTGCTGAAGAGCCCAGGAAAGGCTCAGGCAAGAGAAACAGGGGACTTTGGGTGCCCCAGTCCTTCTCCAGTGCCTGATCCCCATGGCAGACATCCTTTCCTCTTGGTGTGGAGGGGCTTTACTAACAGCAGGAGGTGGTACTTTCTGCTGGAGACTTCCATAAGACCCAGGTCTTATGCTGGGTTATGTCAGAGAACTGACTGGGAAAGACCAAGTGAGGATAAGTGTGAGGGGAATGGAAACCTCGTGTTTGTCTTCTGCCCCAGTATCTCACAGTTTGGCCTCAGAACTGCCCCTGGCACAAGACACCCAGACTGCAGGCTTGGCTGCTTTGGTTTTGGGTTTTTAATAGATGTGTTTGTGTTTACCACCAACTACAAAAAAACTGAGAAAAGAGGCACTGATGGGAAGAGGGGTAAGGAATTCTCAGTGCTATCTCCTGTCTCTTGCCACCTTGTCTCAGGGCAGGGGGTGTGGGGGCATCTGCCCTGGGCTTCATCCTTGTCTCTGCCAGCTCTGCACCCTCAGGGCAGCCCTGGCACCTCTTCCATCAGAGGCTGAGCAGAGTGTCCAAATTTCCCAGGCAGACGTGGTAGATGCTGCCAAATATCTTCCTGAAGCAAGGCCAACAACCCCAGCACAACTCTGCTCCCAGCACTTGTTATGCCAGCCAACAGAGATGGGCACAGATGATTTATAGGTCTCCTACCAAAAGTTTCTCGGCACCTTAAAGATGGCAGAGCAGCCCTGGCACACCTCCTGGCTGGGGAGGAAGGGCACAGCTTGTGGCAGAGCAGCCAGTGACTGTGGAATGAATAATGCAGTAAAAGTGGTAAAGAAAGCTGAGGAAATCGTAAATTTCCTTAACGGTGTAGCAACAGGTAAAAGGAAGTTTATTTGGACAGCATTCTGTTTTTAAATTAACATGAAGATTTTCCCACGTAATGCATTTCCTTTGCCCACAGTTGCACATGCAAAAAATGGGCGCTTTTTGGAATTACTTAAAAAAAGAAATCTCAGTCCTGAAAAATAAAATAAAATTGTCTCTCCCAGCCTCTTTTTCCCCTGTGACTGACGTTCTCCCTTGTTTATGTGTAGGAAAAGTGGACAGGTCATGGCTGTGGTACATGGCCCTGGAGCAGGAGTTTTAGAGAACAGGGATGTGACAGTCACCCAAAACCTGGTGCCTTTTCTGCAGAGAAGCCAGTGGTGGCTCAGAAATGGTTTCAAAGCAAAATTGGCTCTGCAGGGCATCAAAGCCTCATCCTTGGCTACTTCCCTGACTGCAGTCCTCCTTCACTCCAGTCAGTCTGCTGCAGTTTGGGCAGGACTGTTCCCCAAGGGTGGATTTCCTACAGGAGTGATAAGCTGTTCCTCTGTTGTGGTTTTGTGGCAGAGCCGCCACCATGAAAATTAATTAACATACCTGAAGACACCCCTGAGCAGGAAATCATAGTGCTGCTCTGTGATTCAGGGGTGAATAGGATCTCTCTATTATCAAAAACTCCATCAGGGAAGAGGAAATGAAGTTCCTAATTAGACAGTGTCCAAGGGAAGAAGTGAGGCATTGAGGAGATGGAGAAAATTGAGAGGTAGCTGATGCCCATATCAGGCTAATGATAGAAAAGGAAATAGTGGAGCTTGAAAGGTCGCTGACCTTATTAGGCTCAGAGAAAAGTAGTAGATCTTCAAAAGCTTTCACCTATGATAGGTTGACAATGTGTGAAGTTCTCTAGATGGTCAGAGAGGAAAGACAGCCCAGAAAGACCATGGGAACAAATTAGGTAGATTACAGTGAACTGCACAGATACAGCAGGAAAAGCATATTTAGAAAAGAGAAATTCAGAGGAAAACCAGCCAGAAATGTTTCCTTATTTGATGAAGTCTGTTTTCAGTATGAGTACAGGATTTTCTTTCCCACTTAGTAGTTTTATTTTTTATACCATCAATTAAACTCAATAATGATCCCTCACTGGGTTTAACATTTCCCTAATGAAGTATTTGCTTTCTGCTGAACTGAAATACTTCAGTGGTAGCCAATTCTGAATATTAACTTTGCTGAGATGAAGATAGTGTCACTAAAAATAACTTCAGCATTAGTTTTAGAATATGAGAACAAGTTCAGCATCACTTAGTGAAAGCGTTGCAGATCCCTTAGTGGCAGAGGCTTTTACCTTGGAATACCAAATCTGGCCAGCTGCAAGACTTTTAAAGGCTGTTACAGGCTATTTTCTCAGTAGGTAAAAACTCCCTGGCTCTTTAAATGAGATATTACAAGAAACAAGTCTATAGCAAGTCCAATGAAATACCCCTAAAGCCTGCCTCCTCCAGCCTCTCTTCCTGCAGCAGTTTTGTGCTGTCCGTAGGTGATTTCTCGGAGCCAGCAAGGCCTGATTAAAATCCTCCCTGCTGGTTCATGTGCAAATGTGGGTTTGGGTTTAGAGGTAAAGTTGCTCCTCTGTCTTTCTGGTAAATGCTCAAGTTTTCTTGTTGTGACTGCTGGTAGGAAAGGGGGAGAAGGAATGCAAAGAAGAGGAAATTAAAAATACAGCACTGCACATTTTTCATGCAACAGGACCAGTCCGTTTACAATGTAACATAACAGCAGTTTTTCAATCAAAATAAATGAGGACAAATTCTCTGCTGGTAAAAGTAGATGCAGCACCATGACTTTGGTTTAGTGTAAGCAGACTGTGATCCAGTCCAACACAATAAACCCAATGTAAAGACAGACCATGAAAAAGCCTAAATGTTTTCTTTTGCCATGATTTTTTTTTAATGTTATGGGAATAACAGGGCTGTTTTTAAGTAAATCCTGTTGTACGTTGAAATTAAAAAACCCTTTGCAGACAAGTGCTGCCATGTGGCATTTGTCAAGTAAAGCAAAGAAGTTTCCTGAATCCAAAGCTAACACTTTCCTATCATCAGAAGGAAAACCGAGGGGAACACTTGGTGTGTTCTTCTGGTGCTTGGGCTCCCATCCTGAAGCAGAACCACTTTGTAGGACCCCAGCCTGGAGGCCAGAAGTGCTGCTGGTCCCATCTCCGGAGGAGCAGCATGTCCCTGCATCCCTAGGAGGGCTCTGCAGTGCTGCATATCCCAGAGATGCAGCAGGGCTGCCATCCCTGATTAGGCGTGGGTTGTAATAGTATCGTCCTGTTTTCACTCACCACGGTAGGACATTTCTACTGGGCTAACAAGGCACAGGGTAATGAGAAACATGCCAAGTTTAAGGGAAAGAGGAGTCGAACGTACGTACAGGAAACAAATGTGATCAATTACCCCAAGTGTAGAGCTCACAGATACCTTATCTTAAGGCTCCTTAAAATAAGAACTTGATTGTTTCCAAATGCGTCTGAGAAGCCCGTGATAGAAACACGTTAATGCGAGAGACACGGGGAATTTTATCACCTCCAGAAATTGTCATTATTACTTGGTTCTAAAGATATGGAAGAATCAACACAACTGTCTAACACATGATCAGAGCAATAAATTCATGACTGCCTATGCATGTGCAGGCTGTGCTTGGAGAAGCAGAGTTTCAGCATTATATTATTACAGTCATTAAACAACATTTCAAAAAGCTGCCAGTATTTATCACAATATAAATGTCCTCTTTTGTAGTTTATTTTGTTGTTTTGTTTTTTTTTTTGGTAGCATTGGACTTGTTTCTTTTCTTCAAATGTATTAAAAGAGTTTTCCTGTTTGATTATTCTCCTTGGAGGTGTTACACTATCTGTAGACTGAGCTTAGGTTGGCAGTGGAGATAGAGATCATTAGCTGGAATTCCTGACTGTGTTTTCTGATGACACATTAGCAGCAGGGAGAAATGTGCAATGGCAAGCTCGTACTGAGGTATGGCTTTGACCTAAAGATATGTGTCTGTCTCCAAGGTTAATAAAGTAAATCTGGAACGTTTAGAACAGGAGTATATTCTTTTTCATGAAATTGCTTCTGTCTGGAGGGATGGCACCTGTGGATGAATTAGCAGGAGAAGGGAAGCTGCTGTAGGAAATCTAACATGCTCTTCCCACGCATGCAAGTCCCTTTGACAGGGATTGTGTGCAACAACTGACGGGGGTTTATGACCTAAAAATCACACTTGCATTAGGGTAATTGCCTGAGAAGAATGTGACACTACTTATACCTTGAGGATGTATTTTCACAGGCTGAGGCCGTGACTCTGGAGAGAGGCAGAATGTTGTCACTGGTTTTAAGAGGAGTAACACTAGCCCTCTGGATTCCTACACGTGATGGTATCCCATAGGGAAACAATTTAAAAGCTGGGTGCTCGGGATTGACGCACCAGTAGAAAGAACCAAAATATAATGTTAGGTGGGTTTTATCAGTAAAGAGTCCAGATTGGATTTCAAAGGCGTCTGTTCACTTGTAAATCCACATCTGATCCACCTTTGCACAATGAGGACTGAAGTGAGGGCTAGAACATTTAAATTTTGTCAGCCATCTCTTGACATGAGTGTTCCTATATTGAAGGGTGTTATTGCATCATTCAGCAGGGGCTTATTTCCTTTAAAATGTGTTTGCCTCTCTCCTGTGATGACAAATTCAACATTATCTTTGGCAAGTTATTCTGTCTGACATTGTTGTTTCATGTTTGAGATTAAATTGCTTTAACATTCATGTACATTTACTAATTCCAAAAAGAATGAAGTGTTTATGGCAAATAGTCATTTAGGTGCAGCTAAACTCCTCAGACATGCTTATTATAGTGATGCATGGGGTGGGCATTTCAGGGGACAACAAGTAAATATTTAAAAAAAAAGTTTCATGCATTTACCTGGACTTATATTCAACACCAACCTGTTATGGGTTATTGAAGTTCTTCACTTTAACCTGGAGACATTTGTCAGTGCAAAAGTAATGGCTGCTTTAACATCCGTGTACAAAAGTGGAATTTAAGAGATTAACTTGCATTTGACCTACTTCAGCTCTCCTGGTAATGAGGGGTGCAGAGGCACAGAATTAATTTCTCTCAATTTGTGGCTCTCAGGGGTGCTGCTAAGTTTGAGAGTGCTTGAATTTTAAGAGTCTCCTGGTGTGCTGAGGAGGTTTTGTTACTGCAGCGTTGCGTGAGCGGCAGGGACTGAAGTGCCAGTTTTATCTGTTTGATTAATAGCCTGATTGAGTTCTAGTGTATCTTTGAAAGAAAAAAACCCATATTTTCTCTCCCACTCGAAGGGCATTTTTTCCCACATATCCTGACTCTCCTCTACCACCCAGTAACAGCTCAAAACACCCAGTGGACTGAGAAATATCTGCTGATATTGTGTGGGCCTAGCTTTTTCTTCAGCTCTCGTGCCAGGTCTGTCTCGCCTTTCCAATAATCTGGGCTTTATTCGAGATCTGCTGGACATTCGTTGTGTGTGATATTAATAGGCTGCTTCTAGCAGGGTGTATAACTCAGGGTGGTATTCTTTGGACTGATGCAATTTTAAAAGCCAGCAAATGACTGTGCAATTATTACTCCAGTGCTCTGTCTTTACCGCAGTATTAATGCATCTGAAGAGATTTTTGGCAAAGCAGTTTATACTCTCATGAAATTGGCTGTAACTACTCTATGTGCATGTCCTTTTTTCCCCGAGTTTGAAAGGTCTGGTTTAGTTCCTTATCAATGCACTTCATCCCTCCTCTTCCTTTTCAAATAACTGCTGTTCAGTGGAAGCTTCCTTTGTGCAGAATCAGTACCGACAGGACGTGATTTATTCCCAGCTCACTGCAGTTTATCAAGAAAATAAACAGAGGAAGCAATAACACATGTAGGTACCATCCTGTGGCAAATATACATATGGGGGAATAGGATGATAAAGATAAAAGATTTCTAAAGTTTTCTAAATATTTTTTGTATTAATTTATTACATAGGTATCTTGGTGTCCAGAGTCTGTATTTTCTAGAAATTTTTAACTGGAAGCTCTCTCTGCTTCTCTGAGATCTGCAGTTAAATTATGGCACAGAAGAGTCTGGAGAGAGCGTGTGTTTATGTGGCTATTTACCAATATGCACAGTATTAAAAGTCTTCTACTTAGCAGTAAAAACGCATATTAACCATAACGAATAAAACATGCATCTTTGTGTTTCATAACACGTGTAAGGAAACCACCAGTTGTGCCAGAACCCGTATCAACATGTGCAATGCACTTCTACTGGAATGCAACGGTATTGTGCAATGTGACCCTATCAATTTAATAGAGACTAATTGTCCTGAGATTCTTTTGTGGAAGTTCACAAAGCCTTTGCCAGGTTTCGGTGTCAGAGCCTCTTCTCAAAACCTGTGAAACACAGCTTCCCTTTGGATCTGTGATGTGTCAACAAAATGGTCCTAGCTGCTTCTTTTCAGCAGGCCTGCACTGACCAGTGCTTTTACCTGAAGGAAATGGTTGATATTTTTATCTTCAGCTTAAGGAATCAGGAGGTTTTATCCACAGGTCTCCCTGTAATGAGATGCACGCAAGCATACATCCATGCAGTTGTCTTTGACACGTAACTGCTGCCAGAAAGTTATGAATGATTTTTCTGCATTTTTTAGTAGAGAAAAAAAGAGTAATTGACCATTTTTAAGTTTCACTTTTAAAACATTAACCTTATTCCTAAGATGAGTTTTCAAAACAGGTATCAAGGCCATCCGTTTGAAATTTGGAGAAGCATATCTTGTTATGATGTGCTTTCTTGATTTTTAAAGATTGTGTATTAGTGTTTACCTAAAAAAAACCCCACACAACAAGAAACCTTGAAAAATATTGATTTAAAATATTTCTTACTCTTCTTTCATCAGATGGAAAGCTTTAGTCAGTGCCACACATGCTTCAGTGAAAAGCAAGAGCGCCAGTGCCTGACCCACTGTACAGAGTTAATGTCCTGCAATTTTTCCCTGCTCCTGAGAGTTGGAGGGAGTTTCCAGCTCCACTTTTCCTAGCAGCTGCCAACGTTGTCAGCACTGATCTGTCAGAAAGGATTTTTCCTGGCAAAACTTTGAAGCTCCTTTCTGACATCCCAAACAAACTAATTGTTGTCTCCTGCCTCCGAGAGCCCTCTGAAGTCCCAACGAGTTAGTGTCTTCTCAAGAGATGAGAAAGGGGACTCACAAAATCAATTTATCAGGCTATTACGCATTGTCATCAGCCAAAACAAAAACCTGCTAAAGACAGGAGAAAAAGAAGGAGAAATGGGTCTCTGAGAAAAGGTTACAGACCATCCATCTTCTCTCCTCTTCCGATTGTTTCCTTTCTTTACCCATTTTCATACCCATTTCCCTCCACTAAAAGACACTTTATGACAAGCATTGTAATCTCTTTAGACCAGAGGGGAACCTCTTCTTTAGGACCAAATCTTTGCAAGGCGTGAGTGACAGTGGGAAGGGGTCCAATTGCCACCGAAGACACTAGGCAATAAATCATCCACCCTGGCATCAAGTGGCTGGACTAGTCCCCACTTCCCGATGGCCACCAGTGCCTGGCGGTGACAAAACAGCTATTGTCAGCACCCAGCAGCCACATTCCCTCCTTCTCCCTGCCGAGGTTTTGACTTCACCTAAGGCATAAGAAACAGATTATAGCGTGGGGAAAGAAAAAAAGGGAAAGTCTGCCATGGGTAGGAGAAGGGATGAGTGAAAACGATGCTATCGTTGCGTACTTGTGCGAGTTCAAACAATAGTAGCGACTGGAGAAGTGCCATCAGGTTTTTATTGGTAATTACTGAGCTGTCTTTTGAAAGCCTCCAGCCCAGACAGGGATTCTGTTGGTGTGTTTTAAAGACTTTCCATTTCCAGGTGACCCCTGGTGCTGTGGTTACTGTTTAACCGAGGCAAGGCAGCGCCGGGAGGTGTGCGCTGTTACAGGCACAACAGCTCTTCACCCACCAGAACAATCTTAAGGAGGAAATACTGCCTGGAAAAATAAATGCTTGTCACCCAGATACAAAGATTGGAGCGTGTTTTGGATTCTTTCAGGCCAAACCCAAAGATCTTTGCATTGTCAAGTTATCACATCAAATACCATCAGGAGTTTTTTATCATTCGGGAGCTAAATTGCCATAAGGAAAGCTAAAAAAATGCATCAGGTTTGCTGCACTGAGAGGCCGGTGCACTGCTGCGGCATAAAAGACGTTTATAGATAAGTTGTAATCAGCTCAGAGTTACATATTAACTGATGAATTATGGTAAAGAGAGGAATAAAAGACTGAAGTGGGATGAGTCTTTAAATCTGAAAGCCCTCAGAAGGTCACCAAAGGATAAGAGTAGCAGAATATTTATCACTGCTGCATTTTTATCCTTATTGATTTTCCCCTCAGTGTCATCAGGGTGTTTCCTTTAGAGAAACGAGCTAGACAACACTAACCATTTATTAATTATTGTTGATGCTGAGAAAAATGACCCATTCTCTCCAGAATGCCCCTCAGCTTGGTGCACTTGCTAAATGTAATGCAAGAGAGGAACTTCACTCTAGAAATTTAAATAATGAGTTGGTTAACATGCTGTTGACTCCCCTGTTCTGTTGTGGTAAGTGAAAATCCATGTGCATTTGTTTCTCAATGTGCTGTCATTCTGTATGTCCCAGTTCTCAATTATAAGAACCACTTTGGGGTAGGAGAATGCAATAGATATTAAAAAAAAATAAATGTCTGGAGCTCTGTATTGAGACAGACATGACTTTCATTATCATAAGAAATATAGAGATTATATCATCCTTCCAAATATCCACTAGCCTGGGGGTGAATAGTTTTTGTTGAGTGAGTAAAACATCATTAGTTTTTTCATGATCACCATGGGAAAAGCTGACAAGTAGATTTTTCTGTTGGCTGTTATATTTTCGTGACAATTTCGTAAGGCTGTGCTATACCGTTCTGCACATAATGAAACTCTTTCATAGTTTAGTAACAAGCAAAAATATTACCCCTTTTCTTTTTAACTGTAAATTGATTAGGCTGTGCTGAACCCAGCAAAAGTAACCAGCACTCTCTGTTTTAACATTTTGAATTATTTAATGAAAAACCTTTAAGGTCTTTGGATTCACAGTCAAATTGCTACAGAGAGTAAATGAGATGAAGGTTTTTCTGGGCTCCATGACAGGTCTATCCCATTTCATCATCTTAACTAAAAAATAATCCTATCTAACTTGAAATCCAGAGCAGCTGTAAGTAGAAAATAAATCCAAACCACAGCTCAGACTTGTAACCTAACAGCTATCATAAATAATCAGAATCTATTTGAAGGTGGAAGATGGGACATTAGAAGCTATTTACACTACTAGAGTGATGCCATTGATCAGTAAGAGCAACCCGTAGATAAGACTCATATGATGTCATGGTTATTTATGATGGGAATTGACAGTAAAGCTACTATAGAACTTTCTTCCCGACAGCTTCATTCATTTCTGTTTGTGATGCATTTTGCTGTTAAAGAAGCAATCAATAGCAAAATCGTGGTGATAAAAGTTATTACTGGTTAAATATATGAAAAATGTGCCTCTGTGTGTATATGTATAGAACGCCAACTATGAGAACATTAAAAAATTAGGTCAGCAGAATTTATTTAATATTTTTTATTACCAGGATACAGTAAAAGCCATTTATGTTCTCTGATGGTGAACATGTACCACAGTCCGATTTATTTTCCACTCTCATCAAGCTTATTGTGACCATGAGAAATGTGGTGTTGCAAAGGTTTAATGTGATGTTACAGGTTCTCTGCAATGTGCCTTGTGGCTCACAATGTGTTGGTGCAGGTCAGATAGGAAAAATCCTTTTCAGACCTGTGTCAGACTTGAGAATCTGCTGTATGTCTCCAACATTAACTGCAATTAAGAGGGTTTCAGCAGCAAGCAAAAACTGCCAAAATACAGAAATACCCCTGCACCAGGTCCAGTGTGCAGACATAAAAATGCCAATTTTGTGGACTGTTTAACCTAAAAAAAAAAAAAAAAAAAAAAAAAAAGGCAAGAAAACCACCTTTGTATTATAAATGCTCTTGGTGGGAGATGGATAGTAAGATAAAAGTAGATCATTGCCAACCCCAGAGCAAGGGGTCTTGCTGCTGCCTCCTCTCATGCCATGGGTTGTCCTCTCCACAGGCGTGAACAGGCACTGGGTGGGCACTTGTGACAGGAGTTGGATGAGGGGGTGTCAGAGGGGTCTCCCAGCAGGACAGGGATGACCCAGCCAGCACTGGAGGGCACCACAGTGCCCACGGAGCTTGTCCCACCTGCAGAGCACATGTGGGAGTTAACCTTGTTTCTGTTCCTTCCATCAAACTACGTATTAGCTGATGTTTTAGTTGCTAATTTTGAACCTTTTCACAGTGTGTTAAAACAATACGTTGGTAAAAAAGCTTGTAGAAATAACTGAGAGAATAAATATGGGAGGATATAGTTTCTGTGTTACATGAAAGATCACATTTAGCCTACTGCTTACTAAAGCTCTCAAACGAGCTTTGTGTATTTTACTTTTTACTATGTAGTTTATGCCCAAAATTAATGTTTTGTTTCCTTTTTGTAACATAAGGTTTGTGCAAAGAAAAAAAAAAAGCTGATCATGTTGGCTTCTTTAAATTTAAAAGATGTAAAGGTGGTGGATGCATGTGTGGGAATGTAATATGCCCATCAATACTCAGGTTAAAAACCCCAGACTCTACAGGAATCAGGACCAGAGACTAAAACCTAAAACTGATAATACGCAGGAACTGTATTAAAAGGCATGTGAATCATTAAAAAGAAGCATAAGAGGAGGGAGAACAACTGAAATACCCTTCCCCCCCCCACCTGTACTGTCCACCTGTGCCAGAAATTGATTAATAAATATACACAGATGCTTTTAGGTCAGCATCAGTCCAGTATTATCTGTTCATTAGCAAAGTCAGAGTGATTGGCAGGATAATACTGATTGGTATTTGATTCTTAAGTTAATTTTTTCTACTGAACAACTGGTAAAAAGTATATACAGCATCAAAATTATCCTTATCATGGCTAATTTATAAAATCCTTCAGTAAGCTTATTTTCCTATCTATAGATTAAATCTATCTAAGATTTAATCTTCCATGATATGAATCCCTATCCTCAGAAGAACTGGCTTATCTCTTAAACAATCCAGGGTCTATTTTGTCTAGTTCCTTTATGGATGTGATTGTATGTACCCAGCAGGTCAAAGGCAGTGCTTCCCCAGACCATTGTTGGTGTGGAACAATAAATATTGGACTTAATTTAAATGGGTCAGAGTTCATTCCCATCCAGTGCCCATCTATATGACAAAACCGTCTGGTCAGTCACTTAATTGAGACAGAAATAGTCCATGTCAACAAAGTGCTAATGAAATAAAATGTATGCTGGATGGAGCTTCTTCTCAGCCATGACAAATCCACGTGTGATGTTATATACATGTATATGTGCCTTTCTGCTATCTATAGGAAGCAGTGGGGTCTTTTGAGCTTTACACTTTGTACCTAGGAATGTGGTTATCCAGTTAAATAGTGATGTACCTCTTGGCAGGATTTCTTTTTTTTTTTTTTATGTGATGAAGAAATACTGCCCTTATTAATATTTCACACATTTTATAGGTAATACTACCTCTATGACTTCACCCTGTTCTTCCCAAATGGTCCCCAGGTTGTACTCAGGAAATGTTATTACAAGACTTTCTGTTGTGTTTTGTGGAAGGATGGGTTGCTGCACCTGGTCGGGAGCAGGGGGGACTGCTGGAATTTCAGGCACCTGGCAGCATGGCTGCTCCCTTAGAGCTGCTGCTTGTCATCCACAGGAGAACAGCAAGCTGCTAAAATGAGGCAGGACAACTGGGTGGATCACAGGCATTATGCAGCAAACAAGGCAAGCCTTCATTTCGTGGCAGCTTATGCCCAGTGTTGTGTTAAAACCATCCCAGGGAGAAGCGATTTGGGATGGCACAAAATGTTTTCCAGTGGCAATTTGCCTAAAATGTCATGCCCCGGGCAAATTGCCTAGATTTTGGAATTTTCTCCTTGGAAAATGAGGGCAGTGCTTTAGTCTTTTACAGCATCTTCCAGCTGATGTTTCCAGGGCACTTTAGAGATATTCTATTTCTCAGCACTAAAGTGTTGTGCCTGAGCATTCACTGTATTTGACTGTATAACAGTGAAAGCAATAGAGGTATAGCAAGATTAAAATGACCATTTTCACACTTGCTACCTAAGGGTTAGGTTTATAAACTCCATTTTGCTGTGTCTGAGCAGGCAGCCCAATTCTCAGTGCTGCACAGCAGCCCCCATTGACAGCAGAAATTATGGGGTGGATAAGTTTGCCTCTTTTGTTTTCAGTGTTTCAGAATGTGCTCGACTCCAGCTGTGTTAGGTATTTTTTGGGTTATTTATGCCCGACAACAGTCATATGTTAATGACCCATCTGTGCTTTGAAGCCAACATGTCTGTGAGGTGAACTGGATGAAGAAAGAGGCTGCTCTTTGCTGTTTGGGATGTTATAATATTAAATGTGTGCTGATCGTGTCAGAAGGAAATGCAGGGATGCACCTTCATCCAGAGGCTGTTGTCACTTAGGAGGATGGCAGATGCAGAGCACTGGTGTGCAAGGACATGGCCACACCTGCAGCACCAAAGGGTCCTGACCCTAAAGATTTTACTCTTGCATCCAAGATGTACTAGTTATTACTTAATTATTACTTGGATTTTCTCTAGTCACTAGTTTTGTTGAATATAACTAAATCAAAAATTGGTCCAGTCATGTTATTTCAAGTGAATTGGAGTAGAGAGGAATTGCCTACATATTAAAGGGGAAAAAACCCACCCAACCCCAAAATCTTATTTGTGTCAAAATTGGGTATGGTTTACATAAGCTCATCCATACCTACTGAATACTGAAATCCTCCACTGACCTGGATAATCACTTCCTTTGGAAACAAATGAGCCGCTCCTGTGTGATTATAAATGCATTTCGCAACAGTTTTAAAGATAAAAACATCCTATCCCTCAGCTCCTTTGCATGTTATAGCACAAGACCCTTGAGCTCAGCTTTTCTGAAGGTGCCACCAAGTTCTTGCATGTGGTCTGTTTTCTGGCAGAGCTGAGTATGTGACTCCTGCAGGGACTGTAACCCAGAGCTGCTGGGGTCACATCCCTGGCAAAGTCAGCCCGTGCTGACTAGAGGCAGAAAGGCCATGAAAGGAGGGTACTCCTGCAACGGTGGCTCTTGTACATGTGTTTTCATCTGTAATCAAAGGATGCATTAGGTGCTTGGGGTGTTTGTGTGATTGACTGAATTAATAATGTGGAAATTGATTGAAATAGAAATTCTCAGAGAGAACATGCCATGTAAGAATGGGGTCTATTCCTCCCTTTGAAGACAAATGTGCCAGAGATCCATTCAGTTTAAATGAATGCCTTTTTCATCATCTGGAACACTCAAAATTTCCAGGGAAAGTAAGTTTATCATGTTAGGACCGAGCTTGGGAGCTGCTGCTGGTTCAAGCACTGCTGAATGCAGAGCACATCTTACACAGCACTGGCAGGCACTGGATCCAGGCACGTGTGAACTGCTCTGCTCCATTCTTTGCAAAGCACTGCCTTTAAAAGACAGGAAAGCTCTGAAACTCTCAACATGAAAATAGTTGCCTTTGTCAGCATTTATGAGTAGACTACATTGTCTGTTCTACTGTAGCACGTAGGTTGTGGTCTCTGAGCTCACATCATCTTTGTTCTTGGGTAAAATCTAAGTTAACATCTCCCTGAATTACTTAGTCTCAATCTAAGTAAGGGATTCCATGGGACCCTCCCTATTTCTTTCTTTATTCAGTTTAGTTTGCCCTCAAGTTCTCTTGCTTCCTTAACTAGACATATATCTTTGGTTAGGAGGAACCCCAATATGACACAGATAAGCTGCAAACAAAGATTTCTGCAGCTCAGGGAATTTGACCCAGAAGCTTATTTATGTGTGGATGCGTATGGTCATATCTGCTGCTCCTACAGTCAGGAATTTGCCCCTGCAGATTGGTGCCAACAAATGAAGTTGCCCTGTTTTCACACATATATGCATTTATCCAGATGTTTGAAATACATTTTTCTTTTAACTGCATGTCAGTTAATATTTGTGGTGTATTTTGACATAGTAGGGAAGGAGAATTTTGTCTTGTATAAAAAATTGGGAGAGATAAAATAAACCCTTGCTGCCTTCAGGATTGTTGCCATAGCCAGCTACTGCTGACCTTCATCTTGGGTTTGTTCCACTTTGTTTCCTGGTGCTGACTGCAGCCATGGGTTTCTGCATTTGTTCTGGTGGAGACTCAAACCCTTCTCTACTCCGATATTCCAGCCCCCAAAAGTTCCTGCAATACCGTCTCAGCAGCAGAGCTCAGCCTACACTGCACTGAAGGGAGGATCACTGTGCCAACAGGGCAGGAAGAACTTAGGCATGAAAATGAGGCCAAAACCTAGATTATTTGGAGTTTTTTATACTTGTGAGAAAGGAGGAAAGAAGTTGCAAAGACCAGAGCATCACCTGCTGGGAATCCTGTACCTGGACTAAGCAATGAAAGGTAAATGCTGGACAAAATAGTTGGAGGAACCTGGTGTGGAGCTGGTCCCTGCTCTGAAAGGTGCTCTGAAGGCAGCAGAACACTCCTCCCATGGGCTGCAGGAGCCTTTGCACCAGCCAAACACCCCCCAGGGAGCATCAGTGCACCTTCCCTTCTGCAGGAGCTGCTGCAGCTGCCTGGAAGGCTGAAGGAGAGCCAGGAGAGTTGATAATTAATATAAAGGCTTTGGTTGATGCAATGTACCCGTTTGCTGCTTTATCTCTCCTCAAGCCTTGGCTGCAGGTGGTGGCCAGTCAAGCAAGTGCAGGCTGTCTCTGTGTCTGAGCTCAGCAAAATGATGGTGCTTAAAGGAACTTGAAACAATTTTGAATTCTGCTTGTTCTACTCATGAGACCAGACACTTATTTTGATACTTTACAGCATTTCCCTTCCTCCTGCCTCAGGTGCAGTAAACTTTTCAAGTCTGGAGAGTTTCTCACAAGGCTAAACTTCCAATGCTATTTTTTTTCCCTAATTTTCCCTTTCTTGGTTGCCCTAAATTGCAGAAATTGAGAGATTAGGAAGAATGTGAAAATCTTCCTATAGAAGATACAACCATAATGAAAAATATGGGTTGTGCTGAAGTCCTACCAACCTTGATTGTGTCCTTTTTAGATGCGTTTTAAACCATCTCTAGAGTTTGTGTAAATTACATGCACAATATGGGTGTGTGAATACATTAAATATGCTTTCATAGGTTTGCCTGTCATATCATAAAAGCAGCAATAAAATACTGAGAGTATATTATACTTATTAATGTACATTTGTAATATACAATCATTAATCACAAAATACTAATAACAGACTTTTTTTTATTGTGTTGAGGCAAAACTTGCCAGCTCTGACTGTTATGGTTGACTTTACAACTACCTGCCTGTCAGCTTTAAACACGGTGGAGGGAATATTTCATGGGCAAAAATGCAAGGTCCCTAAAACATCTGGTTGTAAACCTGCAGTAGGGTCTGAAGCAATAATAAAGCTCGTGATGGATGAGTCACGTGAAGCTTCCTTCACCAAAAAAAAGCTGTTGCATTTCAGGCTTATTCTTCTCTAAGAATAGACTTTCAGGGCCTGGACAATAGCTGGAGCTTTCCCCTTATTCTTGGGGGATAAATGGCAGCACTGGACAGGGCACAGCTCTGCACTGGGGCACAGGAGATGTCCTGCTTTCCCAGCCCTGAGGGATGAGTGTCCTCATCCCCGTGCTCAGTGCATGACCCCTCCCACAGCTCCAGGTGAGACTGAGGCTCTGCAGGAGCAGAAATCCCTCCTCCAGCTCCCCCCATTCCTGCCTGCCCTTTGCATCTGCTGAAGTCTTCTCCCTGTAAGAGGTCACAGACTCACCTTGCAGCTTGGTGGTTGCTGCCTGTAAAATAGATTTTGCTCCTGGGTCATCCTCAAGGATGATCATAGTGCTGGAAGGTGGATGAGGATTTTTCCTGGGATGCCACCAAGACCCCACTGACTCTGGAGGGATCAGTCCCTGGAGCTCTGGGCTTTGGGTTTGCCTCTGGGATGATGCAGTTAAGCTGCTGATGAGCTGCCTTATTAATTCAAATACCATTTCACTCCTCCATAGGCCTTTGATTCACAGGATTTTATCTGTTTGAGGCTCAGATTCTGTGAAAACACCTCATGGCACCCATTTTACAGCCAGGTGTAGAGTTTTTCCATAGCCATATGTTTCCTATGTAAATTTATGTGGTGACCTTGGAGCCATCTAAATCCTGTGCACATCTCACTTGATCACTGGTGCTTTTTTCTGATGAATCAGAACTAAAATCAAAAGCCTCTTTGAGGATTACTGAAAAGGAATTCCACATGTGCTAGTGTGTATGCACAGCCCATTTATTTCAGAGCCCAACCTCACTAAAATCAAATTAATGTAATCTGAATGTGCTTTTAAAAGATTAAAACCCCAAAAGATAAAACTGGAGACCCTTTTGAGTTTTATAAGAGATAAACAATTTATGTGGTCCATCATGTGTATTTTCAGCCCAGCCCTGTTCAAGCAGATTTTCAGCATAATGAGAGAGAGCTGGAGTTTCATCATGGTCAGTAGACCTCAAGAAGATACAGCTGTCCAAACTTTCTGAAAAAAATCCATTCTCAATGCCATCTTTCTAGGAGGAAAATGATCTTTTCTTCCCTAAGTCATCTGTTAGCAGGCTCTTAACACTTTATCCTCTTTCTGAGAAGGTGCACAGCATCCTTGATCTGCACTAATGACTGGAGCTTGGAAGCTCAGTTCCACAGTTTCTATTTGAAAGACGTGTTTTGGCCCCCAAATCACTTGGAAACTCCAGAAATCATCTTGTAGATATGAATTATGTTCAGGTCTTCTGTAAATATTGCAGGGACAGCAGCTGAAAGACACTCTCACTTCTTTTATTAGGGGAATGAACCCTGCCTCTCATCATGTTCCCTGTCCTTATCTTAACAACTGCCCAGTAAATTTAAAAATTGAGGAAAGTGCTTTAGTGACAGACTTAAAGACTGACTCCTCTGTCCTCAGAACAGATACAAATCAAGGTCATGACCTTTCCCTTGTGCTTTTCCAAAGGTGTTTGAAATTTGGTTTTCTCTTGCTTGCTTTAAATCACATCTTCTCTGAGGGGTTTTTCGTTCAGTGCAGATGTGCCACTGAGATGGACTGAACTGGCAGAGGGAGTTGGCAGTATTTCCCTCAAAGACAGTGCCCATCATTTCCTACGTAGATTGCAAATTATTTGTAGAAATTCAAGCCCCCAGTTTCACACTGTACTGTGTCTAATGCAGGTATTGTACATCTTGCCTGTAGAACAAGAGAAACATTAACATTATCTGTCTCTCTTGTGCATTTGGGTACAGTGATTTTTACATCCCACGATCAGCAATATGGCAGGGGAAAGAGTTGAAAAAATTGTAAACCATTGCACAGCATTCACTGCATCCCAAAGGCTGTAGCTATTTCTTCTCTGTGTTTGTTTTTATACATGCCTGTGTACATAAATGCATAGGAAGCATATATTTCACAAACTTTTCTCTGTGTGGCTCTTGTTGGTCCCGTGGAATTCCCTGTTTCCCTGTGATGGATGAGTGGCTCAGTCTGTGCTTTGCAGAGGGACTGGCTGTGGCAGCATCCTAAAAGAGCTACCTGGGGTTCTTTGAAGATGGCTTTAGGACCGCGTCCAGGCTCTGTACGTCTCTTTTGCAGGCTCATTAGCTTTCATGGCTTGATTTCAGTGGTGTGTCTACATGACATTTATTTGCTTTATGAATTGAGGTTTTAATTCACTTATTTTGCTTTTAGCCAGTGAGTGGATCCATGCTGTAAAGTTTTAAGACTTGCTCTTGAAACACTATCTTCTTGGCTAATAAACTGAGATGATGACAAGATCTGTAGTGAATATTCAAATAAATGTGATTACTTCATTTCATGTCAACAGAGGAGGTGAAAAGTGCAGCTCAACTGGCTGGGTAAGATTGGAAGGAGGGGCTGGGAAAAAGCAAGAGACAACAAAGAGATAGTTTGTAAGATTTAGTGGCTTTTTTTCAGCAGGGGTGTTGAGAAGTCAGTGTTGCAAAGTTCAGCAGGGTCAAACAGAGTGCAGAAACTTCGTTATATTCATTGAGAAAAGCTTGATACTTGCTACCAAAATTTAAGTGGTTGGAAAAAATTAGATGGGCAGATGATGTGCTACTTTTGCCTAGTTTAAACAGGCCGAAGCTGGCATGAGTATACATTATCTTTTTTATATCAGGAGGTAGAAAGTCCACATTGTCTTTCACAAACTCTAACCGTGATAAGATGATCTTTCGGGAAATCATAAAAGGCCAGTAGATCAGTGGAGGTGTTTCCTGGCTTGAACATTGACTGACCCAGACAGGCAGACTTATCTAAACGAACTTTTCAACCTTTGTGTGTGTTAATAATAAAATAATAATTTCCAAATGCAGATTGGACAAAATTTGGTAAGGATTATTTGCGTGCAGGCGATCAACTTTGTAGCAGACATTTGAATTTGCTTGTCCGGCACAGAGAATGCAGTCACCTCCAGGAAGGTGATGTTCCTGGGAAAGGTGTGACAGTATTTGTTTTATCTGGAGATGGTATAAAATGATTTCCAACTAAAGTTGTGATGCTGTTAATGTGGAGCAATAAGATGTTGTTTACACAGACAAAACCTTTGCCTCAGATGGAAATGACAATGTAGGTCTGTTCCACTAACCTTTGCTTTGACTCTGGAGCGTCCTTGGGAGCGTCTCTATCAGAATTCCATATGCTGACTCAGCCTGGGTCATAATCTTGCTCAATACTTAGGAAATCATATTCTCTGCAAGTAACAGTGTTTGTGGTGTTTTTACACCTGTGAGACCATCCCAGCATTATAGTTTTCTGTGTATAGTAACTTCACAGTATGGTTAGAGAGATGGGTCACTTACTCTGCAAAACCACTGAGTTTTCACCACGCCCACCTGCCCTTCAAAATCTGCTTTTGGGACACAAAACAGAAGTGGTTAAAGTTTAGTGGTGGCATTTTACACCAACAAAGGTGTCTTGATCCTAACATAGGCAGTAGAAATATTCTCAGTGATATAAAAAAGGCTGAAAGGAACAACTAGTTGTGGGAAGAAAAAGCATTATCAATAAGGAGCATTATTTCTATAGAAAATACTGCAACCAGTTCAACAGATCGATACTTATAATGGATAATTGCATGTTTTCCCCTGCTAATTTTGCATAGAGAGATGTAGTTGAATCAGGGAATAATTCTTCCTCCAGCCTGTCCTCTTTATTTCTTTTTAGAGGGATTCATCACTTTGGGCTTGCAGGGGCTTTTGAGGATGAAAAATGAGATTGATGCAAGTTCCCTCCTTCCTGCAGGACATTGTTCCTGGTGGGTTTTCTGTGCATGTGTACTGTCTCCCAGTTTAAATCTCATTCTTACCTGTCTTTCTGGGTGCCGCATTGCTAAAATCATTAGTATCTCTACAGACCTCTGAAATCTTCACGTTCACTCTGCACTCGTGCAACATCTTAATTTCCCTGACCTACTGTTGTAGGAATGTACACAATCTCACCTTCCAAATCTTGATCTTAGACCATTTCTGCCAGACACATGATGTAAAAGGTTCTTAAAATAGTTATCCAACCTACAAATCAGCTGATGAGATTTGTTATCAAATTTATTTGGAAAAATATTTCTCTGGCTTCGGGCTACATGTGGAAGGTGTTACCTTGGAAAGCGGCATTGTCAGAAAGTCATAAGCAAGAGGATATAGAAGGTTACAGTTAATAAAAGCTGTCATGAAGTGCTGGCTGCAGTGGTTGATGACCAACATAATAAACTCTTCTCTTCTTCCTCACCCAGGGAAAAGCTGATTTGTGGTATCAGTGCTGCTGTGCTGTACTCTTATTCTCCTGGGATCTGTGATGGCCCTGGAGAGGGGCACAGCATTTAGCTATTAAACAGAATATAGTCTGCTCTGATGGCTGTTGATAGAGGACTTAGCCTAAAAAGTATTTTTATACCACAGTGATTATGCTTCTGACTTGCCAAGTGGGCTTAGAGAAGGGATGATATTAAGTAGATTGGAAAAGGAATGCAAGAAAACATTGTAGTCCAGAAATCAGACAGCTGCCTCGAGCAGAAGAAAGGCTTGTAATGTGGAGTGAGCATTGCTCGTGGAAACAAGAGCAGTGTTTGGTTCCCAAAATCTTCCAAAAAATACTGATGATTCAGAGAAAATGCTTCTTTTTCCAGCCTGTTAATTCTGCTGAAGAAAGGACAGGGACTGACCAAAAAGGCACTGAACACCAGGGAGGGTTTGCATTGTTTTGTCTTTTTTCCTTAAAGTGACTGTTACCTTTTCTCTTGTGAAACAAAATTATTTCAACACGTGCTGAGGTGAGAAGCAAATAGTCTATTGATTTTATATATATGCTTCAAAACTGGAGTGCAAGAGTTTTTATATTTATTTCTGCTTTTGAAATTTAATCTTTGATTTTTATTATCATTTTACCAACAAAAATAAGATTTTCTCCAGATCTTGTGGTTTGATCACAGTGCATCTGTTTCCTCCATATCCTCGTTTCTGAAGCCTCTTGTGGGATTTTTATGAATGGGAAACTTGTCTGGGGCATGAATAAGCTCCAGAGATTCAGTGTGGGTTCTCTTTTTCACTAAGAGTATGGTGGCCTACCTGAAATAACTTACTTAATCTGCAAAATTGCATTGCCAATTGAGGAATGGAGAAAAGAGTCAATTAGTTTGCAACTGAGTCTGTTCAAAGGAAGAAGAGAATTCTGCCTTAGTTAAGCTCCTGCCTTTGATTTTCCCAGTGTTTCAGTATGGCAGGTCCCAGTTCTGCAGTCTTATATTGAAGCAAATGAAGACAAGCAACAGGCTTTGTTGGGAGATTTTGGGGCTTCCTGGCCCTGTCAGAAATGCTTATATAACTTTTTTTCAGAGCTTTCTGTCACTTTCTGTCCAAATCCAGGCTGGAGCTGGAGGTGCAAACCCACTTGCTCCAATGGCTGGAATGACTCAGAACCACAGCTGAACAGATCAAAAAGCTGCTGAAGGGTATCACTGGAACAGGCTGTCCAGGGAAGCAGTTGAATCACCATCCCTGAAGGGGTTTAAAAGACATGTAGATGTGGCACTTAAGGACATGGTTTAGTGGTGGGCTTGGATTAACAGTTGGACCCACTGTTCTTAGAGGGCTTTTCTTAACAATTCTATGATTCTTTCTGCTGGGAGCAGTTGTCTTTCCAGGTTGTTCCCAAGCTGTTCCTAAAAAGGTGACCTGAGGGTTGTTTTTGGCCCAATATAAAGTTTAGTTGAATAGTTAATACTGTAGAACTGCAATGCAATAGTAATAAAGATACCATAACAATGGTGAGAAGTTAGTTCAGTGGGTCACTTGGTTTTCCTCTGACAGGTAACAGCTACTGTAGGACCAACTCAAATTCCACTTTTCACTTACAATTACTACCCCATCTTGGAGTTTTTATGAGCCCAGCACAGTGATCTAATCATATAGGTTTGATGTCTAAACCTGAGCATTTAGGCTGCTTTAACATAATCCCTTTTGCTTTTGAATTCGAAAAAATCAAAAAGGAAGTTTGAAATGCTGTTCCTTGCTCTAAGGCAACAATTCCAAAGGTGTTTTTATTCTATCTAATGTACAGAATAAATGCTTTTGAAGCATGGTCTTGTTCTTCCCATTTACAAATAAGCAAAACGAACCATCATTTTAACAGTATTGGGTAATTCTAAACACAAGGCGATTATTTCTGCTGTTTATTTTTTCACCACGTGAATGTTAAGGGTTAACAGTTCCCCTGCATGTAACTGACAGTGGTAATATTCTCTTTAGTCCAAAGCGGAAGAAGAGGGGAGTTGCTTGTTGTTATAAAAGCAGGGAATTTCTGGATCTTAGTAAAATAAACCAGGACTTTGTTTCTTGAGGTAATTATGCTCTGGAGAGAGAATAGGAAAGATGGAGGCAATTAGGAGTGACCTTGCATCACTGGATTGTTGAGAACTTCTGGATCAGTGGCTGATATTTTCATAACTCCATTTAAGCAAAGCTTTTTTAAGCTGTTCTTGCCTCCACTAGAGAAAACAGGGAATTTAATGTCTGGTCCGAATTCCACTGACATTAAGAATCTCACCATGTGCTTGTGTGGGGTGAAGTGGGGATCAGGGATGAGCACAGGAACAGGGCACAGGGGACACCTTTGCCCCAGAGAGAGAGACAGCTCCTACACAGTCCTAGCCTGCATGGGATAGGCATTTTTGGGTGCTTATCCCACCCCAGGCTCTGCTAAGGTGAAGCTGTGCAGGTCATTATGTCCCTGGAGTGGCTGGAGTCACCCCAATTACTGGAACAGCCAGGAGAAACAAACCTGGGAACACTTTTCAGTAACCTCCACCTAACCCCTTTTAAGTAGAGGTTTGTGTTCTGGTGGGTTTTTTTCTTTTTCTTCTTAAAACTGTCTTTTGAGTGTTATCATTTAAAAAGCGTGTTTAACTTTTATGTGTGAAGTTGGCAATGAATTACTATAAAGCAAATAAAACTGTCCTAGCAGCCTGAAAGTGGTGATATAGCAGATAGCATTCACACCCTCATCTTTGTATTCCCTTCCTTCAAGGATATCAGTAGGCAAACAAGGCTGAGTCTCCAATATGTTTAATAAAGGAGCAATTTCTTAAGTTTCCTGACCCAACTGTGGGAAAGGTAATGCACTTGTCCCATTGCTCTGCTCCAGCCTGATCCCCTGGCCATGGCAGTCTGAGCTCCCCAAGAGCCAGGTTTTGCCTCGGGTCTTCCCCCTGGACCACTAATTTGGGAGCTCCTTCCTGACTGATGAATTAGGTCTCTGAAATAACACACAAGCCATAGCTGAGCAGCATCAGCAACGTGGACATACCTTTGCCTGTGTTTCCCAACTACTGTCACTTTTGTAATCTGATATTAGCAGAGCCCAGCAGAGTCACATGAAAGCTGTGTCCCTGGATGGCAGATGCATGTAAGGACCTATCTCTGTATCGCATTCCACCGCTGAGGAGGTTACTGTGCAAGAAGGCATGTGAATTTTTTTCATAGCTTTCATGTTGTTTGGTTTGTTTGATGTTCTTCTAGCTCTGGCAGACTGCAGAAAATTGTTTTCTCTCATAGAGGCCACCACCTTTTGAATGATATAAAGGAGTTGCTCTGTTCCTGTGGGTTGTTTTTCTGCTATATATTTACTTAACAATCTCATTTTCTGGGGAGTCATTGAAAGAACAGGAGTTTGTAAATTATACAACACTAAGCAGGGGATACTGTCCGTGGCTTTGAGCCCAGACACTGTCAAATGCTTCTCCTGATCCTGGCTGGTTTGAGAAAATCATTGCAAATTACAGAAGTATCAACATCTTTTTATTATTATTTAAATATTTTGTTTCTTTGTTTTTGTGTAGAATATTCTTACTTGCCTCCATAGCTGGCAACCAGTTTTCAGGAGGGATTGGAACTGGGTAGTTGCACATATGGAACTGAACATCTGTGGTCTCAATTATTGGAAAAATTAGAAAGTTCAAAAATAAAAATAAAATGAATGTTAGATCTCGGAGCTCACTCTCTAGCTATTTGTTTTCTTTGTGCATTAGAAGTAAAAATGCCTTCTGTCATAATAATAATAATTCTCTGCACTATTATCCCGGGATCTCAAATTACTGGATACACATAAAAGTGTTATGTTTTCTAACATGCTCATGAAATTAAGTCTTATCCCCCTTTCCCATTTTCCAGATGGGAAAACTACTCTGCAGAAACAAACTTACTTAAAGCCATACAGACACTTCCAGAGAAACTGGAAAGAAAGCCACTACCTTTCTCTCCTCTCAGTTAGGCACAGGATGAGGTTCTTCCCTCCCATCTCCCGGTGGGAGCAGGACTGGGAGCGGGGCAGTGGTGCCCTGGGGAGTGCTGGGTCCTGGCTGTGTGGCTCCAGCACGGAGCTGGGTGACAGGATGTGGCCCCAGCACAGGCTGGGCTGGCACAGGGCTGTGTCTGGAGCCGCCTGTGCCATGTTTCCCTCCTGTGGTTCTCCCGCTTGGAGGGCCCTGCGGGCTCGGCCCCAGCCCGTGCCATCTGGAGCATCTTCTAAAATCGCTTTGGACATGTCCTCATGAATCATACCGATATCCTATTTCGGGGAACAGAAATCACAACATGGAAATGAGTCTGTGTTTTAGTAGTTGTGGCTGGGCTCGGAGAGGGCAGGAGCCGGCCCAGGCTGTTTGCAAATTTTGGGGCAAAAACATGGGATTTTGACCTCATTCCCCAGATCCAACCTAGATTATCAGTCTGAGCATCCTTGCAGTGTCATTTATGAGAATTAATTGTGTCTTTTCTGTTTGGGTAAACAGTTTATCTATCTGAGATGGAGGGTTTCTCAGCTTTCCACTTGGTTTACATATATATATATCTTAAAAGTTCCATTATTGAGCTTGTTGCTGCAGACTCTTTTGAACTGAAGCCTTTGTATACATATCCTGAGCTGCTCTTTCATTGTATAATTTTAAAACCATCCATCATTTGTGTGAAAAAGATTTTTTGAATTTTTATATTTTTTTAAATTTTCCTGGAGTAAAACTGGGAATTTTCTTTCCACAAACTGACATAGCCAAATGTAATGTCCATCTGCCAAAGCTTGCTGAGGCACTGAGGACTCATCTCTGTCCATAGTAATTTAATTATATAGTGATCCTTTCCACCAAAGATCCTTTCCAAGTGAAGAGCAGCAGTAACACATACAGCAGTGGCAGTGAGAGTACTCATTGATAAGGAGATAGTTTTGGTTTTTTTCATAGAATAAATTACGTGTTTTTATAGTTGTTACTTTTGTAGATCATAAATTAGTTAACATCTTGGCATAAAAAAAATCCTTGCCAGTCAGCTGCTTGTAAATATGTTTTACTGAAACAGGGTATTTTTAGGTTTATTTCAGTAAAACCTTTAAGCATGTGCCTAAACAACCTGCTCTAGCCCCTGAGTTCAGCACTGAGCCCAAGCCCACACACTATTCCCATTGACTTGCACTGCCACAGGCACAACTTTCCCCTGGAAAATTAAATATTAATAAAATCTCTTCCTTTGGGACTGGCTGGGTGCTGAGCCACCCTGACGGTTCCAGCTTGGGGTGACAGTGCCTGTGAGTTGCTCGTGTGCTGGTGACACCAGTCTTGTCTCTCTCCTCTTTAGCAGTGCTTGCCATCCATGGAAAAACCCTGCCTTCCCCCCTGGAACCTGTCCACCAACAGGCACAGATCCACTGAATGCACAATGGGGCCCTGTCCCAGTTAACATTTCTGGGTGTGACTGTGATGAGAAGCCCTTGGTCCAGGGTTGAGGAGAAATGGGGGCAAGTGCAGAGCTCTGATTAACACCCGGGGCTGGGGCCTGATTAACCTGCCCCTGATTAATGACATCCTGTGTGTGCCTGAGTCACACAGCTCCTCTGTGCCTCACATCCTGGCTTGGGGTGCTGAGGACAAACACCTGCCTTGTTGGGCAACTCTGTGATCACCCAGGCTTGGGAGAAATGGCTCGGAGATCCTCAGGAGAAAGCAATCTCACAGATGGGAAGTGTCTTTACTGGTAGCCATAAAACGGTTTTATCATTTCCTTGTGCCGAGTTCAACATGGCCAGAGCACAAAGTCACACTGGTATTTCTCTAATGACCAAGTGGTGCAATTTATAATAGCCCCATAAAGATACAAAGATATTCTTCCTCACCCACATTCGGGTATCTTGCAAAGTAATTGTAGCCATACGTGCAACTGATTCCTCTTCACTAGCAGGTGGTGTAAAGTAACCTCCAATCTCACTTTCTGTGTTTTAATGTGATTACAGGTAGCAACTCAGGAGTTAAGCTCAGATTTCAGTGCATTTTCCATCTCAGACCTAAAACTCTGCAGATCTAATATCCTCCTTGTATTTGGTGTGCTGGGAGGAGATGGTATAATTTGGTTTAAATCATGTTTGGAATTTTGTTTAGTTAATCAAATTTAGTTGCGAATGCTTGCAGACCAGTGTTTCAAGGGGATTGCTTTTGTACCTGCTGTTATGAAAGTCAGCAGAAAAATATTGTTCTTGGCTACTGTCCTGATTAACCCAGACATTTTAATGTGTGTTATGATAGGTCATTTGATGGATAGTCACCTGTACCCTGTGATCAGCTCCGAGTTGGCCGCTGGGGCTGAACTTTAGCAGCTAGGTGTCATAATTTCCCATCTTTTGCTTGATTAATGTTTCCTTTTGTGATCTAAGGGGAAAGTGTCTGGAGAGATCTTTCTCCATTTACTATCCAGTCTGGATTGGTGGGAAGGAACCACAGAGACTTTTCAATGAAAAGATTCTGTGAAAAATATAGTGTGGAGAATCTCTGTGTGTTGGTATCTTTCCTCTTGGTTTGTAGAAAGTGAGCCTTGCATGGTTTGTGAGCCCAGACCAGCTTTAGCTTGTACCTTGGCTTTCTGTGCACATGCAGAGAAAAGCCCCTGTGGCTGAAATACCACGTGGTGATGTCTGAGCTACTGCAGGTTCTGGAAGGGGCTTGGAAGGATCCTCTGGGATTTCACTGCAGCCAATCGAATATCTACATGAGAGTTTAAAAATTTGTAGAAAGGATAGCTGTCATGTTTTATCTTCTTCAGTATTATTATCTATAATTTTAGGGGATCCTAATTCTTTTCCTCGTAATTCTGATAGGTAACTCCTCCTTCCTGATTTCCTTGCTATTGGATCATAGGGAAGTTTTCCATTCTCCTCTCTCAGACCTTAAGGAAGGAATACAACATCCTCAGGGCACTTTGCCTTAGCCCAGTGGACACTAATGCCACCACCTTCAGCAGTGCATTCAGACACCTCTGTTCCTCACTCACATCTTATCTTTAATGGTTTCTTAATTTTCACGTTGTTATAAAGCCTTTTCATAGTCACAAGCTCTCTCTGTCGGATCTATCACAGATCTCTGCAAATAAAGCAGGTGTTTGGGCATCCATATGAAAGCCAAACACTCAAATGCAGATCTTTGCAGGTCTCAGGTTAGTTGTTGAGGTTTTCATCCATGTCCACCAGTGATGAAAGAAGTGGGATAATATCGACTGGAAACATCAGGGGTATAAAAAGTGCCAACTCTAGCTTAGAATATGTATGCAAGCCCATTGAGCTTTAAACAGTTTGGCTGGAGGCTTTGAATTCAGATCTCTGAGATACAGTAAAATCTGGAGTCTAAAGTGTTGGGTCATTAAAAAGAGGGGGAAAAAATAAAGCCTCTTGTAACAGGTGAGCTGAAACAAGAACAAAGGGTCTATAAAAGGAGCCAGGTGAAGCGCTGGAGAGATAAGGAATGATCTTCCTGTGCACTTACTGCCATAACTGAAAGGATAAGTGTTTGTTTTTTTTTTTTTTAAATAGGTAGGGCAAGAAATGATACTAAACCCTCTTGCACTGGCACAGTGCTAATCATTTCTTCCTGACCCTGGGAGAATCATCTCCTGCAGTTCTGTAGGTTTAGCTTGAGACTTGAATTACTCTTGTAAATCCTTTTAATTTGTTCAAGAGTTTATAGCTCTGCCATAAACATTGCTCCCAAGCTGCTGTTCACCCAGTAACTTTCTTTATAATATTCCTTAGAAAAGCTGCTGGTATTTTCTTCCTTTGTGAGGATTTGAGGTTTTTTCACCTGTTTGCATGGTGGAGCTGATGCACAGATCTGGAGTCAGCCCTGCTCTACACCACAGCTGGATGTGATGGCTTGAGCCCTGATTGCAATGACAGGTTGGGTTTTCCAAAGCCAAGGCATTCAGTGCTGCAGGTAAGCAAATGTCTGGTTTTAGTTAGGAGACAGAGCCTTTTGGGCAGAAATAGTTGGAAGTGTGTGAGCAAAGGGCTTACCCAAAGGCACTGTCATAGGCAAAAGTGCTGCCCTTTAGCAGTCTGATCTCAAGAAGTGTTTTTATTTCCCATTAGTCCCCACCTTGGAGAATTCTATCCCATCAGAACACATGGCTGCTGCCAAGGCCCTTGTGGGCACACGGCAGCACAGGAATTCAGGGAAGCAGTTGCTGGGAGGGGAAGCAGCACCGAAAAACCGTTGAAACTTTATTGGCAGTGAAGCAGGGCAGGGTTTGGGAAGGGGGAAGGAGGGCTTCGTGTGATTCATTGCACTTAAATGCAGTTGTCTGTTCATCTGGTTGCATTATCTGTGCCTTCATCTGGCCGTGAGAAGAGGTGTGCTGCAGGGTGCAGGGGCAGGCTGTGTGCCACCGTCCTTGAGCTATCTCATATCCTTCTCTGTGAGATCTTGTGACAATTCGTATTACCGTGAGTCATTGTTTCTTTAAAGCTCATTACTGGCAAGGGCTCGTAGCGAGACACCCAAGTGGCGTTGTGTTATCTATGCTTAACGGGGCTATTAATGTCTGTCACCACTGAAGTGTCATCCAGCAGAAATGTAATTCTGGGTTTCGGGTGCTGAGTTGCAGAGGTATGTTCATCCTTTGTGTCCAGCCAGGCTGAAACTCAGCTCTGTCAAGTGGTGTCTCGGCTTACCACGTCGGTATGAAAAGGTTTTGGTTTCACTCTAATACATGTGTATAATTGTGTCGTGGGGAGGGCCAGGAGGGATTGAGGAAAGCCCCTCTGAAATCAGTTCTCAGGCCATGTGAGCACTAATCTATTCTTAACTAAATCCACCATGGGCATCTCTGCTGCTTCTTTATTTGAACTTTTATTCCATAGTTCTGGATTACTGGAGAAATAACATGAGCGTTACAAGGACTGGATCTTTACAGGCCTCTCTTCTGCCATGAGTATGATGGGGAAAGAGGTCTGTTCGTGTGGCATTGTCACGTGGATATGGCCCAAACTGCTCCCCAGTGCCAGCAGGAGCATGGCCTGTCTTTTAGCCCATTCCTAACTTTCTGTTTCCTTCTCTCCTCCAGGTGCTTCCCAGCACCCAGTCACTCTATAACAAATGACTCATGGGTTATTGTGTTACGATTCTGCACCTGAATTAGGATTTTCTTAGGCTCCATCCATCAAGTATTTGATTCCTCTAGAGTATAGGCAGAATAAAATTAGTCTGCCATTGCAGAAGAGGGACTGGCCTGCACATTTCTCTTCCCAACATGGTTGTTTTAATAGACCCACACACCTCCAGCCCTCCTGCTGAGAGTCCCACAAAGGGGACCGTGGCACTTGAGAGGCATCACCTTCCCAGAACGACCCCGGCAGAAGGTCTCTCTCCAAGTGAGGCAGAGTTGGGCAGCTGCAGCTTGGGAAAGTCTCTGCTTTTTTTGCCTCTTTTTAATAAACTATAAACTATTTTCACACCTCTGCCTAGACTTCTTTCACACTTCTGCCTACATATTTCTCTGCTTTTTACCATCGCCTCTGACACATGCCTCTGAAAACATCTTGGACTGGTCGTAATTCTAGAACACTGATACTTATCAACATAACATTTGGGGTTTTTGCAATCTCCTTTGAATCCAGAGCCAATTTGCTTTTATTTTCTCTCTCTCTTTTTTTTTTTTTTTTTATAGGTCTGGTGTATGGCTAAAGACAAAAAACTCACCCAAATATTTGCTGTCAGAAAAGATATTTCTGGCATTGACTGCCTTTTCTCGTGTTCACAAAACAGCATTAACAAAAATTACTGAGTAGATAACACATTAATACAGCAGTAACCTCTGCATTTACCCTTAACCTTTTTTTTTTTTTTTTTCATGTATAGGTATTTTGCCTTCTAAAGCAATTAAAGGTGGGAAAACATGATAAGGCTTTTTTGTCCCCAGAAATGTGATACTTTTCCAGCAGAAACGTGAGGCCTTTTGCTAAACCCTTGAGGTGATTGTTCTGGTGGATTTAGAGGTTTTCTTGGTTTCACGTAGGGTTAGGATATCGAAGTGCCATCTACAATAACTTCCTTGTTCTTCTGTAATTTTCCTTTGGTGTGTGTTTGATACCAGCAGGCTTGTCCATTCCCATCTGCTCTGTATTGGTTTTATGCAAATTCTCTCTCATCCCTCTACAAGTCCTTTCAAGTTAAAATATTGCTTCCTCATGCCCGCTTATATTACTTGTAATTCCTGCACAGTGACCTGTTAGCCACCCATATATTGGGCACAAAAGGCATAATCTGTGTGAATCAGATATCTCTTATCTCATCCCTGTTTGCATTATACATTCCCCTCACAATACACTTTTCCACAATGCTCATCCATTTAATGCCCAAATACCTGAGGTCTCTTATTTCTGTCCAACATGCTCCTTGCATTACTCATGGCCAACTGATGAGCAGGGAGATAAAAAGACTTGCTGTAGGTGGTGCAGTGATCTGTGACAAGGCCAGAAGAGAGAATAGGCTGTTAGAGCCCCAACTCTGTGGTTTAACTGGGGTTTAACAGGAAAACTCTCCCCCTCGATAAAGTTACACAAAGGCAGTGGTTTGGTTTGTTTGTGGTGTGAGTTTACCGAGCCCATAAATGTGCAGTGATTGAACATGAAACAACTGATACTGTGTGTGAAACTGTCCCACCAGGCATGGGGATGGTTTCATCCTGGTGTCACTCTTGTACAAGGATACAAAACCAGGGTCAGGTAAACTGCTCAAACTGAGTATAGAAACACCAGTGTATATACACATACGGGGTACAGATACACCTGTATATATTATATACGTGGGGAGCAGCTGTTACCAAACTGGAGGAGGAGATGGGAGATAGAAGCAGAATGTCTGCAATATCTGTGCTGTTGAAGGTGTCACTTCCACCTTTAAAAAGCTGATTTCTCTTGGGCTGGTGCAGCAGACTTGTTCCTCAGAAGATGCACAGGAGCCTCTCTGCAGCAGCCCTGTTTTGAATATAAACCCAACAACCCTGTGAACTTGTAAGAAGTTTTACAATTTATCTCATATGGGATTCCTAAAATAGACTTTTTAAATTGTTTTTGTTTGTTTGTTTTTGGTAAGAATATCTCCTAAGGCTTGATTCAGATTTCAGTAGTATAATGCTGGTTTGCCTTGAAAAAACTTAGATGGCCCTGAAAGATTGTGTTAAAAATTGTGGTATGTTGGCCTGCATAGAGTCTAGTAATTGTGGAGGCACCAAGGGGAGAGCAGCGTTTGCTGTTGGATTAATTTACTGAGTTGAATGTTGGTGTTGGTCTCAGATCTGCAAAATCTGTTCTCTTATTAAGCTCCGTGAACAAGAGCAAATATCAAAGGTAGAAATAACTTACTTAAATTATAAAAATTTGCTAACAACTTGATTTTTTTACAGGACATGAGAAAGAACTCTATTAATGGCATAAAATATGAATGATGTAAATGCCTATAACATATCAAATAGTTTCTTCTACTTACTTTTCAAAGAAATATACTTGTCATGTTTTGTTACATTCCCTTTTTGTTGGATTGTTTTATAAATTTGATTACTTTTAAGAACATTACTGTTGATGTCAAAAGAAAAGCCATGGGCAGTCCAGATTTGGTATCAACACTACTAATGCTTAAATTACCAGAAAAAGGAAAGATAGGAATTTATTTAACTACTTTGGTGCCCAACAAAAACAGTCTTCTACCATGTCAAATACACTGCGTGCTCTTGAGCACTCTGGCTGATCATAAACATAGCTTTGGTCTTCAAAGAAAGGTCACTATACCTGAGAAACAAGAATATGCCATTTACCATAGGGTCACTTCCAGAATTTTGCTTCCACTTTTGCTCATTATGAAGAGATACAGATGTACACAGGAGCCTATTCCAGATGTCCTTCATGGGCATAGAGCTTCTGAAGGGAATAGCTCCTATTCTTTCTCTTATCATGGTGTAAACTGTCACTGAGCAGAAATCCAAAGACTGCAAAATCACAAAAAAAAATACATTATATTAAGCAGAGTATTAGGTTAAATTATTATAATGGTTGATATCTCTGCCCTTAAGAGTTCCAGCACTGTAATATAAGGGTAAATAAGGCAAGGATGATTCTGATTTAGTATTTTTTCCCCTGTCTGAATTCTGTAACAGTGTTTCAGAGTTGCCCTCACTTCTCAGCTACTCTGTGTAGACAGAACATTCAGTAAATATGCTCAAGATATATGGACTGCAATTAAAACAGCCTGTAAGAATGTAAGAGGCTAATGGTCTAATTTTTCAATTATGTCAATGTCTGTGGGAATTGAGGTTGTGCTTATTATCTTCCAGAAGGCACCTTTCAGACAGTGGGGCCCGAGTCAGACAGGAATCTGGGTTTGCACAAAGCACAGACTTGATTTCAGAGACCAGTGCTTTAACGGGAGTGCTGCAATGTGCCATGTCCCAGAGGGAAGGGCAGTGCAGATCATGCTCACAGCACATGCAAAATTCCCCTCAGATGCATCCCAGCAGCCAGCTGTTAGGGCAGAAGCTTTTGGCCCTTTCTTCCAACAGAAGGTAACCTCTGTATTAACCAGCCTAAATTTATGAGACTGCATGCAACTGTAAAAGGAAGAATGGCTTTGGATGAAGAAGAAAAGAATAAACTGGCCATAAGCCATGTTCAAGAGATTCCCCACTTTGCTTCCCACCAGACCCTGCTGCTGATTCACCTCCATCCCAGCTCTCCTGGATGTGTCTCCTCCCAGGGCTTCATCTTTCCTGCAAACCTCCCTCCATCTCCTGCAGGATTTTAGCACCAGCATCACGGGAACCAGTCCAAGGCATGTTTAGGACAGTGGGTAAAGGACAGTATTCTTGTGTCTCTGGTTTGCACATATGGTCCTTACACATCTCTGAGGGGCAGAACAGCACAGAGAGAGAAACATTTGTCTTGTCCTCATATAACCTGACTTTTCCAAGGCTGAGTGTTTCCACTAAACCTGGTCATACAGGATTAATGTCAAAGGGGTGTTCAGATGTTCAGGGCTGATAAAAAGTGGTTTGCCAGCAGTCAGAACCCTCGAGTCCCTGCTCAAATTAAAAAAGAGACCAGCAACATTAAAATAGTCGAGGTACAAAAAGAAAAAGGAAAAAACTCCTCAGTTATCTATGATAACACTATTGTTTTCATTTTTTATTATCTTGCTTGTTACACGCCAATGAGAAACAACCACAGATCGTCAATAAGGTTTTTAATTGCAAAGATTTCCTGTGACGTGAGTGTTAATGAATGTCAAGGCAATAACACAAAAGACATTACTTGTTTAATGATTGATAGAACAAGAAAAGCACGAGGTCTTTTGCAGGATAAATGACTACTGTTCTGTGTTCCTTTACATTACCAGTATCAACACTTAGATCACATGGCAGGAGATAATGGTCCAGGAGATAAAGTACAGAATCACAGTCTGTTATACAATAACAGACATAGTAATGATAATTAATGTGCATTTCTTTGGCAATTCTCATACTTGTCAGTGCTGAGCTGTTGACTTAAATAGGAGCAGGACAGGGCACTTGGTTGGTCCCAGAGTTTTTGATTTTTGCTCTGCAGCAAAGATATCAGACCTTAAATGTTTTTCTTGTCAGATGGTTTAAGCGGACATTCATGCATGTGGATTTTTTGTGTTCTAATATTAATACACCTTAAATGCTCAGATTTATATGACTGGAAAAAAGGACATTTAGACATGGCACTCTCAAAAAAAACCCCTTGGTCTTTAGCCTGGAAGGATCAACATCATGACACGCACTAAAGGCTCATAATTTTTTCTTCACTAATAAACACTTAAGATAGGGAAAGAGAAACATCCTGGCAGAGGTCCTCTTTACACTCAAAAGGTAGCATGAAAAGTTGGACAAAATCTGGTTTTTAAACACCTCTTTGGAGTTGCAAAGTGTCTGAGGAACACTTCACAGCGTAGCTCCCATGGCTGTGGGTAAGAACTTGGTGGAAAAGCTGTGCAGCTTTGGTTTGGTTTATATGGTCTCTGACACATCGCGTTTTGGGGGACAATATGAACTTGGCAACTTTTGACTGGTTTGCGCCGTGAGGTTTCAAGAGCCCCTGGAGCTCTGCCGAGTGAGCAACTGTCTCCAAAAATGTGCTAAATCCAAGAAAGCCTTCATGGTGAAAATTAGTTCATGGTTTGGCAACATGTTTGGGGAGTCAGAAAAATATTTGGATGGAACCTGGATGGTTTAATTATTGGCCTTGAACCACAAGTTAATGGAGCTGCACATGGCCCTTGGTTTCAGAATGTGGCACTGGATAGTGTTTCCTTGTTTTTGAGAGCCGTGTTGGTTTGCAGATATCGGTGCTGGCATGGAGCTGCTGCCTCAAAGTTGTACTAGTAAAATTGTACATGTTTCATCCAAAATAAGAATGTTATTCAAATTAATAATGTAGTCTACAGTGCCGAAAATATTTTCTTGAACTAGAGCATCTTGGCTTACTCCAGGTTAAAAATTCCTGGCATTATAAAAACCCCTTTGTAACTATTGCAAGTAGGATCATGTTTGTCAGCTTTGAAGTAAATGGTGCAACTGGTTTTTGTCCTCTGCAAGCCCACCAAAGCTGTGTTTGAGCTTCACTCAAGTAAGGTATGCACAGCCTTGTGCCATTTGTCTTCTTTCAGAAAAAACAGCTTCCAAAGACTGTCAATAGCCAATCTGACCTATGAGTCTATGTTGCCAGGTGTACCTGCCCTGGGAAGCGTGGCATGGATGTGGAGAGGTGGCAGGGGCTCTTGGATACTCTGAGGGGGTTGTGGGTAGTCCTGAATCCTGGGCTGATTTCAGTTTTTGGTCCTGCAGGGTACAAAACCTGCTGTGTGTGTCTTCCCCATCCTCTTGCTAAGCTGACTCTGAGCAATACATGTGTGCTCCTGTGCTACACCATTAAATCTTTCCCAGTCCTGGCTGTGCATCCTCCTCTCCCTCCCTCCTCTGTGAGCTTTGAATTTTCAGAGCTCAGCGCCACTTCAGAGGTGACTGAGCTGTGGCAGCAGCTGCCTGTGTTGAAGGCAGGAAGCAGAATAACCACTTAAAGAGGTTTGGGGTGTTTTTTTAGCGTTAAACTCCTTTAAGCTGTGATGCCAGGGAGGGCAGCAGAGCATGGAAAGTGTGAGCGGGTGTCTCCCAGGGGCTCAGGCTGGGCTCTGCCCTGCTGCCTTGTGCTCAACCAGGCTTCCCATCTCTGTGTTGACCTTCCAAGGGAACCTCAGAGAGGCTGCTTGCATCAAGTGGGAGTCATTAAAGTGAGCCCATCTGTAAGCTTTGCTTAAACAAGTCGGTAGTTACTTAAAAAACTCTGGTAGCCTCTTCAGGCTGCTCTGCAGAGTCTGCACGTGTGCAACAGCAAGTGCTTACTTGAGACATGTGTTCAGCAAAAAGCTGGAAAAAGAGCAATGTAAAAGAATAGATTGGGGAAAAAACGGGCTTTAAAATATTCCATCAAAAATACTTTGATTTAGACTTTTTTTGCTGCTCTGTTATGAAATAATGCCCCTTAAAAGCATGGGGGCAAAAAACAGTATGTTAGGGAAAGTATAAGATGTTGTGTGCCCCTACATAAAGCCCTGCACAAGGTATTTTGAATTTCACTTTTCAATTGCCTTCTAGTCAATTTAAACCCAACATGCTTTGATCTCCATTCTGCAGACCAAGTAATTTTACATCTCTATTTCACTCGCAGCCTCAGGACGGGTGATCGGCGGGTAAGACAACTTCTACCTGTCACTTCCAATTTTAGGATCAGGACCCAGATTCAGGAAATCACTTAAGCATGTGCCTGTCTTGAAGCAAAGGCTTCCTTGTGTGGTGGTGCCCTCCCAAAAGCTGTCCTCCTCTGTCTCCTCACGTACCAAATGCTTGAAAATTTGCCAACCCAGGGAAGTCACTTCTTCCACAGCACCCTGAAGGACCAGACCCCTGAACACCCAGAGGTTCAATCCCATTGAATTCCCACTGCCCTTCCAAGGGAAAGAAGGTTGGGAGAGCAGGAGCACCCTGCAGGCATTTCTGTTGCCCCCTCCCTGGAACAGCACCGGCCACTTTCCTTCTGGGAGCATGTTAAGGCATTAATGAAATGCACAAAGCAAAGAGGCTCATCCATATAAATGGGTGATTTAAATAATGAGGAAGGAGGAAGGATGTGGTTCAGTGTCAGTACTGATTAATTAGGGCATAAAATAAATAACCCTCCTAACAACATTGGCTGCTTCCACTATAACTTACTCTATTAGTGGGTGATGGAGTTAATACAAGTGACAGTGTAATTACAGGTTAGTTAACTGGCCTGTTATGACGTTCGCCTAATTTTAGGGGATGGATCTATTTACACGCTCACATTTTCCTATTGCAAAGAAACCCACAGCAAAGGGCTGATAAAAGTTGGTTGTTAATCCTGCAGTTTCACCACTCATCAGGCACAGTTTTTCTGCTCCCCACTTTGGGAAAGTCAACCACGTTGATGCCAAAAGCCTGGAATAATTCCCCTGTGAGCTTGTTTGATGTCACAGCTGAGGTCACGGCTGGGTATTGTGCTCTTACGAGTACACGTGGTTATCTAACGTGTGGCCACACAATGAAATGATGAACAGATGTGAACAGTGAGTTTTTAACATCTTAGCTCTTTTGTGTGGAAGTTTTATTGAAATGTTTTGCCTGTTAACTCTAGGAGTGTCAGGCAAAAGCAAGAAAATATATACTAGGATTTACAGGGTTTTGGAGTGGATTTTTTAAAACCAGCATTGCTACACAGCAAATAACTGCTGAGGTAACAAGCCATTTACATTTAATACTTCTGTGGCTGCTGGCCAATGCTTCCGCAGCTTGTGGTGTGGATCACAAATTTCTCTTATAGAAAGAGAACAAATGCAAAGTCAGATCTCCTAAATTATAATGCATTACAACCCAAACTTCCCATTAACACAGGCCTTCAAACATGACATCAAATCCTTAGTTTGTTTAATGGCTCTGTGAGAGTCCTGAAGATATTCTGAGTTATTTTTAGCTGTTGGTCAATGCTTCTTATTTTCCTCCTGTGGGATGGTAGGGAGGGGGATGAGGAAGTTGGACAATTCTCCTGTATCACAACAAGGAGACAACAGTATTGATATGATACTCTTAAGTTCTCTTTAGTTCAATACAGCTTAAAACAGGATCTGTGAGAGTTTGTACAGCCTAAACTACAGATGATGCTGCCAAAGCCACGTACAATGTTATTGTACAGGGCTTGTATAAGGTCCAGTACTTAAATAATTAGTCTTCTTCTCAGGGTTATTGTGATTTTTTTTTTGGTCTTTTCTAAGTCATCTGAAATACATTACAAACTCACAGTGCCTCAGTTTCTTTACTTTGAAGTTACTTAATGCCTCCAAAAAGGTTTAGGATTTGAAGAGAAACATCCAAAGGCAATACATTGCCATTGCAAGAGCAGCAAAGTTTTGATTCTTCAGAATTTGAGGCAAATATCTATATTTCTATTGCAGTGAAAGTTACAGCATTATCCTTTTTTTGCAGTAAGTCACTTTTTTATATGCTATAGAAAGTCACTTTGAATTCAAATATAAAATGAAGCCATCCATCCATCATGTTAGCAATTTAATTACCCCGGTATATATTTTTTCAGTGAAAAAAAAAATAAAAATCAAACCCCAAACACAGCAAACCACTTCTATTATTTGTTGTGTGTGTATATCTTATTACAGATTCATTGCCTGAGGACAGGCAGGGCTGTCAGCAGGGCAGTCCTTGTGGTTAGAAATGCCAAGATGGGGAGCAGATAAGACATGAAGTCCTTGTGCCTGCTGTTTGGGTCCGCTCCGCTCCGTGTTTGCTCGGGGCCTTACCTGTTAGATTCCCTGTAATCTTTGTTGCAACAGCAAAATGATGCCTTGTAAAGCAATGAAGCGTGACAGGGATATTGGAAGGGTCGAACGAGGTAGAAATGTGATATTTTCTATCTTCTGTGGGCCCAGGAAATAAGAGTCCAGCTGCTGAGCTGGGATTGGGTCTTAAGCATCACATTCGTGGCAAGGAAGTCGTGAGATTTATTGTTTAGTGCTTACAGAAGAGACAAAGTAAGCAATGCCCGTGATTTATCTAATTGTTTAACCATCTGGTTTCATAGAGACTGAAGATTAGGCATTGAGAAAACTGGGAAACTACAAATGAGCAAGACAGGGCAGGGAGAAGGGCCTTCATCTATTAAAGTTTTTCTGATAAAATTCAGAAAATACCCAGGTGCCCTTCAGCGATCAAGACAAATTTCATTTTTTGCAATATTTTTTTGGGTTTTTTGAGGATTTGATAATTTCATGGCCAATAACATGTGGAGCAATAAAAGCTGCCATAATGACAAGTGTAATGAAATGACGTGTTTCAAGGCACAAACGGATCCAAGAGTTAGGATGGAAAAGGAGATCCCACTGCCATGCCCATGTCTGTTGGTGCACCAGCTTTTCCTAATTCTTTAGCTAGGACAGATATGGGTTTCAATGATATGTGTGATATTAAGAAGGACTCTTGTCCCACTCAGGCAGCCCCTGATGGGCTGTTTTCAGCACTGAGCTGTTTTTTCACTGCAGGTGTGTAGATGGGTGCACAGGTGGGACTTGGCTGAGCTGGCCAAGTTGAGTGCACAGGTGGGACTTGGCTGAGCTGGCCAAGTCATTGAGTAAATGCTCAAAGCTGGCTAATGGTAAATAACTATTTCTATGTAAAAAGAGAGACTTATTCACTGATTTCCCAGTTATATCCCTTGAAGCAAACAGGCAAAAGTGTCTTTCGTAGGGCTTGAAAGAAGCAGGGAAAAGCACACATGTGAGATGACTTAAGTGGAAGAAGTAGAAGGATAATGTTTAAAAAGGACACAACTCAATCATTTCTATTCTCCTGGGTAGAAATCTACCCTGTGGTATAGATGAGACCAGATACCCTTTCATTCCCTCTGTTGTTCTAAATCCGTCTTCATTAGTACTTTTGCCCTAGCAGGGTCCAAAGATCTCAGACTTTTGATTAGTTTCAGCTGTCCATGAGCATCAAACGTGAAAAACAGTTATTTTGTCTGCACATGTTACTTTTCCATAAGCGAAGGCACATCCTACAAATAAAGTCTTCAGGGAGTTTTAAAACTGGCCTGGAAAAGCAAGAAGAGAGAAACAAGCTGGCTTGCTTTATACGAAAGACTACACAGGTATCGACCCCAGAAAATTTGTCAAGTCAACACCTAATGATGGCTTAGCTGCCGGGCTTGGCCATTCAATATTTAAATCAGGCTCTGGTTTTTTTACACCTTGGTTTTTCACATATGGAGCCCGAATGAGTGAGGAGAAACAGAAGCGCCATGTGACCATTTCTCTCCAGGAGCTGGAGCAGCTCTGCTGAGGTTTGGCCATAAACTCTTTATACTACCAGGTCTCTGGGGAAGGTCTCGGGTGAGTGTCTCCACATCTGCCATCAGCTGTTTAAAACCAATACTCCAGGAGCTTGTAAAGCACCATGGGTGAAGGGAGAAGACTTTTTCCAGAGCAGGATGCTCATCACAGGCAGCAGGCGAAGTGTAGAGCCCATGGAATGTGGGCAGAGTGGTCCCAGAGGTGGGATGCTCACTTTTAGTCCAGGGCACTGGGAGCAGCTGATTCCTAGGCAGAAGGGTGGGGCCTGTAGGCAAAACCAGGGTCTGGGCTGGAGCTGTTGGTAATTCTACTATTTGAATGAAGGAATTTGAATGGCTTTTCTCTGAGAAAATCTGGATTCATTTCACTCAAGAGGTTTCCATGAGAATCTTTCCCTTGCATTGAGGCTTCCCTTTAGAAATGTGGCCCAGGGTTGGGTGTGGTTGTTACGGGTACAGACAATGTGTCTACACTGAGTGGTGAGTGTATCTGCAGTGTGCCAGACCTCAGCCAAGCTGGTCTTACCTTCTACTGAACCAACTCCAGCTTGGTCAAGTGTTCCATCCAGAGCAAGGAGTTAAACCCAGCTCTTGCATATCCCAACTCATGCCCCGACCATCACAGTCTGAAAACATTAAGTCTCTCCTTGTGGTCTTGGTCTCATCTGGAAGAGAGATTAAAAATAATAAGAAATTGAAAAAATTGATCGACAGAAGGAGGAGTATGGAAGTTTTTCCCTTACAATATGTGGCTCATAACCATCTGAGTCACTAAAGGCGTGAAAAGAGAAAGTGCTTCCATTCACCTTCCAGGTCTTTAAGTTCATAAGAAACAACACATAAAATTGGTACCTCTTGTAATTCACCATCTGAGAGCAGGTGAATACGCAGATACCAAAGAATGTCTGGTGTCTTCATCCACACAGCACCTGCTGATGGTACTGTTTAGCTGTAGAGAAAATCGTTGAGAGCTCTTCCATTACAGCACCAGTGTTTTGCGGGAGAGTTTCTGTATTTCCATACTTTTTATGGGAAAGTTGAAGTGACTTATTTAAAAATTATCATTTGTTTTCAGTTTTCCCATTTCGGTTCTCCAGTGTCAGCATATTCCTTGTTTTGAGATATATATATATACCATAGAATCATTTGTTTATATTAAATACGACTTCGTAATACAACATTTTTTCTCTTAACATTTTTCAGGCTTTAAAACACAAATTAAAAATGAATGGAGTTAACCTAAGGAAGTTTAAATATTAAATTAAACATTGACTTATGTGTTTAAGTGACTCTGAATCCAGGATATTTTTTCCCTGAGTATTTATTTCAAGGGCAGCATTGGCCTTTTAGCTTTCAGTTCCCATTTAGGGTTTTTTCCCTCTGCTGCTATTTTAGAATTACCCAAAAATTGAAATTTCCCATTTCTACACAGATCTGGCAATTCTATAAACTGGGAGTTCCAGGGTATGAAAGAGTTTCATAGGCAGCTGAGATGCACAGATATATTGTGGTAGAATTAAAAACTCACACTAAGTTTATTTTAATCTCAGTCCAGTGACTTAGACAGAAGGATTTTAGCATTCCTTCTCTTTGCGAGCAAAGATAGTGCCAAGAGCCGGATGGAAGCTTTTACGGAGTGTAAGAGTAGATGCTCATGCACACTGAGAAGTGTTACTAATGTTGCTTTAATAAAACATAAATTCTGAGTCGTGCTCCCTGCCAGGCTGACGCGGGTGGACTCTATTAAGCTTTTTTCAGCCGTGCTGAAGGCTGGGAGGTTGCGCTGGGAAACCCGCGCTGGCTGGATGCAATCCAGGGAGGAACTCCGCTCAGAGCACAGCCAAAAAAACGGGAGGAATTCTTCCACGTCCTTTAAAGTCAGAGCAGGCTCGAATGCTCATCTGAGGTAACAGAGGGATGTGATTTTTGGAGAGCTTCCCCAGCAGTTTTGGGGACTCTTGGGGTGCTCTGAGTATGGTGGTCTCACCTGCAGAGGCTTATGGTGAGCAAAGGTGATAAACCACTGCATCCAGCCCACTGGGTAATGGGCACATTCCTCAGCCCTCTGGATCTGTGCAGTTTTTGGGTGTGTTTGAGCCAAATCCAGGATTTTCAGCTTCTTTCAAGTGTGTCTGGGTAAAATGCAATTGCCTGAGCTGTGTAGTCACATGGGGTAGCTGCTTCTGCCCTTTTGTGAATGTACTAATAAATCTAATTCAGCGTAAGTCATTATTTGAGTTGCATGTTTGCATACCCAATGGCAGTTTTTAAGCTGGGCTGGTTGTCAGCATCTCTGCCTGAATGGAATATCCCAGTATTAAAACTCTGCAGTTTTGATACTTGGGCAAAATGTGTGGGTGCAGTTACAAGCACTGTCATTTTGCTAATGGCAGTCCTTTTGAATGCAGTGAGGAGAGAGGATCTATCTTGTTTTTCTTTTGGATAACGGCAAAGAGAAAGAAACAAGCTGCTTGTTTAAACTGTCAACTCTCAGGTTTAGCATCTAAATCAAGCAAATTGTAGAGTCTGTTTTTGAAACCAGGGAGTATCAATCTTAACCCATTTATGGAGCGATCCAAAACCAAACATAGCTTTTCTAGTGAAAAATTAAGGCAGGCTTTCCAGGCTTTCCCAACTCTGATTGTCACTCTGTTTAAGTTACAGTATCGAAGACAAATGTAATATTTTTTTACAGATTAAAAAAAAAAAGAAAAAGAAGAAGGAAAAAAAGTAGTGATTGGGAATGAGCACGTAGCATGGCCTTGTTTTCTTTCTCATGTAGAGAGCAGGAACACACTCTGTCTGCCTCCTAACATTGGACTGAAATCTCATCAGAGAGAATGTCAGCTACCATTGTTAGCAAAACAAAGATTATTTGATTTTTTAGCTTTACTAAAAATTACTTTAAAAGTGAGTTTGGGTTCAAAGTGAGAAGTTCACTAATAGGTCTGAAGCAAACGTGTTCCTGATTACACCCCATTAAGAAGGTGGAATGCAGCAAGAGCAGCTTCCCCCGAGGAAGCCCCAGTGCACGCAATGTGAAGTTTGCGGCCAGCCCAGCAGACGATGCCAGACCTGCTGACCCTGGGAATTTTGCACTATATTTTTGAAGATAACATGTCTTTTGGGGTTCAGTGGGAAGGAGAGGAAGAGATCCTTCACTGCAAGGATTTCGAAAGGGTCTGGAATAAGATCAGCTCATGGCATGGTTTTTTCTCGGACATATTTGCTCATCTCTAATAAAATATACAAAACTCAGAAGTGTCTTAAGCTTTGCTGTATTTTGGCATGCTCATTTGTTCCATGGCTGGCTTGTGTGTATTCAAAGCAACAAAGCCTGTTCCAAGTGGTTTCTGGTGAGGCAGAGCTCTATGATTCCTTTGAATCACAACATGAGTGTGGTATGAGTCTTGTCGTGATGTGTCCCTGTGTGTGGAATACGAGAAATGTCTTCATTATTTTTCATCAGACAGTTCCATGGAAAATAGAGTTCACACAGTGAAACTGGAGAGGCAGAGTGATGTGATGTTCCAGGGACCATTGTACATGCAGTGCCTGTCGGACCGGTCTGTACACCCAGGGATGGAAATGCATCACTGGCTTCTCTGTGATTAACCATCATTGGGGGTGGCTGGGAAACCTGCACGTGCTGGTTTGGAGTTGGACGAAGGGAAGAAAGGCTTGGGGATCTTATCAGAAATCACACCACTAATGTCATCAGCATTTCTTGGGAGGGCTATGTTATAACTCAACCTTATAACTGGGAATTTGTACCTATGCCAGCCATCCCAGGGGGTGCAGGTTTTAAATGCACACACATTTCATTCTGCATGACAACACCTTGAAAACGTAGGTTAGTTAAGACAAACCACGTCAATTAAGTTTATTGGATGATGTCAGTGATGTAGGTGATATATATATGTACATAATCATGGATTTAGAAAAAGGCCCACTCATCTCTGGATCTGCAAACAGTTTGTCAATAACAGGAGAAAATTTACAGTGACAGTCAGTGGGATTTTGCAATATGCAAAATGGACTTAATTACCAGCACGAGAAATCACTGCATGAAGAGGAAGGATTTTGATTTGTGTTTTTATTCTTTGTTTTCAACAAATGCCATCAGCCAATGGCAGAATTATTTTCATAGCCAGTTTCTATGGATTTACTAGAAGGAGGCACATGTATTGCCCTTCAGCTGGAGCTGGATGTGATCCCTAGCAAGGTGCACACAGAAGCAGCCGTGCCTGGTCAGAGACACTTTACTGATAATCAGGCACCAGGTAGTTTAATTTTCCCTGGTGCTATTTTTGGTTTTTTTTGCATTGGTAGATGACATTGCTAACAGCTGGCACTGAATTTTCATAGCATTTTATTTAATTGCAAGCTATGAGCAGTGACAATGAATTGTAAGGGAATGAAGACTTCAGACACTATCCCCCAAATTGTGTGTGTGTGGTGCTGGCTTTGGTAATGCAGTCCGGAATTTTTGAAGAAAGTAATTAAATTGTTATCTTCAAATTCTGAAAATTATTTCTCTTAGATCTCAGTGTGTAATTCCTTCTACTCTGGACTACAAATATACTTGTGATTTTGTCACCTCAGGTGTCTTCAGGACCAGAAGCATTCAGTCAGCTCAAATTAAAGCCAAACAGATTGCACTGCAATTCTTCTCTCCCCCAGCCTCCCAGTGGGACCAATGAGTTTTAGGGATCAAAACTGGCACTGGCTCTCAAAAGAATGTGATTCAAATTCCTTCCAGGCTCATATGAGGCTGAATAGATTTCATTGTGTACAAAATATGTATTAGATACTAAAAGGGGTATATAATAATTTTAATTAAAGAAATTTGTAGTTGTTAGAATATTTATTATTATCGCTAGTAATTAAAATATTAAAAGCAAGAGCAATGAATCTGGTCGCAGTACAGGATCTGCAGTGCAAGGCATTGAGTGCCCTGAGGGGTGTCCCATCCACTTCCGTACTTGGAAATAAGGCATCTGGTTTGCTGACTTGTTTGGCCTGGTTGGAGCACAGGATTTAGCCCTTCAGGTCTCTCTTCTTCACTACTTCTGTTCTTGGCAGGGTGAGGAAAGGCAACCTCAACGTGTTGGGGATTATCTAAGAGCTCAGGCATTGTACTGAAGTGTGTGTGCTCTCTAGGACTGATTTCATATTTGATCACTCTCTCAAGATGGGTTTCAAACCCAATATTGATGCATTTTTTTCTCAGGACCGTAAGTTGTTTGACAATTCCTAGGATTGACTCTTGTAAAAGCTTAACCCGCTGTTTGCTTATACAAAGTAAACAGTTACAATAACAACTTCAGTAATTTCCAAATCCCTGCTCCTTGGTTTATTAAGTTAATACAAACTGAGCCACTGCCCTGTTCTCCTGCAGGCTGCTGGTGCTGCATTTGTGTGCTGGGTTTTGAAGCAATGTCTGTGTTTTCAGTAAGCCTGAGCACCTTCTCTTCAGTGTATTACAATTGCTTTGCTATTTGTTTTAATGCTCTTTCCCTCAGCTTGACTTACTCAAGTCTGTGCTCAGATTTGGCTAATGGTAAATTGATCCTAATGAAAGGAAATTGGAGAAAACCCATTGCTTATGAAGAAAGATCTCTGTGAATTCAGCTGGGCTGATCGGTTCTCAAATCCTGGACTTTTCTTACAACCACTTCTTTCATAACCATCCCAATTTACCAAATCAGATCTGAAATTATCTCCTTTGCTTCTGACCAATGACTTTTTGAGTTTATTTCTATTTTTATTTTCCCCAGTTGCTTTGCTTCTTAGCAGCCATATTCCAGCTATAGCCTCCTTCATGGAGCAAAGGTGGTTAATATAACATGTACTACACACTGCTTCCATTGGGACAGCTGTACTTTGTACTGATAATGCTTATTTTTGCACAAAGTAATTTGTATTCTTGTAGGGTTTTTTTTTCAATACTGATAAAGAAAGGAGCTTCAGCATCTCAGATGTGTGTTTTGACATATGTTTTCTTACAAAGTGATCTGTGGTTCAGAAATAGGTTATCCTTGTGGGTCAAGAGCTGTTGCTTTAACTAGTGCTCATTCCTTGTATTCATGAGAGGCTGTAATTGATTCCCATCTCTTTTATGGAATAGTCCTATTTTCTCATTGAATAGATGCTTCTGGTTCTTTTAAAGGCAGCATTCATCTCAATCAGCTCACTGTTGCTTTTTCACTACTGTCACCCAAGAAGGAGCCCCTTCAGCCTCCTCCTCCCCTCTTCAAATCATAGCATTCAAATACCAATTTTTCTGTCTGGTTAGATCTCCACAGTCACTGAAGAGCTTCTCCTCAACAGCAAGGCAAATACCAAAGGTTTTGAGATATATGATAAAATACTAAAAGGTGGTAACTGTGCTTTCAAGTGTCTTTGATATAGGTGCAATTTTGAGGGAGGAAGCTGAAGATGAACAAAGCTAAGGGATTTCCAGGGGCTTTATCTAATAATGTGGTCTTATGCTCCAGCCTCAGAGCTAAATGTTGTAAAATTGCAGAATTGAAGGGATAATGGAAAAAGTTAAGTGAAAATTGGCTAAAATAAGAGAGGATCAATGTTTGTAACCTGCTGTGAAGAGGGCATTCAGTCTCTGTTCTCCTGTTGCATTTTGGAAATCTATAGTTACCTGGGCTTCCACCCACAGGATCCATAGGTGAATAAAACCGTGTGGGGAATAAAAATGCCCAGTTCACATCTAGGTGCTCTGCTTACTCCCTCATTGCAGCACCGCTAAGTATTGCCAAAATAAACAGTTCAGTATTGATTATTTAGTCTGACTGTTTCCTATCAAAGAAGGAATTAATATTTCTTTGGCTGCCTGTCTCTGAAATCACCTATTTTCCAGCACCTTCTTTGAAGCCTATAGGACAATTTGTTTTATCAAAATTAGATACAGGCACAATCTAGCATTAAGATAAGCTGCTTTCAACAAAATTTGAAAGAGACTGAGAATATCTTGAGTTTTCTACTTAGTCTCATCACAACGTGTGACCCCATAATGGAGAAGGCCAGGAGCAAAAGGAATGAGAAACCAAAGCCTTGGAAAATATTTGCCAGGAAATCTGCAGTCCCATGGAAAGTGTGCCTGTTAAAGGCAGCTTGCTGGGCTGAGGTTTGCAAACTTTTTGCACAAAGTTAGGCTCAATTTCCAGTGAAACCTGGCCTTGGTTTATCATTTCAAATCAAAGCCAGGTGGGATTTGTGTAATTGCAGGTGAGATCCATTGTCCTCTCAGGAGTTTTGCTCCCTGAGCTGGGGCAATCAAACCCTCTGTCATACAATGCTGGGTTGTCTTTTTTTTCCCATGGACTCCTGCAAACCGGCATGGTTGATACGAGGACAAGGTTTTGGTGCGGCTGGAGGGCAAATTTCACTAGAGCAATGTTGTATGACAACCAACTGCTCTCCCACACTGTGGGGCCTCCGCCCCAAAGCTGGTGTGATATCCAGGGCTTGTGCTATATCCTAAAGTGATATGATCTGTGAAAGGGTCTTAAATCTGATATAACCGCAATTAAATTCTTCCATAGTGTGTATGCCGTAATCCTGTCATAATTGCCAGCACTGGTTAATAACACTGTTCATATTGGATATAAACAGCAGAAAATGAATGCTCCAATGGGTCTTTCTTTTTTTCCCTTCATATTGGCCTGATAGAAGAATAGGCAATTAGGAAGAGTTGGAGATTTCTTTGGAATTTACCACTTAATTAAGGAACTCCTATCAAAGAGCCACTGCTCACCAGCATGTGCACCAAATCCTCAGGCTCTCACTGCCTCCCTTGCCACTTCTTTTGAGATTGGCTGAAAGTTTGGACACTGGAAGCCCTGAGTTATGTTTTTAAGACATTTTTCAAAGATTCAGTGGCATTTTGTGGCACTGGTTTCAGTGAGAAGATAAACAACTGAGTCATACACTTCTGTGTTAAAACAAATCTATGCCCCATATCATGGTATTTACTTTATCATTGAGGTGGAAGGGTGGAGAGTTGGGAACGGGTTTGATCTGGTCAGGGAGCAGAGGAGGAACAGAGAGAGGTGTTGAAGCTTCAGGCCAGTTGAATTTCCAGTGAAAATAGTTTTCTGACCTGATGGTACAACATATTCTGGAGAAACTGATTCATGAAGGACCCAGTTCTACCTTCCTTTTACTTACAACTCTCACTGATATCAATAAAACATACATTCTAAGGGACAGACAGGATATATGGGCCAGGCTTTAAAAATCTATAAGGATCATTAAAGAGTGGGATTAAAATATTCATTTGGCCATGAATGGCACACAAAGACATTAAGCCTTTGATAGCTTTAGGCTTCTCAACAGAGAAACAGGGATTAAAATAGATTTCATAAATAAACAAATAAATTTTCTCAGTAATGTCTCCACACTAATGTGTCCAGATCCAATTAAACTGTTCACCCCCAGAAATATGTATCTGGACAGAGGCTGATGCTCCAGCAGAAGCCAAGTTGGGGTAAATGGGTTTTTTAAAGTATAAGTTTTATATAAGAAATGCAATAATTAATACCAGACTATAGCACAACCACTTTACCTTTCCTGCAGTGGGGCAGCTCCTGTGGACTTCAAACTGCCCCAGCAGCCTGTGCCAGTGTGTTTGCCCACGGGTTTATGGGGTTGGCTGCCACAAACCTTCCAAACACTTCAAAAGACACAGCTTTACCTTGGTGCTCTTTGCCACAGAAAGGGATTACAAGCTGACTAGAGCAAGCTTATGCTATTTCTGATACACTGTCTTAGAGTTCCTCAGACACAATTCAGAGCTGGGTAATTGTTTTATGGGTTGCTTAGCAAATCCAGACTTATTTATTTAGCATAAATAAGCCAATAAGTGAGTACTACTGAGATGGTACCAGCATTCTGTACTGCATGTCCTTAGTTCAGTGCTTTGCTACATAATCTCTGATATAATAAGGATTTTTGACAGCACACTTTGTGTTTAAACTCACACCCCATGCTCCTCATTGAATTTCTTAAAATAATCAGTTGGTTTCAATTAATTGTTCTAATAAATATTCTTGAAATGCCAGCTGATATGTAAGCAGGACTAAATGATGTGACAGAAAATGTAGCATCTCAGTTGAGAGATCATGTGTGTGCTCTCAGTGTTTGCTTGGTAGATAATGGTGGAAAATTGGATGTACATTTTCTAGACTTTGATAATTCATAAATGTATTGAGCAAGGTAAGTTTCATAATTAACCTTTAATCTTTCAGAAGCAAGTTGGCTGGAATCTATTTACTTTAACTAGCTTGTTCACTGATAATGCATGATTTCTAAATTTCCTTTTGTGCATTCTTTAGCTGAAGAAAAACACAGCTGTGTGTGAGACAAATTCTATTTATTTTCTCGTTAAGAAAAGTACAAGAAGATAGTATCATTGGAGAGCTAATAATAAAGAACTACTAAAGAACGCCCTTCATCTGTTTGCTCTGCCACTTTACGGAGGCTTTCCAAACAATCTTTTCAGCTGTATTAGTAAGGAAAGATATCTTAAAAGTCAAAGGAAGACAAAGTTAATGCATTTATAGAAGTACCATTTCAGATAACATTTTACCTGAGTGTTTAGATTAGTTAAATATTAGAAAGGTAGAGATAATAGCGTTGTTTGTATTCATAAATGTGGAAAGTTGCATTTTCAGGGCAGTGAAGTGTAAGGCATATCAAAGGTTTATCATCCTGGAATGTGAGGGGAGCTGTGTGTCCATCCATGCCGGGAGCCTGCAAGGTGCTCCCTCCTGTGCTCACTCACCACAACCCCGTGGAGGACGTGAATGCTTTGGCTTATGTTTGTAAATCCCTTTCTCTTCAATTTTCTATACATGGTTAAATATTGGGAATTAGGGAAATCACTTGATACCAGTTAGCTACACTCCTGGACCCAGGGAAACTGTGCAAGCACTGGGGGAGTAGAGCACTTGTTTGAGGGAGTTCACTGATGCAGTGGGGAAAATGAGACTAGGCAGAAGTCTGGTCATTTTGGGGGCCTTCTGCAAACCTCATTTGCAGGACAACTCCTTCTCTCCTGTAACTAAGATGTAAAATGAACATTGACAAAGCTCCCTGCAAACAGCCAGCACTCCAACACCCCTCCAGGCAGGGGCAGTCACATACATGGCCAGGCATGACCCTGAGAGTGCAGCCCAACCACGAGGTGTGTGTGGCTGGGTGAGGTGGCGACATGGCCTGCACCCACACGGGCACACAAACAGCATCCAGCATCTCTGGCATTACCATCCCCTCTCTGCTTGCTCTAACCTGAGGTGATCCTCAGCCTTTCAGAGCTTACCAGTGGAAACAGCCCACAACCAGACTTCTTACAGAGGGGCACAGCAATCCTGCCAGCCATTCCAGCCACTCTTTTTAGTCTCGTTACCATCCTCGCAGTCAAGTCTTCAAATATATGTGTTGAAACGATCTGACAATAATGGCCCTGGCTAAAATATGATGTTGTTTTGACTGAATGTGGTTTAAACTGCCATCTGCTGGCTTGTACTTTTCAGGGCCAATATTAAAAACAATGTTCCCTCTTACAGTAACCCTCATTCATATGAAAATAAAGCAGGCTGAGTAATGCCTTCCCTCCTGCAACGCACAGCTGAAAATTGCACCGAGGAATACAAATGTTGCTGAGTGCAAAGGCAAATCCCAGTTCTTGCAGGTAGATTCCTTAGGGATGTTTTTGTTCAATTTGCACCTAGAAGAGAAGTTTGGTTGCAAATGCATGTGTGCAACTTCCTCACAAGTGAACGAGAGATGCACACACACATGGTGAGTTCAGACAGTTGCTTACGGGTTGCCTATAAAAGCAGCTTCCTGGAATATTACCTGGGATTTTTGCCAGAGCAAGGACCAAAGATGGCCTTACTCATTCTATTTAAAGTTACATAATTTTTCTTTTTTTTTTTTCTTCTTCTCTTCCTTTTCCCAGACTATGAGAGAAAAGCCAACTATTTGGCTTGAAATTTGACAGTTACCTGTGGAGGAGGAGTTCAATACCTATAGCTGCTTTGAATTATTTTTTCCCATTCATTTTCTTTTAAGGCTTCTGAAATATCAGTGCATCCCTTGTTGCTCAGAGGTGTTGGCAGGATCTCTGCAGGACATGACTAGTGATGGGGTGATGTGCAGGACCGTGACGTGAGCCTCATCTGACTGTCCCTACCGGGAACAGAACAGGATGCTCAGCTGGAGGGTGGAACACTCAGTGACAGGGGATGTTACCGCCTTGTGTCTCTCTGCTCTGGGAAAAGAGAAATCTCTAAGTAGAGAAAGAAAGGGAACATTTTAGTATTTTCTGTGTTAAAAGCAACAGAAGTTCTGCAGGTTTAGGGAATACCGTGTATCCTTGAGAGAAATAGCCAGGGGAAGGATGAGCATTGGGCTAGAGGCAGGATGGGCCAGATCTGCTAGCACCACCAAGGACCTCATTCGTAGGGTCCTCCACCAAACCCAGGAGCCTTTGGAAGACCTTGCCATGTTTATTACAGAAACATAGAATTGTTCAAGTTGGAAGGGCCCTTAAAGCTCATCTCGTTCCAACCCTTTGTTTCAACATGGTTGGGGACACCTTCCACTAGCCCAGGTTGCTCAGACCTCCATCCAACCTGGCCTTGAACACTTTCAGGGATGGGGCATCCACGACCTCTCTGGGCAGCCTCTTCCAGTGCCTCACCACACTCACAGCAAAGAATTTTTTTGCTATTCATGGTGGCAAAGTGTACTCACAGCGTGGTGGGCCAGTGCAGGTGCATCCTGCAGCCCAGTTGATGTTTGATCCCAGCGTCCATCAGCATGTGCAGGGTCATCCCACACCTCAAGATGCCATCACATGCTACACAGGCACCTCTGAGGAGCTCAGGCCAGGAGAAACCAGGACCAGCACTGCTGGTTTCTCACACTTGTTGGTTGACACAGTCAGGACAATCCAGGAGGGGATTATCAACCACCTTTCACCTGGGACATCTCGAGGTGCTTTGCAAACACTGAGTCATTAATTCCCCCTTTGAAGCTGGCAGGTATTGGGGAGCAAAAGAGAGAGCAATGGCAGCTGTGCAGTGGCTGTGGCAGAGGAATGCGGTGACGACATCGAGGACATGACTAATTTATTTAGCAAACTGAGTTTAGCATGGTAATGAGGATGTATTTGCCATCATCCCATCATTCATCCGATTTATGAGGCTCTTTAGGCAATGAGCACTGCTGTGACTACGTTTAGTTTGATTTGTTTAATTAATTCCTCTAATCCATTTTGACTGAATAAAACCCTGTAAGATTGTCTGGCAGATTAGAGGGACCCTAGTTTTATAAATGTGTGTGTATCTACCTGAGCGCATCTATTTATCTATAGAGAGATACGTGGTTAGTGGCATCAATGACTATAAAGTGCATTGTGGTTTTATATTTTTCTTTAAACCAAGTTATTATATATATTTCTTGCCTTTGACTTCATAAATATTAGTGCACATGGTCTAATCCAGATCATTTCAAGTCAAGGTATAGCTTTTTTGGTAGCATTGCTGTTCTTTTTTTGGGATATAATTCGCCTTCGACGATGCTCAGTAAAGCACTATCAAACCACTCAGGCTTTTATGTGCCGTGAAGAGCAAATGACGTCTCTGCTCCTGGTACCAGGAACACCCTGTGGCAGAGTCAGGGCATCACTGTATAGCTGAGGCTAAAGGGGCTCTGGAGCCCTCAGTCTCCAAGGATTGGAGATTGTTTTGAGGTCTGCCCGCTCTTGTTTTGAAAACATTTCTCCAAATATTTACCTGATGGGGAGGCAACCTGTATCTGTGGCTCTGTGTCCATTGCTGGGCAGCTCAGGGAAGCCTCCTGGTCCCCCATGGACCCTCCCAGGAGGTATCTGGAGGCAGGATGTGCCTCTTGGCTTGCTGGACACTGAGGACATGACACAAAATAACCATAGAGAACACCAAAGACAGCAGAGGGTGGGTGGTGTAGTCATGCCCTTCCCACTGGTGTCTTTTTCCATCGCTTTTTCATTTCTAGGACCACTGGTGCATTAGGGAGCCTCAGTTTTCCAGTGTGACTACAGCTCCCAGCAGCCTCTTTCCTTCATCTTTGAGTAGTTAATTGGGTATAACATGATATGGAAACAAAAGGATTTTGAACATGTTTTGGCATTTGAAGGCTGAATGCACACCTGTAGTTGCTTCAGATATTTAGCCAATATTTAGTTGGTTTTCTGCTTTGTGTTCAAGACTGAATTTTCTTTTTTCCCCTCCACTTCTTTTCTTTTCTGCCCTTCACCCACACTTTTTTAGCTCAGCATATCCTTAAATACAAAATCTGGTGCTCAAGAGCATCACATGAACTTACAACAAGCCTCTGGTGTTGTGGAATCCAGAACCAATGCGTGGATTATGCTAATCCATAAATGTCATTTTATTTCGAGTGTAACTAATATTGCTAATATTTGTCCTTTGTTTTTGGAGCTGTAGGATACTGCCTGGGAGAGAGCAGGGCTTGGCTGTACAAAGTTAAAACCAGGTGTCAGCACCAGCAGCCTGGGTTTGTGCTTCTTATACAGTGGAAGCTTCTGCACACCCCAGGCAGAAATGAAGCTTCAGCTTGTTGGTTCTGTACAAAATCCTATTCCTTTAGAGTTTACCTTTGTTGCCATACCTCTTTTTAAACTAAGTTTAAAAGATTTGCATAAGTTTTGTTGACTTTGTCCTTAGCAAGGGTGTACTGTGGGAAATGAAAGAAAAGTCATGGTGAAAAAGCATTGCCTTGACTTCTCTCTGATGCTAAATACTTGAACAGAGACAAGAAGAAAAATTTCCACTCCTGGTCTCATGTGCTGTTTTAAATCAATTATGTGTTTATACACCTTTTGGGTTTGTCTTCTCAGCAACGGGCCTCCATCTGCAGTGTTGAAACATTTCACCTGTTCCAAATCAGCCAGACATAACTGGGGAAACTGTAGCCAAAAAATGCCTGCCAAGACCCCTCCACATCCTGTGGATTCACCTGGTCACTGCCTGTGGCAGCAGTGCAGGTGCCCAATGCTGCTTTTATAGGCAAATCTGTTCACATACATTCAGGGGAACTTAAAAAGCAGATTCTGGTCAGGCTGTCACTTAGCACGGATAGACGGCAGCTCCTTTAACAGCAGATTTCTGCCCTGCTCACAGCCTTTAGCTGAGGAAGCATATGGAGCCTGATAAAGAAATCAGTCTCCCAGCCACGCAGGATGCTCTAGCAGGCGGCCAGCAGCAAGGAGTTGGAGGTATAATTTTCACAGATTTGACCAAGAACAATGACACTATTTGCAACCAAGGGGCACAGCCAAAATTTATTTGCTGGAGTGCCAATGCGTGTTCCCTGGTGGGTAATTGGAAAATGAGAACAACCTGTCAAAGATTAGTCCAATTTCTAAAGCAAGTACAAGACAGTCTGATTTTGTTTATGGAAAAGAGGCATCTAATTACAGCTCAGATTTGAGTTTCAAAGTCAGTTATTTAGAGCTTTCTGCTTGTATGTACACATTCATTATCGGAGCGGGGTTACAAAGCACGGCAAATTCCAGTCAAGGTGGGTTAATTCCTCAAGAGCTGAGCGCAGCATCTCCCAGGCTGATGTCTATCTCCCCCTAACATCAACACGGGCTTTACAGAAAGCAGCTGCTAATGCTCATCCGTTTGAGGTCCACGGTAAAAACGGTTTTCATTACCATGTTTGTTTTATGAGATACATAGTATATTCTGATGAGGGCTTCTGGTAGTAAATCTTCAGGTTTTGGCTTGGCTTGTTCCTTTGTCTGCTACGAGAAGACTCAGGGAGAAAGTGTGTCCCTGGAACTCACAGAGGGATGGGGAAAGATGAGGCAGCTCCAGGATGGGGGGCAGAGCAGGGATTGGTCCTTGGCAGCATTTGCAACCCAAATCTGACCCCTCTTGATACACATCCATAAACCCACATTGGCAGTGCAGTCATATGGTTAGGAGCCAAGTGAGAATTCGATCCTGCCCTGGAAATACTCCATCTCCTGCAGCCCAGTGTTGCACGTGTCTGTGAGTAACATGAGCTTGGCTGTGATGGGCATCTCTTGCCATCACATTGATTTCGGTGGCTGATGGCAACACATCACTTCCAGTAGCACATCAGCAGTGAAGGATGATGCTTTTATGATCTAGACAATGAAAAGATGTTATTTTTGTTTTATTTGATACTCTGGTGTGCATTTAGGATAGCGTTGGGTGAAGGGTGAGCGTCCCTTGTGTGTCTGAAGGGGAACCCTCCCATTTGCTGATGATACACTGGGATTTCTTATTGGGTGCCTGTCAGTGTGTAGCTACACAGAGGAGTTGTACATCTGCTCAGAGATGCCTTTTGATCAAGTTACTCTTCTGGTTTTCTCTTCAAACCCTTGTGGAAAGTAAAAAGAGCTGATGGAATGGCCAAAGGGAACAACTCCTTTGCCATGAATGGACAGATGCCATCACCAGCAGGGTGCTGTCGGCAGTCCTCCCTAATGCTTCCAGTCCCTCCAGGCTCCCCAAAAGAAGTTTTTATTCCTACAGGACACTTGGGTGTTGACATTTTGGCACAGGATGGGTCTCAAGCCCTCAGCAAAGGGAGGTGCTGGGGTTGCCAAGTAGGTGCTGCTTCTCATTGGCAGTAGTGGAGTTACTAAATCATATTTCAAGCCTAAAAACTGTTGTGAACAGAAATTGGACTGACCCTAGCTTGGCAGGGGGATCTAGAAATGAGTCTCATTTCCACTGAAATGGGAGACCCAATAAAAAAAATAAATTAGTGGAGGTATCTGCTTTCCCTGTCTTTCCCTGTCTAAATCTCAGGTTCCTCTTTTTCCTTATGCATGGTCTGAAAACCTTGGAATAATTGTAAATGTAGGGGACTGTCCTGGGCAGTAATTTGTGAGGGAATGAAAGCCTTCCCTTGCAGGGATGGCCCTGGGAGGGCAGCACTGCTGAAGCTCTGGAAAGGTGGTAACTTGCAGACACAGAATGGCTATCCACATCACTGGAGGTGGCCAAGGCTTTGACTGGAGTTGGTCATGTTGGTCATGAAACGGTTTCTGTCTGGAAAGAGAGCGAAATGTTAGTGGGAAAGGGTTGAATACAAACTTCTGTCTCTCATCTTACTTATTTTATTGTTGTTATTAAAGGCACCCAAGTTGTCACAGAACCCTGCCTCTCAAAGGCTAGTCCAGCACTGGGAATGTCATTCCCTTCACACAGCACCCTTTGAATCGCATCAAGGTCCAGCACAAAGCAGTATGAGATTCCACCTTTGCAGGACAGGTGACCTCCACAAATTTTGCAGTGTGACAACAGGAAAATGATTTTGCTCTTACTGCACATTCCCCTTTTGCCACAGCACTTGTGCACAAGATGTGGTGCCTTCAACTTGCCAGAGGGACTTTGCTCTGCCTCTTCCAGAGAAGCCACTGGCCCCAGCTCAGCCAGCCTAGCCTGGGAGTGTGGCAGGAGAACTCTGATGATGTCTCAGTCCCCCCATCTGTGGGTGGCAGAGATTCCTCTGCCAGCACCCTGTGCTGGGCTCAGGCAGCACTGCAGCCAGGCTGCTCTCTGCAAAGCCAGACCTATCACCTCGATGAAACACCTCCTGCCAGAGCCAGCCCCAGCACTGGGAATCTATGTGCTTGTCACCACAGCTTTGCACATAACAATACGATGCATTGCAACTGCCTTATAAGAATCATAAAAAATCCTGGCACTCATAACACATTCACTTCATATAAATATTTCCCCAAAAAAATCCAGTGATTGAAGACTCAAATCATATTGTAGTGCAGTCTTGTTTATTCCATAACATTATTTTTATTGCGGGTTGACTTATACATAACCTTGAATTTCAAGTTCAGTAGAAGAGACAAAGTATTTGTTTAGAGGGCAGGACGAGTAAAACCATTTTTTTCCCCTGTTTGAATTGGACAAAATTGTAATATATCCTTTACGTCACAGTAGCACCCTAGTGGTTATCATGTTGCATTAGTTACATGAGTTTTCAGTGAACATTATACAGTATATACTACTTCCAGTAAATAGACCAGTCATGCTCATAGTTACATGGAAAACTCCAGGAAATTTGTGATGACATTCCCTGCAGGTTAGTAATTCTACCCATTATTTATATTGGTTTGATTTGAGCTTTAAAATAATCTGGTGAAATTAGATAAGGCTCAGCGTTCTGCAAAACCTTTATTTCAGACAGATCTAAAAATACTTTAGGCTAAATATTTGGGATTTACTAAATTCTAACATCAGGAAAGTTCTCCTTCTAACTTTGATACAATGGATTAAAAAAAATCCTCCAAAGTCTTTGAGTAACATAATTGCTGATTTTTTTCTTTTGGTGTTTTTTTTTTTTAATTTTTTTTTTTATTTTTTTTTGTTTTGTTTTTGACATCTTTGTGCACCATAAAAAAATAATATGACATAAAGTTTAGAGTAAAATTTGTTTTCCAAGTGGGTTGGAAAGTGAAGTTGTTCTCTGGTACCAAATCCTTGCTAATCCCTCACTGTGTGCTCTCTGCATCTGCATCCCCAGCATAATGTACAGCAACATTTGTGCTCCAGCCCATCTTTAGTGAGCCACCACCTGCCCCAAGTAACCATTACAAATGGTATTAAATAACCACCTCTCCAGCATGGCCAGAGACCACCCAGCCTTTGCCCAGCAGCTTCTCAGCCTCAGGTCTTCCTGCCCACAGGGTGTGTGCAGGCAGCTCCCTGTGCTCCCTGGAGACCCCCCTGTGGCACCCACGGCTATCAGCCCAAATTGTCCCAGGTCAGAGTTTGTGCTCAGGGTCCAGGCACTTTCCATTATTCGGTGTATTCACCAGGGACTTTACACGAGGCAACAGTTAAAGAACGCTGTGCATTTAACACATGTCTGAGCATGTCCATCCTGATTTTGCAGAGCTCTTAAGTATCTGCTCAAATTTGATGCATATACTTAAGCTTATCCCTGTAGAGTTAAGCATGAAAAGTATGTATTTAACCTTAAACATATGCTTAAATGCTTTGCTGAATGAAGACCATAAGGCCTAATCCAGTGATCATTTAAACCAGTATCCCATTATTTCGGTGGCTGCCGTGTGTGTCCATTCCCTGTATGAGCACTGTAGGCAGATGGAAAAAGAGCAGATATATCAGTCATATCAGACATGTTTGGTGATATAGAGCCCTTTATATGCAAAGCCCTTACAATTTGAAATATTCTGCACAAGACATCTTTAGGTGAACAGGCATTGTCATTTTATTTCCTATCTTTCTGATAGCCCTGCATCTATTCTCAGTTTTCCTCGTGTCTCTTACTCTGTGTGGCCTCTGCATTCCTACACAGCATCTCAGCTCTCTTTAATAAAAAAGCCTGTCTTGCTGTGGAAGAAACTATTTGTTAGGCCACTGGTGTCTCATGGTCTGTGGTTTACTGACAACTCCAGATGAAGCAGGTGACTTTCCAACTGGGAGGAAGGAGAAGAAAACCCTGATGGCCACTTCTGCCTCCATGCAAAGCTGAATTTCTCCACCTGCCTGGGGGCTGCAGTGGGCATTTCAGTTTGCCAGGGCAGTTCTTGAGTGTTATTTGCTGTGACCTGTGGATTTTTTTAATGGACACACATAGCTTTTCCTTACTCATGGATGCCTTTGTCTCCCCTATCCCTGCTGCCCTGAGCCTGGGGAGAAGTCCCACACCCCAAGTGCCTCTACACATCCCTGCCAGTCTCTTGTGCAACCCTGGGCATGTGGAGCCCCTGCACATGGGTCTCCTCATCAGAACAAAGTAAAGGTATAAAAAAGGCCCAAGTCATGCCCCAATGAAAATCCCTTCCTCCCTTCCTCCCTCATCTCAGGTAACACTAGTAGCAGATCTCAGGGAAAATGACTTAAGGAATAGGTGAGGTTGGAGTGACCATTCCTTTGAAATACTATTTTGGTTTCCAAAGATCCCAGACAGAGTTGGCACCTTTCATTTCAGCCCTGGGTGAACTTTATGTCCATCAACTTGCCTAATTGTGCCTCTTTGCTGGTTTCTACTGAAGCTTCATGTTGTGCCCTATAGGGCAGTCCAGAGCTGCAGTTCCTAGTCCTGACGTATTTGCCGTGGGCAGTGCCAGGTCTGTCACACAGCACAGCAACCAGGGCAGTGGCACTTGTCTCCTCCTAAAGCTCCTCTCATCCTCCCATGCAGAGGGTAAAGCAGCCTCCAGGGACCTTGGCTATCCTGTAAAATAAAGTTACTTATAGATATGCCCCTTTCTCTTTGGCACTTACAGATGAAAGGAAGCTACTGTTATTGTTTGTTTATTGAACTGATCATTCAATACTCAGCTACCAATACCCTGTGATTCAGAAAACTTGGCTGAAACAGGTAGATTAAAAAAAAACAAACCCCTTTTCAGCTTTTTTCCCCTCCTCTCTAATTGTCACCAGCAGCTGAGTTGTTCAATAAACAAACAACTGGGGGAGGCTGGCAAAATTTCCCTGGTTCATCCAATATAGCCAGAGGGGGATCATATTTCTGTGCATTTGTAATTTAAATAAATAAATTTTAAAAATATTCACCAATTTATAACTTAAATGTTAAGGCTATAGGAAACAGGATGAGAATGTACAGTTCTGTATAAGTAGAAGCTCCTGTTAATTTTCAAACTTCCCAGAGTTTTTCCTTTGCTAAAGGGAGATAAACCACATTTTGTTTAGCTTGACACAGTTGTTCACTCCCAGACTGGGAAGCTCTGAGCCAGCTTTTGGGCTGAAGTAGCTTTTTGTGGCTGTGCTGGAAACCCTTTAAAAGGGTTTGTAATGGAAATGCTGACAAACAGCACCAAAAGTGGCACTAAGAGAGCAGTGCTATGATACTTTCAGCTTTCTAGGAAGTTCATAGATAGTGGGTGGGGAGTTAGGCTGCCTGGAAACAGACTTTTAGCAATCCTGGTCCTTGTATGCCTTTGGTACCTGTGTAGAATTTCAAGTTCAAAGGTAGGAGCAGGAGCTGTGCTCCTGTCCTGGCACAGGGTCTGGGCCCATCCCCAGCCTGGTGCTGTCACTCTGAGACACCGCACTGCTCTGGCTCACTCTCCTGACCTGTAAAATCAGGTTCATGTTTCTGTGTCTCTCACCTGGTTATTCTAATGCTGAACAGGACTGCCTGTCCTGGCTTTTACACCAGGTCTCTTTACCTTTCCAGTGACGTTTGGTTTACTGTTTTCTTTCACGAGGTTTCCTTCCATGGCAAGAAGCATCTTCATGCTCTTCATTTTCCTTGATTGAATACTGTCTTTAAAGTTGGATATATTTTACCATGTGACTTACCTGTTAATTATTCTATGTTTGGATTGCCACTCAACACAGCATTTTACAAACCAAATAAAGAGTCTCTTGGTGAATAATGGGGCTAATGTACATATATATATAACTAAATACTGAGAGAGGAGGATACCGGGTTGCACGGATGGATGTAGCTGGTTAGGTTGTGCACAGTGGGATGCTTTTACTCCCACTAAAGTCAAAAACAGGTCTCACAGGTTTTAGTGGGAAGAGATATAAATTTTTAAAATGCCTCATTAAGAGCCCAATCCTGCCACCCTTGCTCACGTGAGAAATCCCGTTGATATCAGGGAGTCTATTTGCCTGATTAAGGACTAATTCTGTGAATAAGGATTTGCAGGAAATGGCCTTATCTCTTCTGCATACCACAGATCGTGCTCTCTGAAAGTGTTTGCTGTAAGTGCTTATCGTTTATGTAAGTGCCCTTCAATGGACATTTATATAATGGGGTAAATATTTAAAAAGTTGTGCAGAGCTTTAGCTATGCAGGGCTAAAGGATGTGAGTGCCCCTGGCTGGAGCATCAGGCACCTTTTCCCTGAGTGCCAGGAGTTATAAAAGGGAAAGGTATGACTGCAGCAAGGTTTGGGGAACATGGTGCAGTGCAAGAGGGATCTAGATATTAATGTTTTTTAAGCAGGATTCATTAGGACATAAAATCCACCTCTGCTAAAAACACAAGTAAAGCCAACTCAGAAATAATGTAGTTTTTTAATATCAGGTTGGTTGTAACTTGGTTTTCTGGCGAGCTGTCAAGTGAAACTTCAGCCATATAAATAATAGTGTTTCAAAAGGAAATGAAGAAGGCAAAATGTTTTGAGGAGATGGCAAACTCTGGATAGCATGTGTTTCCCTGGAATGCAGATATGCCATTATTTACAACCACTACTGGAAAAACACATACAGTGGTGAGGAGGTTGGTTGGTATTTTTCTTAATTTGAATAAATTCTTTTACATTGTTTGTTAGTTATCAACAGAAACTACAGTTACCAAATTAATGAAACCCAAGCGATGGCTTTGAAGAATTTTTAAATGAACCTTAACCGCTGCCTACGGCGACTCGCTCAAAGTGAAGAAAAAAAATAAATAAAATAAAATTAAGGTGAACTAGCCACTGTTACTAAGAGTCAATTGACAGAAGGCATGGGTCATTAATTTTGTGTCCTTTGTTTTGTCAGTTTGTTTTCGCGAGGCCTGGTAGAGAAAGTAAAACCAGTCAAGCTGAAAATTGTCTGCTCTGTAGCTTATTTCCCCTCCCAGCATGCCCCGACCCAGGGGAGCGGCTGTGGGGCCGTGGCCCTCCTGGCCCTCTGTGCGCTCCCAGCCCGCGCCCCCCGGGACGGGCGGGGGTTTGTCGGCAGAATGGTTAATTCTGCCCCGGCCCGGCTTTAATCATGTGCAGGTTGTGCACGTCGGGAGGAAGGAGACGTCTTCCCCCGTGCAGCAACTTCAGCGAGGGGAAAACGATCCCGCCGTGCTTTTGGCCTGAAAGTAAACTCTGACCGAAAGTCAGAAGGGGGAAAAAAAAGAAAAAAGCCGTGACCGAAGGCAAAAAGAAATATATTGCTAATTTTCAAACATCCTCAAAATATTCCTTGGCTTTTTTTTCTCCTCTGCTTGTACATCCTTCCCATGCACCTCCCTGGGGTGCCCGTGTGGGGCTGGGATGCTGCAGGGGGAGGATGAGCAGTAGGTCGGATCACTGCTCTCACCAACGCCCCTTCAACCCCCGTGAGGCTCTTTTATAATTACATGAATCTGGAATATCTTCACAGAATAATCGTGGCTACTCTGGTTTTATATGAATAGGAATGTTTTAGCTCTCTGATTGTGGTGGGCTCAGGGGTTCTACAGATGACACAGACCTCATCCCTGCGTCCTCTGTCCACAGAGGAAAGTACTTCTCTGTGCGTAGTTTTCTCCTTAAAACACAAGAATAATTTGTGGATTCAAAGCAAATATCACACATTTGTAACGAAATCCCATAAAATTAGCAATGAAAACGCTTTTCTTTCTGTACTAGAGATACAGAGGGTGATAGATAGTCATCAGATACACGAGGCAGATGCTTATTGTTTTACTTTTCCACACCAAGTGCACCCACGTGAGACCCATCAGCCCTCCAACGTGACCAGTCATTTCCGTGGCTGCCCAACTGAACCCACATAATCTCTCCCCAAGATGTGAAAGATAAATGTGAACCCTTGGTACACGATTATACCAAATTAATTTGTTCCTCTGTGCCGCTAAGTTTTAGGTGGATAATTGAATTCCTCTTCGGTTTTGGTTTGAAACAATCTTTTTCATCATTAGGCTGGTTGCCAGAAGTGGGTGTTTGTGGCTGGGTGTTATTGCAAGGGCTGAGGGCCAGTGTGCTCATAAACAGAGAAGTGACATAATGTCTTTGGTATAATGAGACAGCTTAATGCAAAGCACCGCAGGAATTAGGGGACACGCTTCAAGAATGGAAATAAAACATACGGAAAATGTGCATTTAGTGCTCTGTCAAAAAGATACTAGAAAAAACCCCCACCCATTTGATTAAACACTCTTGGAACGAGCTGTATTACAAAAAATTATTCTTTAGCTCCATTATCTTAACGTTCATTGGAAATAAATTGCAATTAATTGAGTCGCCTTTACACCAACAGTTAAAATTGATTTTGACACGTGCCAAAACCTCACAGTTTTAGCATTATCTTCTAGATGCTGGATGTTGGTGGCAATGTGCTAAAAAGGTCTTCCTTCCTGTTGAGAGATCACTAATGTTTTTTGTTGTATAATTTAGTTATTGGTGTTGCTTAATATTTGCTTTTAAGAGACCAAAGCAGTTTGCTGAATCACTTTCATGGTTCATTAAAGCAAAAGCTGCAGCTTCTGTTCTGAGTGCCCAGATAACGTTTTCAGATGAACACAATTTCCTGGAGTTTGTCTTTTTTTTGGTGGGTTTTTGTTTTGTTTTGTTTTGTTTTCTCCTAGGTCAAGCCCAGAACCTTTACCTTATGAAACAGATTATGCTCTCAAAATATTGTATGTTAAATGTGTGTTGTTGCTTGTTATCTATAAATCAGATGCAGAGTCTTAATGCCCAGGAATTTTCCGTTAACTCTAAAGAGAAACCTTCACTTTTATATAGGAAAAAAGTCTTGGCAGACAAGTTGGAAGTACCAGATGGAATAGGTTGTGCCACACGGATTATAAGATTTCCCCCCCTCCTCCCTTCTTATTGATGTCTTAAATTGAACATGTTCCATCTGTCTGCTCTCAATAATGAATAGTTACTTTTTTTTTTTTATTGTAAAGGTAACAAATTCCATATAGAATAAATTAATTCAAGCATGTAATGAAATGTGCTAGGAGTGTGTGTGTTGGAATTATGTGTAGAAATCTAATACAGTTCGTAAACTGCAGCAGGTAAGACTAGTGGCAGAATTGACAGCTACTCAGGGAAGGGCAGCCAAAAATTGCTATTAAAAATCATGCCAGGAGAAGTTTGCAGCAAGAACCTCAGGATCTCACAGGATGAGAAATTCAGTTGTGCCACAAGTGTTTATTCTATTTAATAGCGCTTGGATACAGAGCTTTCAGTCGTGTCAGGTCCTCTTCCAGCATGAAGGGTGTGTAAGAAGGTAGAAATGGGGTGTTTTACCTTTATCAAGGCCCCTTGGTGCCGCTGGAAGGAAACTGAATGTAATGTCCATTAGGCTCCAGTTCCCTCTGCATCTCCCTGAAAAGGATGAACACTGTGCTGTTAGACCAAAAACATTTTTGATTTCTCCTCACTGGAAAAAGTCCAAAGGATATAACCTTAAAGCAAACTCAAGTGCTTTGTACACTGAAGCAAAAACAAAGTAACCTTTTAATGCAGTGATGAGCTGTTGGCTTTCAGACTGATATGTTTGGTTTGAGATAATTCCCTGCTCTTGTCCGAGAGTACATTTTACTCTCTCTTCTTTACTCTGTAGTGGCTAGAGATAAAGGCACTGTGCCTTTTTTGCACATGGTCCTATAAATAGAGAATTAAATACAGAGCTTTAAATGCTAAACCAGGCACACTTTGCTGTTAAAAGTTGATTTTATTTTCGTCTGAACACACAAATATATGTATTTTTGTTCTTGTATCAATGAATTTTAAAAGGTTGGCTCTTTAAACTTTTGGGAACAGTTGGTTTTGATTTGGGATGTAATAATCTTTTCTTTCTGTGACAAGGGTTTTTATCTGGAATTGGAAATTACTCTTTCTATACTTACAGATAATTGATGCAGACCGAACTTGTTAAAGTCAAAACAAACAACTCAGTTCTTTATTACATGCTTATGTGCTTAGTCACCGACTTTATATTAGATTCTGCAAATGGTACAATTTATGCAGTGACATGTCGGAGACTTAATGTTGTAATTTTCCTGTTCCTAATGGAGAATTAAGAACCTGGAGAAGCTCGGAGGTTCACATGCGCAGAATCCCCACTGCTCGGGTGCAGAGGTCTCGCAAAAATTTAGTAAGTGAGAAGGAGAACAAAGATCCTTAGTTGGGGGAAAAAAATTGGATAGCCTGTGGCTGAGAAGCTGATTGGGACAGGTAGGCACAGTGGGGCGCGGGATAATGAGGCACATGGCAAATGTGATGCACAGATGTGAAGCCAACTGTAGCTTTGGTTCCAGGAGCCGCGCATGCCACGGCGCTGCGCCTCGGGGCTATGTCTACACCAGAACATTTGGAGCAGTAAACGACGGGCAACATTAGGTTCAAATTAATCTATTACTCCAGAGCTGTGAAATGTTGGTTGCTTGTTGCGGAATTACATTGCCTCTGGGTGAAATGTTTTAGGGAGATTTTAATGCATGCTCATGGCTCGCAGAGCAGATTAAGAGGAGAAAGGGAAATTAGAAGGGTTAGGAGGGCTGTTGAGGTGCACATTTCTGGTTAAAGTATATGAAAAGAGTATTACATATTTCACAAACAGGCCTGCTCTCCTGTTGGCCACCTGCTGGGACTGAAATATCCTACACCGTAATGAAGGTAGGTTTGCAGAAGCCTTGTAAATAGTTTAGAAAGCAGATAGAGGCGATGTTGGCCTTTCCGGAAAATCTGGGTACGTTTCTTCTGTACCTCTCCAGGATCCCTAAAACCCCGACCGAGACAAAGCCAAACTTCAACTCTTAGCTATTTACCACTTCAGTTTTGAGCACGATGCTAAATGACAGGTAGTCTCCTAAAGTTTCACAACACGTTATTAGGATTAAGTAATCAGATCCAAGCCGTTTTCCCCTGGTACCTAAGTGGTCCTGGCAGGCCCCTTTAAACAGATCCACGGTCCAAAAGGACGTGTATTCCAAGTTGTAGCATAAGATATTCTAAATCCTCATCAATTAAGTAAACTTTATTCGATCGGCACAAACTGTTTGGAACTATCTATAAAGAATATATTTCTTTTACTATATTGTTGCTTTTCTTATAAAAAAACACTTAATTGAAATGCCTAAGAGCTGCCTGGCACAAAAGTCAATAAAAAGCCTAGAATAGAGTTTATAGGGGTTGTCTATGTACATAATTAAATCCTTCAGGCACTTTAAAACTCTGCAAAATAAATGGTTATGCAAGAATGGCCTGCTGAGAGAAGAAATGCTTGTATCAGCTTTAAGCAGCTGCTCTCTGCTCGGTGTTTCTGGGCTGGAATGAGAAAGCTATTAGAAGAGGGGATGACTGCAAGCCCCATACAAATCATCTTTGTTACTGACACTTCAGGGAGTGCTTTATGGTGGCTGTCAAACCCAATACAGAACTTGGGCTGTGCCTGCAGAAGTCAACCGGCGCTATTTAAAAAGGACATGTTTGTGACAAACCCAACATCTACGCCCAAATAGTGTTTGGGGCCAGGATGGAGGGAGCTGAGGCAGGAGTTAATGCAGGCTGCAGTGAGGCACTGCCGGGTGAGCGTGCGGCTGAGTCCTGGCTCTGATGGAATAACAGAGGTTAATTGCTTGCAATGGTCTATTGCTGTAATAGGAGTAAAAGGGGAGGACTGTACTTAGATTTGATTTCACTGTTCTTTAGGGAATACAGATCGAGGGGGTGGGATTGTTATTAGGGGCAAAGGAAGTGGTGCTAAAAAAAGAAGAGTTTAATGAATGTAACCAATAGAAAAATTGTAGGTTTGTTTCTCCCTCTGGCCCTCAAAGTTATGATAAATGATAGCACAAGGAAAAGATAACCTACCATGAGAGTAGGATCACCAAGGCCAAATACTAAAACTCCCAGCTGACTGCCCCATACACTGCAGCCTCTGTTCATGTTTATTTTTTCTGCTCACTCTTGGTTTCGTCAATCAGTATGATAGACGATAACTCCTGACTAGAGCAGCCTGTGTCCTGCTCTCTCACGGTGGGTAGCATGTTGTGGTTGGCGCCGTGCAGTCGGAGGATCACCCGCATCAGAAGCATCAGGGGATGAGGTAGGGAGCAGTCTTCCAGCAGCCCTGCTCCTGGGAGAATAGCAGGCAGCGGTGTTATCAGCATGCAGCCACGCTGCCAAGAAAATGACCACACATTAGTAGCTTTGTTTGGGTAGAGTCTAGGGGGGATGTCGCTCGCAAAAATTGAGACGCTCTCTTTCTGTTAAATCGTCCCGGTTGTGAGTGTTAAAAGATAGCTTGTTCAAAAAGAAACCATACGCGGCTTGCCCGAGGCGAGGCCGTGACAAGGCTGCGAGCAGCTCAGAATTTGTAATGCTGTATGTCCCGGGAGGCAGACACACACCGGCCTGTCTCCATGAGGCAACAGGTTAGCCCCTCGCTTCTGCACCGAGCCCGAGGGCAGCCTTGCCTTCCTGCCCTGCCATGCCTTGCCCAAACGCCTCACCTTGCTTTTCCTTTGCCCCTGCCTTGCCTTTCCTACTGCCCATCCAGGGAACCAGTAAAAGAGCAAATAGCCTTTGCAGGCCGCTGACATGTGAAGAGCTGCTTGTTAAGCCAACAGCTCATCAGATGGCTGGAATTTCCTGCGCCCAATGCGCGGATCGCTGGCGTTGTTTATCTCCTCTCTCAGCACCAATATTTGCCGTGTGTGTCGTCGTTGAAGGTTTCGCTCCTATTTTGCTAATTGAGGAAAAGAGAAAGTGTGTTTACTGTTGCTGAAACCTCAGCTCGTTCGGGGGGTTTTGGTGGGGCCTCTGGGGCCATTTTATTTTCGAGCTGAGCACCCCCTGCCTCCCCCCAGCGAAGGAAGTAGCCAATGTGAAATTCTTTTGATATCTTGTGATGTAGCAGTGGTCAAACATTTCCTGTTCAACATTTTTTCCAGTGTATTTGTGATTCTTTTCCCAGGAACAAATGTTTCAGGATTTTAGTGGACTGGGCTTTACCAGGCACTCTGGGCAAGGCTGACAAACGCAGCCACCTCGGAGCAGGGCGGCTGATGTGACCATAGTTGCTTGGAGCATCCAAATGGGCTCTTTAGGAAATAGTCCCCGAGTGTGCTTTCCCACTCAGTGTAAATTTCTTAAATGAAACACATCTTTGCTCATTCTCACCGGTCTCCCCCTAATAACTGCTGGTCTGTGTTGAGGTGAAATTTAACACTAGAATATTAGTTTTATTCCAGCTAATTATGTTACTGCTCATGAACCCTTGGATTTAGGGTTGGTCTGTTTCTAGTTATCCTGCCAAGTTTTTTACTTGACGGAGGGAGTCTGTTTCATACTACTTGGCCTCCCAACCTTTGTAACCCCTGGTTTCCTTTCTTTTCTGAATCACAAGTTTATGTTCTCCCCTTCTGTGAAAAGATTGAAAGCTTGTTCAAGCAAAACTGACCAAAAAGCAGTAGTAATTTTTAGTAGATCTTTTCTTAGCAAAACATTTTCACTGAAAAATAAGGTAAATGCAGTTATGACTGCTGATAGAAAGGAATCCAACTATTAATAAAAAGCAGAGAGAGGTTTTGAAACAGGGTGTCCACTGTTACAATGGAGACATTTTCTCTTACTTTATTTAGTGCAACACCTGTGGCTGCTCACATTGCTTGTGGCTGAAATAGTCCAGGTCTAGGCAGAAAAAAACAACTGCAGTTTCATTAAGTTATTTGTACTTTATGTCAGTGCTGTAACAAGGGCTGGGCGTGCAGGGACCAGGTTTGTGGAGTGGGGGGAGTCTGGAGCAGAGCCCGTGTGTGGTAGATGTGACCCAGCAAACAGGGGTCCTGTGAGAGGTTGTGTGGAGGATGAACGGCTGACCTCAAATCCCATGTGCTGTGAGAGAGTGATCACTCGTGTGACCTACCAACCACGAGTGGGGTCTGTGTGTGTGCCCACTCCAGGTGTCCAGGCTTGTGGATGCTTCCCTGTGTCTGCACACCCGTGCCCAGGACCTCGCTGACTCCTGACATGGCTCTGCTTACAGCTGAGGCTCTAATCAGAGGGGAAAGTAGAGTTAAAAGCACAGCAGACAATAGAAGAGAAAACTGTTAGCTGTCTGTGCACTCATTTTGTCCCAGGAAATATCCTTGAATGTTTAAACTTCTCTGGCTGAATCACTTTGTGCTTCTGCTTGCTGTAAAAGATATGCTCATTGTTTTCCCAGTCAGATATTGCTGCTTAAATTGAATCAAGAACATGTTATCTGAGTTTTGGCTTCTCCCTATGTGCCCAATCCTCTGGCCCATTCCTGCCATCACTCATGCCTCAGGAAGTCATCTGCCTTCTCTGCTGATAGGTGTGCTGTTGTGTCCACCTCACTCCTAAGGACAGTCCCGTTACCTCAGTGGGGTGTAAGCAAATGGATGTATTTGCTAAATGTCATAGTTAGTTTGTGCCAATCAACATTCCCATTAGGTTTCGGTCACCGACTTCCCAATGTTTATCCAACTGTGGGTTAGTGTGCTGTGTCTAAAAGCTGCAGTTGTCCATTCCACATGAAGTCCTGCGGCAGAGGATCTGATGGAGCATCTTCACAGTCCGGCTGAGAGAGATGTGTGGGAATGTTTGTGCAACACAAAGTAATTCAAGAGGAATGCAGATGTGTACCATAGCTGTTAGATTCTAATTGCTCTGAGCATAGGAGGACCAGCCAGTGGTGCTTTATTTGGTTTTGGATGAAAGTGGATTTTGAGCATATTCAGGAAGTTTTAAAAAGGCAAACAGGATTCAGGTGCTCACAGTCTTTAAATGGGCCTCCTTGGACTCTCCCCTTGGTTTCCATAAAAGTTAACTCCTGAGGTTTATCTTGGAAATAGAATGATGTGTCTAATAAAATAATTTATTTTCTGCTTGATAAATATATAGACAGTAAAACACCACAAAGCTGGTCATTGAAATTAAAGACAGGAAACCAGATTCCAGTCTTTTGACACTGCAGTGAAAGAGCTTCTGAATCCAAAGCGTGGGAAAAAGTTGCTTCAGTTCTTTATTACTCTTTTTCTGTAGGCAAGATGATTTTTAACAAACAGGTTTAATCACGAGAAAATAACAACTTACTTGAGCTAAATGAAAGCATATTAAAAATTATATATATCCATGCTAAGCTCCATTAATTGTCTTGACCAATATAATTTGGTGATATGCGCTTCTTTTAGCTCAGATTTCAATATGACTTTTATTAGCTTTTTATAGTCCTGTTCAATTCAAACCAGAACATGCTGGGTCTTTCCCAGCCCTGGTTCCTCTGGGTCCAATTCAGTTTTTAACCTTCAAGATTTGCTTCTGCTCCCATTGTGTTCAGCGACAAAACCCCCAGTAATGTCAGGAAACCAACAGCCTTTATTCCCACTGAGGCCGGTGGGAAGCAGAGCTGGGTAAGAACTGCCAGGTTCTTCTGTTTTCTTAAACTAAACAATCCAGGCTCCTTTGGTTCCCTCTCACAGATGGTCTGTCCGAGTAGCCCCATTGTAAACCTGTTCCAGGCTGAGTTTTACTCACTGTGGGTGACTCAGTGGCACTGCCTGTTCCCTGAGAATCCTGCACTGTGTTGTGTAATAGACAGAACAATCTCTTGGCTTAATTCGTAGAGATATAAGTTTTGGCCCTTATCAAGGTGTGCCTCCTTGACACCACACAGGCATCCCTGCTCACCCCTCCGTGAGCCTTCCTCAGCCCTAAAGGGTGAAGATGACTTTTAGTTTTCTGACAGATCACTTGCTATTTCCATTATTAACTTTCAAGCCATTTCTATTTGCACACCCCTACTTTCTGTAATAAAATCACTAATGAAAGCATTGAACAAGCACAAAGGGATAATTACCTTATAGAAAATTACATTAATAATACTCCTTCAACCCATGGCACTCGCCTGTTCCTTCCAACAACAACTTCTTGACATTTCTACACAAACTGGAAGATAACTGAAAATCGTGTAACAGAACTCCTGGAATAAACACAAGCACTACCTAGTTTTCTGGATGGACTTGCAGAGCCAAGTGTCAATAAAGTTATACTGCAAGCTTTTATAAATGAGAAGAGATGTGACAGTCTTCCTGAGGAAACAAAAGAGCCTAGAGGTTTCCCTAATGAGGCTAACGAAGAAGAGCCTGCATTGCTGGAAATGCAACATATATGCCCTTTTATTTTGCAAAGGGATTTTCTTAAAGTCACACCAAAAACCTGCTCACCTACAAGTGAGGAGCACTTCCTTTGTGCAACGAGACCTTTGTTCTGTGTGACATACAGAATTTCACCTGAAACTGTGAAATCTCTTACTATAACTGAAGGAACACAAAGATTTGACTGTCCTCTCTGTCCAGTGGCTTTCTCTGCATAGTCTTTCTTCCCATGAATTTAAAATATTTTGCTTCCAAAATGTAAAATCACAATGAATTCAAGTAAAGTGACAGCATGCACTGGTTCATTACATTATGTGTCAGAGCAAATCAGCGCTTCCCCAGGTCCTTTTTGTTAGAGATCCACTCTGCGATGGCTTGGCAGATTGGCTCTGCTTCTATCTGTCTCCCATGTCACCTTGCTTCCTACTCATGTACAATTACACTCTGTATATGAGCTGGTTTTGCCACTTGCTCAAGTTTAGGTCCCTGCAATACCAAAGAGAAGCTGCTTTGCTTTCAAGGCACCAGCAACCCATATGTCCTTGAATTTCTTCTAGAGCTTTCTTCTAATTTCTGTCTTTTCTTCTACCAAGAAAAAGAGCAGGAGAAAACATGCAGTTTGTGGTTGTTTGTTATGAGTTGTGCCTGCAATATCTGTGCTGTGCATCTGAGGACTGTTGAAAAGAATTGGCAATACGTGATAAAACAAATGACCAGACCATTAAAATGCCTGCACACATTTAGGTTACTTATGTACGAAGATGTATGTATTTGAAGTTTCTCTGAAGACCTTGCCCTTATGCAAAGCTACTCTGATTCTGAAATTTCACCTTTACCAGGGCTTTATATAGGAAATTAATCAATTTTGCAATAAGTTGTTAACTTTGTTCAGCTGTAATATTTGCCACTGTTTCTGCCATCCCATGTGCATGCCCTGCCACAGGTTCAGTAAAGGCAGACCTGTTCACAGCTGAGAACATCATCCCACCCTGCTGGCTTAGCACGAGTTTCCTTATCACACGCTGTCATGCTGCATTGAAGGCTGAATGTTGCCTTGCATTTGAAGCCTTTAGGATTAGCATTGACAAGGAGGGAAAAAAGGGCTCAGGGGAGGTTTGTTTGATTCCTCTCATGGTGAGGATCCAACACCTATGGCGATCGGCTTCTACTCCTTCTGGTGATTTTGTTTGATAAGACCCTCCCAGGACTTTGGAGAAGATGGTATTTCACATGTGTTGGTGGATGAGGATCTGCTGAGCTGTGGTTTTCATCCCCAGCAGCGTTGGAGGCTCTGTGATGCCACATCACTTCCCACTGCCACAACACACCAGCCCTGACGCGTGGTCATGGCAGTGTACAATGTGTGTCAGGCTGATGAGATGCCAGTCCTGGCTGGAACAAAGGGATATGTCCAGGGGGTGAGGTGAGATTCCAGGGCTGGGCTCCTGCTCCCCAGCCCCTTGGGCTTCATTCAGCAGCAGCGTCTCACGGCGGCTTTGTTTATTTGTTCCGCGATTACGTGTATGAGCTCCCAGAATTTATGAGATCAGAGGTCAAGTGAAAGGTCACAGTTCACAGGTCAAGTGAGAGGCTAAAATTTGTGAAACCAAGGAAATGACAGGACAGTGCCAAGTGAAAGGTCAAAAGTCAAGTGAAGGGTTCAGTGTGGATGAAAGCGAGCAGCCTGAGCGCCAGCCAGACCACACACCCAAGTGGATCCACACCAATGTCCTCAGCATCATAATGCAGCTGAAATTCCCCTCCCTGGCACAGACCCAGGACAGGAGATGTGCTGAGCAGGCAACACTCAGATCAGGCTCTGGTGGTGCCATTTGAGGGTAATTGAGGTTGATTCCATCCTCGGCTCAGACAGGCATTGACAGCAATGAATTTTGAACTTTCCTCAAAATTTCCATCAGGATGGGACAAGTCAGAGTCAGATCTTCATTCTTGCCAAATAGTTCTAGTTTTATTTCTCTAGTATGGGTCAGTGTTGGTTCATCCTCCCCATCTCTTCTGCTGTATTTATGCCTTTTTTTTTTTTAATAGAAAACAGAAAAAAATTTGATGCTGGTCAAGACATCAGTTTATCTAAAATACCTACTTTTAGCCTTGATGCAGTTTTGAGGTGACTTTTGTCTTGTTTGAGTTTTTTAAATGAGTCAAGAAATCTGCAGGAGCTGAGAGGAAGAAAAATTACAGGGGAAAATGATGTCACCCTTCCTTTCCTCCAGTCACCCCTTTCTTCAGAAAGACTTCAAACAAAACAATGAAGTCTGTTTTTCTTAATGCAGGACATTAACCAATTAGCAGAACACAATTAGTATTGGCACACCTTGCAATGGTGTGAAGAATCATTGCAGGAATCGGGCTCCATATTAAAAAAAAAAACACAAGCCTTTTTTAATTTCCTCAACTGTTATCTTGCTGTCATGATAAACCATAGTCCCCAGTGACATGAGTTCTGGAACTTGTCTGCCAACTTTATTCTGTTGAATTGTGCCCCTGAGAAGGGGACTCATCTCCTGGTCAGTAAAAGAGAGGAAAACAACTCTTAGATGGGACAGCAGGGGAATGAAAATCAGAGCTTTAGTTTATTGAGTTGATAGTCCTCAAAGTTCTTTATCTTGCCTACACCACTTGCATCCTTTCCAGATTAAATTTCAACCTCCTAGTGTTTGTCCAGCTTTCCAATCCCCTTCAGAAAAAGTGGGACATGGAGTGAAACATGGTGTGCTTGGTAAGAGAGATGCAGATCTCAATGCCAATGCATAGCCACTCACAGGCTTCCCAGAAAATGGACATGTATGCTGACTGACAGCAACTGCAGAGGGGTTGGACTAGATGGCCTTGAAAAGTCCCTTCCAACCCAAACCATTCCATGATTCTATAAAGAAGGTTAAAAATTGCAAAAGGGCACCAGTTGGTGTGTGATTTAAATCCAGCTCCACGGAAGGATTTATGTGCTGCAGCACTGAGATCTTCAACATGTAATCATTAAGCACCTGGCTCCAGCAGTGGCTCTCCAGTAGCTACATAGGACTAACCTACTCCTTTGAGTACAATGTTGCACCTCACCCAGACCTTCCTTGGTTCCCCAAGTAGGGATTTGCAAAGCCAACACGCTATTTCCACTTATATGCACCATCAGGGGCTACAATGACACGTGTGATGTCTTAAATCACTTTTCTCTGCCTCCCAGTGCAAACTTCTAGCACTAAATTGCTTTAGAACACTTTGAGTACATTAATTTCATGTTTCTTCCACGGGGAACACAGTCCTCTGCTGGCTGGTATTCTTCCACTCCAAATTACATGGAGTGTTAGTTACTCCTAGAAGTGGTTGTCTTGTGGGGAGTTACAGTGAATCACTTCACTGTTCTCATATGCTGCACATTTGTTATCTGCCTTGCATGGTTCCCAGCAGTGTGGGGACAGTTTGCTGAGTGGCATGTTAATACCATTTATTTTTTTAAGCCTAACTAGGGGTATAAAATTCCTAGTCAAAATTCTGTCACGTTCTCTGAGCACTGGTAAATGAGTATCTCCTTACAACTGTTTTCTTTCTAGCAGAGAAGCCTAAGTTGGTGTATACACGTAGGAGTGTTCAGTGTTCTCTGGGAAATGGGACTGGCAAAGAAACCTCTGAAGTCATCTAAGGCCAAATTCTTTCCACACAAATCTGTATGTATGGGACCAGCTGAACTCGCATATGTATATCTGAGGGCAGATTTTGACCCTAGGTAAGCAAACAGCAAAGACCAATGAGTTGTTTACTTTTCCTAAGTTTTTGCCTTTCCTGGTTATTAATATTACCCTCATAAATTTTGTTGAGTTACACTTTCAAAAGTTAAGACTCCAGGCCCCAGAGGATGAAATACAGCAGCCCAATTACACACAACCAGAGTCAGTCTCTAAAAGTCAGGAGTTTTTGAAAGACATGAACAATATTTAGAGAGCTGGTTAATATTATTTCCTTTGGGAACTGTAAGTCTGGCCATTAATAGGTTTAGAGTGATAAAAATGGCAATCTGGTGTGCACATATAGATGATACTGTCAAAACGAAACAATTAGTAGCACAGAAAGCACGTGCACATATGGTGAGCAGGTTGAAACGAGAAATACTGCCAGCAACATGATAACAGAGTTAATGGCAAGAGAAGAATGAAACAGTAGCACAATGTGTTCCTCACCTAAACGGAGAGAAGATTTTTTCATCCAAGCAGATTTTCTTTCTCATTCTCTCTGGCTGTCATTAAGGTCCTGAGTCAAGACATCAAACAAATGCTTCTTGTCTACCTTCCTACATGTATTTGACTGAGACTAGAGAATGTGATTATTTGCTGGAGGATCTCTCAGAAATTGGGGTTGAAAGCCAAGATCTGAGTCTCTCTGGAGTCAGTAGAAATACTGCAAATGACATCCCAATCTGAAGAATCCCCCCCTACTCAGGTCTAACTTGTCAAGTGTTTTAAATTGGCCAAATATTATGTTCCCTACCAACTCTTCTAATCTTGGCAGAGGGGCATTTGAGCCCAGACTCACAGACTGACGGGCTCTAAGATAATGATTTCAGTGTGTTTCCGCTAGGTACCGAAGGGCTGGAGGATGCTGCACATGGAGCACGTTCTGATGTTACAGATAATCACCTGACTTATCTCCCAAGTGCATCCAACGTCTCATACACCTCCATCTTTATCTCATTATGCTCTTTTAGGGTTAAAAATGAGGAGTTTACAGGGCAGCTAAAATGCTTTCTGTATCCTTGGGCAGGACAGTTATCATAAACACAGCCCTGCCAGCCTTTGAGCTGAGTGAGAGCTTTTGGGGTTTCCTTTGGAAAGGTATACACCTGTCACTCTAAAATGGAGCAGATGGGTTATAATCTTATCTGCTTGCCCTAGATTTGTTGTCAGAAGGAAGTGAGGTAAGGGCAAGTGGTAAATGCAGAGAGGTTTATCTGTGATTTGGGCTACGCTTTCCCCTCCGTGCATTGACTAAAGAAATTGGTGAATGGGGACATTTTGACTTCCCCTGCACAATTGTGTTCTCAAACCTTATCTTATGTTGTTGAATAAATAATTGATTTTATAGGAACAAAAGGCCCTGAAAACAAACCAGTCTGTCTTACAGTTTCTTGAAATTTGAAATGCTATTTCAATTACTTTTCTTATCCTCACTAGTATATTTTGGCCTGTTCACTCCCCGGACTGCTACTGAAAACCCCACCACTTGTGAAATATTTTGGCAAGACTAATTCCTTAGATAGTGCTATTCTCTTCTTTTGCACATACCTCATGAGAGAACCCCCTGCACCTCGTGTCATTGCTGGCAAATAGAGACACTTTATTGGTACCAACTACTGCTCTCTCCTATTGCATTACTCTCTTTCTTTTCCTCCTACCAATTATTTAGAGGCTATTGCACAGATCACAGCATTTGAATGGCATAGATATAATATAAAGAAGACTTTCTAGTAGGCATTTACCCTTACTGCTCTGCCTCTGGAATTGGCTGATCATGCATATGGTGTGTGGGAACTACTCATGCTTTCCTTAAGATTTTTTCCTCTAAAAATTGCACATAACTTTAGAGATCCAGGTCTGATTATAGGGTCAGCAAAGGAAAGGGTAATCACTCAAGCTTCAGTGGGCCTAATCACTCCCTGTGGAGTGATAATTATTGTCCTTCACCATACATAGAGTGCAGGCAGTGTCTGCTCTGTCACACAGCTTTACTTGCTTCCTGCCCTCTATTAGAATATTAAATCCTCCAACTGGCAAAGCATTTTGACTCTCTGGGATAAAATAAAATCGAAAAAGATGCTGTCCATTGGAGCAGAGCACCGAGATATTCACCCGATAAAACGTGACACCTTATATATCACACACTGAGAGAAGCATCAGGAAAGTTTCCAGCATGAAAACTATCAAAAGCTATGTCAAATATGGGCATTTATCATTTGTATTTAGAAAACAGGAAATGATTTGGCCCATCTCATCGCAGATGGAATGTAGAAGACAAATCTGAGACAGCGGAGCGTAATTATTTACAACTCAGCATATGAAAACCTGCACACCACTACTGAAAGCAGGCCAGGAAATAGCTAAAATATCAAAATGATCTGAAAAGGAACAGAAGGTGCCAAAATGTTGAGAGCTTGTTAAAAATTGACCTGCACTCAAGGGCTTCATAGAAAATCGAGAAAGGATTGGAATCAGTTTGGGGGAGTTAGAGGAAAATATAAAGCTGTTTTCCATCTTGGCAATTGGAAAAGATGGAGTAAGCTGAAGTTTGTAATTCTTTTTGTCTCCTGGAAATATTAGCTATCCCATTAGTATGTTTATTTTCTAATTTCAGTAGTACAGGAATGGCAGTAGTGTCCCACAAGCTGGGAATGCCTACACAATGGAGGTGCTGTTGCTCACAACCTGAGAATTTGCCATCTCTTAGTTTTGGGGGCTAATCTAAGGACCACTGGAGACAACAGCCATCTTTCAGAGTGATTTGGATCAAACTCTTTAGTTCTATGTTTACATAATTATAAAACTCTTATGTCTGGTGCAGTTCAGTAATGGGAGAGCACAAGCCAAGGTTTTCATAAATTCTCTGCCTTCAGTCCCAGCTCCATTTTTGGCATTTTGCTCCATCCTACAGTGTTTAGGTTGTCTGATGTGTCCAGGTCCTGCAGAATCAGTCTCCCAGCTGTTAAATCTGGCTCCCAAGAAAACGCTGGTTGTGGTTTGCTCATAACATGCTTTGGAGAGAGAGCAAATAGCAAAGTTGAGCTTGGGTATTACAAAAATGTCAATGATACTTTCCAAATCTCTCACAGCTGCAAAGCAGTCTTGACATGGCACAAGGGAAAAGGTGCCACCTTGCCAGGATTCAGATAAGGTTGCTGATATGAGCAGATCCTGGAGTAGTTCTGGTGATTTCCATGCTTGAGCCAGGAACTGAAAATTTATAAGGTTCAGGGTGGAATTTGCTTTTGGAAAAAAGGCAATGAGAAGTGTTAGGAAATGCACCAAAAGTTTTAAAAATTGATGCCTAAAGTTAAGCTCCTCTGCCTGTATTTGGAGTTCTGAATAAGTTTGGTCTGATTTGACAAAAAAACACTGGGGCTGGGGATCAACACACCCAGTTAAGAACCCTCCCAACTATATTTTAATGAAAAAGTAAAACATAAAAACTAGATGATGTCTTTCACAAAGAGGCATCCGTAAAAGAAAGACTTAGTCAGCAATGCAACTGCTAGAGCTGCAAAATGACCTTAGGAATCCACACACTGCAAGTAAATATTTATTGCCGTTAAATGGTTGGCCCCAAAAGCAAGCGCTCACATTCTGGCTAAACCATGTGGAAACTGAGTTCATGCACATGTTGTCAGCCCTAGGCCCTGCACCACATCATCAATCTGTGCTAAGTATTTGGGAGGAAGAGGCTGGGTGTGCGGGAGGCTGCACGCTCCGTCCCGCCGTGTGAAGGGGAAGATCATGCAATAACAGAAAAATAGAGTGGGCGTCACGAAAACCAAGCCACTTACCTCCAGCAGCAGTGACATTTGTAGCAGAGTTTCTCTTGGTTTTCTACTTGAAATGAAAGAAATGCTGCAGTAAAGATAAATACAATATTTTTTTGGTACAAATATCTGCTTTCCTGGCACCCACTGTAACACTTCAAGGAGCACATCCCCCTCTGAAGGGCCAGAGCAACATCTCCTAAAACTTCGGTTATTCCCTCACCACCTTTTCTGTCGTAATTCACACACTTCTGAGATATTCTCTGAGTTCTGTCATTAATTGATAAGCTTCACATATGTATTATCGTAGATGTCTTTACAAGTGTAATTGAGTTTTTGATGTCATTTTATCCCACTGTGAGTCTGTTGATTACCACCTTCTCATGAGCAGCTGGAAGAACCAATATCAGTGGCAAAATCAATGAGTGCAGATTTAAAAAACTTTTTTAAAAAGACAGAAAGTATTGTACTAAAATCACCTTGAACTTTTGGAGTTTCTTTATCATGTGGAGGAATTTGACTCAAAATTAATTGAACCAGAGGTTCCGGTTTTGCCAAAGCAAAAAATGCATCCCTGAAGTGCTAAATTACCTTTCCTCTGAGTTAAAGCAACTTATTACGTTATCCTGAAAGAAAAATAGGCCACTTTGGTGGAAGACTATGTAGAATATGCATTTATTGTTTAAGAGACTCTAAAGATGGTGGCTTTGGGCTTGCAGTCTGAGGAAAATGGAAGAAGACAGTTTTGTATTCGCCTATATGTAAAAATATATTCAGGAATTGGAACTTATGTTTTATGGAAGTGTTAGGGCTGAACCCGAGTCAACCAGTACAAGCAGAATCAAGAGCTGAGCACACAAGCAGCTCTCTCTGCATCCTGTCCAAAGCCCTTTGTGTTTATAGTAGACTCGACTGAGTGAATGAGGGATACAATATTAAATTAAAAGTTGAGTTTTCCTGCACAACTACTACTTTTTCTTTTCTGGTTGGTGTTGTGACCATGTACTAATTTCCGCGGGTATCTGTTCTCTATCATTAGTAAGTCTTTCTGGCGTTTTAATGCCCATTTCCCATGAATTCCTTGTCAAAATGAGTATTTTAAAAACTGTACTTTTTTGACCAAAAATCATTATTATTTGCTCATACAAAACCTATTAAGGATTCCTTACATGACAGACCACTGGTGGGAGAAGAAGGTTTTTTTCCCTGAGCTACCACAGCAGAAGTATTTGCACAATTGTTACTAATCTGTTGGTGTGTAATCTGCCATTTGCTGCGGCTCTTTCCTCCATCAGCCTGAATTATTAATACTGCCTGTTGGCCAAGGCAAACACTATTCCAAACATCTCTGGAGGCCTAATTCAGACTTTTTGAGCTTGTCCATTTTGGAGTTGAGAATTTTAAATAGTTTAATCACACAAAAAATAAAAGGAGAGAAAGGGCTTGCCCTCATTTCAGTGAGAATTGAGGCTGGCCCTAACCCCACACAGTAATTATTTCCTAGTTTTTCCTAGGAAGAGCCTTGCAGGTTGCCCCCCATGATCAATATTTGCTACAAAGAAGGAGTTCAGGGCTGGGAAGTTGCAATCTGAGACGATGTATTCGTTGCCATTGTGATTGGTAAGGGATAAAAGCTGGTGGAATACAAAACCCCTCTGAGCCTTAACTACAGTGCTGAACGCTATAATTATTTAAAAAAATACATATCCTGACTCTGCTTAGAAGCCTGTTTGCTATAATTCACCCCTGTGTTAATAGCCTCCTAACATATATGAATGTATGCTAAAATGGGTTTTAAACTACTAGATTTATGCCTTGGCAGACTGGTAAATGCACAATTATAGTTCATAATAGGTAGGTATCTGCTGTCCATTGATTTTTCTCTTGTTCTATTTCCTTCCAGAGTGATGTCATTAGACATTACGGGGATGACTAATAGTCCTAAGGAATGCCATTCACGTGCCAGAATGCCACATGTCGGTGTTCCCGTACGGGCTCCACAAGATGGCAAAAACACCCCCAGAATTTCTGCTGCAGCAAAGCCTCAGCCTCGCCAAACCTGGGGCGGGTTGGCAGCGCAGAGGCAATTCAGCTAGGGGGAAAAAAGAAAAAGAATGAAAAAAAGAGATGAAACCACAAAAGCTATTTAGGAGCTCTGGATATCTTTCTAATCAGATTGCTGGGAGTGCGTTTGGACTTGTATCTATTCATTCTGCGGTGACGGAAGTAAAGGAACTATCCAGTGAGCTATCTGGTTTTCCCAGAATTGTTTGTACTGCTGACCTTTATATCTACTCATTTATCCTAATTGTTTTTAGCTGTTTGAGGAAGAATCTCAGATGAGAAAAGCAACTCAGTATGTATCAGAGATCCTATCTGCTGCAACTTTTGTTTTAATTTAAAGCAGACCCAGCATCATTTTGTGTGCCGGTTGCGTAGTACCAAAAGCAGGAATTTGTTGTGGGATTTTTTAATAAAATCCTAGGCCCAAGACAGAGGTCCCTGGACACAGGGAGTGTGAGCTGGGGGTGGGGTTGCCTCTTGCCCAAACGCATTTCCTGATGTTCCCTGGCTGGGACAGCTTTTGATGTGGTACTTTGTTGTGGGAGAGTGGGGAGCACCATTTCAGGGAGGTGGCCAAGCTGGCTCTGTCAGCCTTGCCTGAGTCCAAGAGAGGGGAAATGCACTGCCAGAGTGTTATAGCGGGAAATCTGGCTCTCAACATCCATAAAACTCCCTCTCCAAGTGGAATTTCCCAGATTAAATGAGGATATTGAGTTTTCTCAGTATCCCTTGTATGAAATTGAAGTTGGGCAGGCTTTACTTCTTCCGGGGGATGTATTAAATCTGTAATAGCCATGTTTTTCTTCCTCCTTCCATCAAATCTCCATCTCTTGGAGGGGAGTGGGAGGCTTGTGACATATACAAAGTGTTTGCTGATGGTTGCTAGAAAAGAATCTGGGTTATCCAATAAACATGCCCCAAACTTTCAACTCGTAGGGAGCTCAGGCTCAAACAGTAGCTCCGACTGCTGCACAGCGGTTATGGAGCGAAATGCAAAGCGATATGCAAAAGCTCACACTAAGTATATCACTTTGCTTCAGAATTCCTGCCTTTACTGCTAATGCAAGGAATAGCCTTTGAACTCTAATCTGGTGTCTCCGGAGTAGTTCATAACCGAAGGCACTTCTTTCATCGTAACAGGGTGACAGTGATCCTGACTTGCAGAGCTTTTGGTACAGTCCCAAAGCAAGATAATAAAAAAGATAATACTGTAGGCTTTGCATTTCTGGGCATACCAGCCCTCTATAGAGACAGTGCAGGGATCCTGACTCACGACTTCCGCCTGACACAAGGCACTGTTGGTGTCATTGTCTTGCATGAAGAAATAGGAATAGCTTTGTCTTGCAAACAAGGAAAGAGGAAACTTTTTGTGACTTTCCCTTGGTTTTTGCACTAAGCCACCAGAACAACTATTTCTTCAGCTTTTTCAAAGGCAAAGCAAGACCAGAGAGCAAAGTGTCTGTCTCTACACTGCTGCAAAGCCATCACCTGCAAGGAATATTATGCCTCTTTAAAGAACCAGGAGGTTATTGTCACACGGGGTGATCATTAAATAAGATATTTGTCTTAACCACCACTATCTAGGCAATATGTACACTTTTAATACTTAGCCGAATTTGCTTTGAAGAAACATAAAATATTGTGGCACAACCCATTTTTTTCTTTCCATAACAAATAGATTTAACAAATAAATTTCCATTTTTGCATTTTCTTCAATTGTAAACCATTTGTTTGCCTCGGTTTACGTAGCAGAGAGCTCATCTTCCTCTTGGCAAGGGCTGGAATGTCCACTGGGCTCGTGGTGCCCGGGCTCTGCAGAGCTCCTGGGAAGCTGCTCAGCTGCTCCCTGGTGTGACCCTGTGCTGGACATCAAGTAACAATCAACCTGGGAAAAATACAGAGATTTTGAAGAGTTCTACAAGAGGCCTCAGCTCAGTTTTATACCCCACCAGCAATGTTTTCCTTATCCTTTTAAAGGGGTGCATCCTTTCTGCTTGCATTAAAAAAATATTGCAAGCTCACTGTATAGTTGGGTAAGACAAAATTTCCCCATAATAGTATTAATTTTTTATTCAGTTTTAGTGTCCTCAACCTGATTAGGAAGACAATAATTTAATTTGAAAAACCTTCCTTTTTTTTCCCAGCTTCAGCAGCTCTACTAAATGTGGGTGTAGATAAATGACCACATGAAAACTTCACAAAATTACTGTTTACACATAATCTGGCAATGAGCTATAATTTGATTGGTAAAAAAATCATTTTGTGTACCTCTGCCCCTATTCTGCTGGATAATGAAAATTTATATCTATGTTTCAGACATCTGGGGAGGATGTGACAGCTTTGGGGCTGAATGAAAGATTATGCCACAGTGACCCCTGTCAGCATTTCCTCACGGACTGGTTACCCGAAACCCAGCAGCAGTTAGGCTACTTCTTTTTTCTTTTGCTCTTCCTTTACTCTTCTCTTTTTCTTTTTTCCTTTTTATTTTTTTTTTCTCTTTCTTTTCTTCATTCTCTTTCCTTTTCTTCTTTTTATTTATTTATTTACTTTCTTTTTTTTTTTTTCCCCCACCATAGCAATCTCTTATTTTATTTTGGAAGGTTAATGACACTGTAAATCTAATAGGCCATTTTAGTGCCATCATGTGGGTATTAAAAGTCATGTGACTGGTCAGGATCCCATATGGAGTGTTTTGGGGTTGTCTCACATAGGAATGGCAAAGCTTCTATATGGCTGTAAGAGCTGAGTATGTTTTCAATTACTTTCTAGGACAGATCTGATTTGAAATTAATTTAAAGTCTTTGCCTATGGTTGTGTTTGACACCTCTCTCAGATTTTCCTTAGAAAATGCTCATGTATCAAATTCACCTTTGATTCTCTCTAGAGATAATCTGTGCTCTTTAATTTATTTATGCTTCAGGACTATGAACAAACATTTCTCTGTGCTTGAGGCAGAGAAGTGGATCAGAAAAGGAGGATTTTCCCAAAGTAGGTGCATTCCCCTGTCTGTCTCAGCACAGAGGTTTGCCATGATCCTTGTGCTCTGTTCTCTGCCCCCAGATCAGGGGGCATCCCATGGACTGCTATGGGAACACACCTTAAAGACCTCAGTGCTTCCCATTTGAACTGTTAGAGGCATTTAAGGTCTTCTGGGTTCAGCACTTGAGTGCTGAAGGAAATCACACAGACAGGTGGGTAGGTGGGAAACAGAAAATGGCAGCTGGAGGGTACTGCGAGCATCCCACAGAGAAGGAGTAGGTCAGAGCATCTCTTGGAGAGAAAAGAGATCTGAAGGTCTTGTTGGGATCTTCTGTGAGTCCTCATTTTGTGTAGAAAAACGTAGACCCAGGTTTGCTCTTGTATTCATGGTTCAGTTGCATAAAATACATCCAGATGTTTGCAAGGACTGAAGATTTTAATGAGGGATTTGAATGCCAAGGTTCACCTTCAAAACTTGGGTTTCCCTCCTGCCAGTTACAAGATATTGAGCCCATAGACATTTCAGATGTGTTGTGTTCATTTGATTGAAACAAACCTTTTGCAAAGTAGGGGCTTTTCTTCATAAATGTCAAAACTTTTAAATCACTTTGTCTGCCACAAAAGATTTCCACTAGGCCCCACCAAAATTTGTTTACTCTGGGAGGAGATTCTCCTAAAGCATAAGAATGATATAGAGTTCAAAAATGTGAATGATGTGGTAACAGAACTCCCTCATGCCTCGTATGTTTGGATATTTCAAAGAGAGTGACTGTATCACTTCCCATGGATGTGGCTCCAGGAAATGAATAATGCTCAGGACCGGTCAGAGATGAGCCTGCAAAGATTCACCCATCTCCCCCCCAACTCTGCTTCTCCTCCTCCACCTTGCATTCTTATTCTGAAATATGTTTTTCTATGAGAAAAAAAATAATTGAAGAGTTTGGAGCCTGGGAGTTGGGGTGGTTTCTGAGGCCCTCTGAGCATTCCCTGTTACTTTGCTCTGTTTCCTATTTGAGTGGGTGAGTGCACAACTGATGTCCTTCAGGTCCAGAGGAGGGTTGACTCCAGATTTCAAACACCCCTGACCTGGGGGCTTCTGCACCACCTTTCCTCAGTAGATGTGCCAGTCTGGGAGGTTATTCAGCAAACATAGTGCTTGGAAGAGGCAATTTGTTTGTAACATGCCAAACCTGCTCTTGGTCGCTTGCAACCTCCTGTGACCCCAAAGGGAGACAAGTCCAGGCTCATTCCAGCGGTGCTGGGGCTGCTGGTGAGTTGATCCATCAGGGAAGTCAGAATAAATGCCCTGCTGCTCACACAGCTCAAGGTGCCTTCTGTAAGGCTGGTTTTGCTGTCAGCCAGCATCAATGAATGGCAAAGGTCCTCATCCCGTGCTTATCAGGTCTCCAGCGGAGTGTCCATGGCTCCCAGGGGACCAGGCAGACGGATTTCCTTTCCAGAAAAAACAAAGAGCGGAGACATGGGATATGTCCTGTGTCTCCCTGATATACTGCAGGATCACCCGCATTAGACACAGCCAAAAATCTCCTCAGAAAGACACACACTCCAAAATAAGAGACCTGGTAGTCCCCTGGTTGTTGTGGAAGAAGAGACAACATTCCCTTCTCTGGCAGCCTCTGGTGTGACTCTAGTTCAGCAACACCACGGCAATCCCATCTGTCTCCTCAGTCTGCTGTCCTGAGTGTTCCTGAGCAGCTCTTAGCAGCTGCTTTTCAGGCATCACCTGCCTGGAGGTTGATGCCTTTACCTCCAGAAGGCCCAAGGATTACACTGTGCACACTGGAAATGAACATCCCAGGGGGAGGTCCAGGTCATGGTGCTCTTTTGCCTTGAACCTGCCTTGGTCCTGCCCACAGCTGGTCCTGAAGAGACACATGTATTGCTGTGGTGGGTCTCCAGTGCAAACACTGCAAATGCTCCAGTCTTTTTCATGGTGTGTAATGCTTAAACCTTGATCTGATGTTCTTTTCTGTCAAGAACACAATATCTGTACTTCTCCAGCAGTGAGAGCAATGGTATCTCTTCACTTAGGCTTCCTGAAATCTTTATACTGGATACAAGTTCTCAGAGAAAGGACAAGTGTCAGCAGAAATTGCTACCTCCCCACACATCACATCTGTGACCTGAAAAAACTAGAAATATCTGTCATAAAAGCAGTGTATTTGAATGCTTATTTGTCGTTTTCTTTTTAAACTTTTATTTCTGCAACCTCTGTTGGAATGAATATCCCTCACTTTCACATTCACAGCCTGTGGTACCAAATTTCATCTTAGCATGATTTAAAATATTCACACTATCAGGTCCATAAGCATTACATCCACATTTTTGGAGGAGGAAAAAATATCCAAGTTATAAACCATAGAAAAATAGGGCTTGTAATGAAAATGCTGACAGCACATTAACTGTCACTGGGCACTGCTATAAACAAGTGTTATGTTCATGTGCAGGATACCAAATCCAGGCAGTGCTGGGCTTTACCAACTTTGGGGACCAGCAGTGCACTCTTGAACAATATATTTATTTGTTTTTGTGAAAAGACACTGGATTGCAGCACTGCATGGTGATATGTTGCTAATTACCCAGTGCTCTGCTGATACGGCGACTGTCTCTCTTGGTGCCTGGATTTCTGAATTAGAATTTGGAAAGCTATCTGAAAAGGAGAGAAAAGGAAAAGAGAGAATTTAGTTGTTCTCTTAAACTGCAGGACAATTAATTGTTCTGCAAGCAGTGATCTATTCCTTGTTTTCATTTCTGAATCAGCTCTGGTGATGTGTTTTGCACCAGGAACCTGCCATATTAGGCAGTACTCAATGCTTTAACTGCACCTGTAAATTTGAATCTGTCATTCTAAACTTTTCCCATTGCTAATTTTATGATTAGAAAGGGAGTTTCTGCTCCTTTGCTAAGTGCTTGAGCCTAAGAAATCCTGGGGTGCTCTGAAGGCTCTTGAAGTCATGCCTTGTGACGGTCAGGTCCACTAACCCCACAAATATTCTTCAGTTTTGGGGAAATCTCCTCACTCCCCCACAGCAGAAGGTGGGGTTGGTGCCACGCCAAGAGCAGGTGTGAGGTTCCCCCAGTCCTGCAGCTGGTTCCACAGCTGGGGCTCTGTGGGATGTTTCCAGTCAGGACCATCTCCTGGCTCTGTATTCTGGGGCAAACATTCCCTGCTGGGAAAGGAGGTGGTTGTGTTTGTGTGTGAGCCTGGCCTGCAGAGTAAAACCATTTACAAACAGGTCATTGCCACCTTGGATTGCCAGAGCTGGCAGGAGGAAGGAGGAATTTTAGGGAATCAAACAGCCACTCAGAGGTAAAGCTCGTATTAAACAACACAAGGTGCACGGGGCAGTTGAGTAATTCTCTATTTACATGAACGTTGCAGCAAATGCCCCGTAATAACTTCTTTTTTTTTAGCTCTTTAGGTTTTGTGTTATGAGAAAGTATGAAACATAAATCACACGGAGCTACTCCTGGCCTTAAGCCTTCAGGATGCATTTGTTTGAAATCAAGAGCCAAATTCCCTGGATCGGAGTAAACTGTTAGGTGCCAACTGGGGCGAAATGCCAGCCTTTGAACTCCTGCACATTATGGCTGATGTGATCCATATGCAGGACTTGTGTTGTGCTCCAAAGTGGTTTCTTTTAATTGATTTAGCAAATTAACAATATTAGGCCTTCTGTAGGATAGAAAGTACATTACTCACCGTGCCCTTATATTACCCTGAAAGGAAATCTATTGTTCTTTTGTAATGAAATGGTATCACAAGTTAAAAAAAAAAAGAAGGTAGCAGTAGCAGGTAAAAGGAATCACATTCAGCTGTCAAGCATGTTTAATGAGGAATTTTAATTATGAGGCTGGAAATCAATGAGCATAACTTTAGCAATGAAGTCTTAAAGGGAAACTAAATTGCTTTCTATCTTGCAAAGTTTACTGAAGCAGTTTGAGCGGCTGCCAACCATCATTGTTCTGAGAAAAGGAACTTGAGGAAATTGCAAGTCACACTGTAGCATTTATTGTAGGCATATTCAACAACAAAAAAAGGAGGATTTCCATGGATTCATGTTTAATGGGTTCTTCCTAACTGATTCATCTCTGCCTTGTAATTCGTAACAATCTTTGGTTTCACATACTGTATAAAACCTGTCCAGAGGAGAGCGTTGAGGAAAGGCATTTGGTTGCACTGAAAACTGATCGTTTATGATTCATAGGGGATAAACATCATCTTATTTGTTCCTTATTCCTTGAAAACTTGGCCTGTGAGGAGCAGCATGACGTGTATTCCATGCAGTGAGAACCTGAACCTTCCAAACGAGAGCTAATGTAAACAAATGGTATTCAGGTCTCTGTAGTGTTTCCTGACCACGAGCTGTGGTGGTGCCTTCAGGACACTCCTATAGAGTCCTGTTGATGTTTCCTGTGCCATTGAAACTTCGGTAGTTTTGTAACTGCACCAAGATGTTTTGTTTAAGCTACAGCACAACATGCAAGGCCAAATCCAGTGGCTACGGGAAAGGGATTCCCACATTTCGACAGCACCTGTGAGTCTGGGCCCAACCTCACAGCAGGAAAACAAGCTCAGCCTTGAGCAGAATCGAGCCAAAATGCTTTGCACTACCTACACGTTCCCATCACAAGAGAGAGTTTTGGAAAGCCATGTTTCCATCTCCATTTAAGGCATACCTTGGTTTCTCACTAAGTTCTGAGAGTTGTCATTTCTCAGTATTAAACGAGTCTCTGCTGCCTTGGCTGGTTGTTGCTGCTGCTGCTGCTGTTTCAATCAAGGCACATCTCTGACTTTCGTGCTGTCCCTCAGAGCCCTTCCAGCAGGCAGGCACCCTGTGTGCCAGTGCCTGTGCTTGAGGATCAACCTTTTGAATTAGCATTTGGACATTGTGGCAAAGGCTGTTCAAGAAACCCATAATGCAAGTAGGGGAGAGGTAGTTTTGAAACCAATCTAGTTGCTGTTCCATAGGTATTCCAAGTCATAGATCACTGTTATAGGTATTTTAAAAGTGGCAGTGCCTGCTAAAGGATGGCTATTCCCTAGAATATAGAGGTGTTTGGGGCTGCAGTGGCAGCACACTGGCAGCAGAGTGGAGGCTCTGAGCTCACCTGCCAATGCTCTGCCTGGCTTAAGTGCTATCAGTTGCTCACTTTCATGAGCCTGAAATTCATGTAGCCCCAAAAGAAAGATAAATAAGAGCAAGTCACTTTTCGCCCTCCAGACACCGGCCAAGGAAATTATTTCAAATAAAATACATCATCTCAAGCAGGGGCAGATGAAATAGTTTCCTACTAAAGTTGTTCTCCTAGTTGACAACAAATTACTGAATCTCCTTCACTGGACATATTGAGTATTTTTTCTAAAATCATAATTACATTCAACACTTTGGCAAAGATACCAAAGTCTGTGTTTGCTGTAAGGTGTTTAGTGATGCCTAAAAATCTTCATGGTGAAAGATAAAAATAGTTTGTGACCCAACTACTACCAAATACTGTGAATCAGACCTTCACCAGATCCAGGAGGATCCCAGTCTGTGTGGCCTTGGCATGGACACCATGGGAGCTGCTGCAGGGCAAGCTCCACATGCCTGTGGAAGCTGCCAGATATGTGAGCCTGGCATGGTTGGTTCCACCTCTCTGGGCTCTCTGGGACACTGATTTCAGAGAGGGATTTTGGTCTGTGCTCTGAGGAATAAGCAGGGCTTCTCCCCTCTTATCATTACGAAAAGCATCACTTCCCACAGTTCTCTGGAGGGAGCACAGATGAGCAAATTTCCAAAATGAATTGGTTGGTTTAGCCTTGGTGTCCATTGGAAGGGACTAATTTTATTAAGGTCCATGGCATAACATGTGATTCAGACAGAAGGATTCTTGGGGAGTTCAAAGCTTTCCTCTACCCCTCTTACTTTCAGGCAATTTAAGGCTGTGTGGTTATGGCGCACATGTTTGGCTTTCCCTGTCTCTTGTGGGAACCACTCACCTTGACTGCCAGTATATTCCTGATAAAATTGAGGTAGAGATGCAGCAGACTATATTCTACAAGAAATCTCACCCACCATACCTATAAATCCTCCCTCTCATCTCCCGTGAGTGTTGAATGAGCCTTCAAGTGTCCGGTGCTATTTCTCTTATGGTGCTCCAAGAGGCCACATGAGATTGAGCAGGGGCTGCAAAGTCCAGGAAATTTTATGGTGTTCAAAAATAAAGAAAATCTTGCTCACCTTTCCTGTACCTTCACCCTTCAAAGGCAAGTGTGTTTTCTCATCACTGATGCATTTTATACTCCCGTATTTGTGGTGAATTTAGAAATTCATGTCGCTTCAAAGAAAACATCTTTCCTTTGAAAAGGCTGAGATAGGTTGTTTTCAATATATGTGGCATCTTTGGTCACATTGGACAGGCAAACCATTGATGTGTACATAGCATAGAGCCAGGCAGGACCTAAACATCTACATGTGGAGGAGCTGGGGACCAAGCAAGGAAAGGCAAAGCAAACTCCTGATGGAGGTGTAAGAGTAGAAATCTATTTTAAATGTATTTTTAATTGCTGAAGCGATATTTGTTGCTAATATTCACTTGTCAAGTGATGTGTAAGTCTGTAAGAAGCTCATTTAATGTCAGCTGTAAGGCCTGTTACTACATTTTGGCTGGATCCTTCCATCCTTCTGTGCACTCAGCCATCTGGGGACTGCGGTGGAAATACTGTGGTCAGTATGGTGCATGTTCACAGCCAAACACCAAGTCCTTGGGTTAAGTACTGGTTATCCTAAGGACTTAGTAACTTTGTTTTCTTTTCACAGTATTTCTCAACCTCTCTGTTGCTTGTACTCCCACTGAAATATATATTTTGTGCGTAAAGACCTTGATTTTCCAGTGCATTCACTTGTTGACGAGTCTGTTCTGTGTCTCTTCTGCCCTTCTTGGCAATTTTGCAGAAATCCACAAAATCCATTCCAGCCCATGCCATCGACCGAACTCCTCATCAATTTTTCAACGAATTTCTAACGCTATCAGAGGGTTAATATATGAGATGATCCCAGTGTTGCAGTGTTGTGTCAGAGGAAAACCTTTTGAGCAGGGGATGGATGTACAGTATGGCGCGGCATATAAATCATTTTCAAATTAGTATTCTGTACATCTGGAGAAGAGTACATTTGTGTGCCTGCATAAATTGCCTGTGAACACATTTCAAAACCCTACGCTTAATCTTAGCAGTGAACATTTCAAAAAGTAAATTAATATCTTCAAGGAGAAGAAATACAGTATATTAAGCAGAAGCCCACTGGAAACAGTATAGTTAAGAATCTGTCAGCCTTTCCATTATAAGCCCTGTTTTTTTGAGGGGTTTATAACTCAGTTATAAAATTTCACACCAGGCTAAAGGTTGGCACGTATCATCTCAGTTTGGCAGGGTGACATTTTATTAGCTCTGAAGGAGTTTTGGATCCCACGTCAATGGGATATTATTTTAAACCACAGGAATGAAGTTTAAATAGCTTGGGGTATGACTTACCCGTAGGAAGGTGAGACGAGCAGGATTGAAGCCTGGAGTGATGCTGTTGACTCGCAGAGAGGTGACACCGGCGGTGCCAGGGGCTGAGGTTGGGATCACACTTCAGCCCCAACACCAATTTTTTTTTCTTTTTGTCCATTCCCCTTAACGTGCCTTTAATTCACATCTTTATGGTTAAATGTATATCGTGCTGAGGTTATGGGTCTAGTTGGTGGTTTATAAATTAGGTTAATTAACATTGCAATAGTACTTTGTGAGTGTGGGAGTATGTTTGTGGGTGGATGTGTGTGTGTGCAGACAAGAGTGCTCCTTGGAAGCAAAAACAGGATTAAAGTATCTGCGGGAATTGTAAATTTATTGTGTAAATAGCTTTATGATTTGTTGTGTGTTTGGATTAATGCAATATATATCCATTTTAAACATTGATCTTTAAGCAAGTAACATAATAAATCTGAGTATTCCTTCAAATTACTGTTTACACTGGCCATGCTATAGATTAAAAGAGACAGTTGCCTTTATAAATTTAGTTGTAGGGTACACGGGTGTGTATAAATACTTCTGTTTCCAATTATACCAAACAATGATGATAAACTGTTGTGAGTTGTCTGGACAATTGTACACAGCCTGAGTCATAAGGAGGGATGATGCCGAGCAGTGACCGAGGTGCAGATGGTACAGGGGCATGAGGAGCTATTGTTTAGGCCAGGAAATGTGTAAATAGGCACCTAGAATAAAAATTCTATAGATGTATTGAAATGAAGACACAGTTCCTTCCCAGCTGTAACACTTCTGAAAGGGGGAACTGTGTAAACTCATGAAAATATGTCAATGTAGTTGTGTGGGTTTTATCTCCAGCAATTTTAATGGTTTGTACTGGGTGTTTAAGAAAATGCATTGGTGGGTACCCCTTGGTGTTGGGTTGCTTTGGATTTTCCATATCCCTTCCAAGGCTGCTGCTGATGCTTGGTTTTCATGCTCTGTACTATTGAACAGGATTAATTTACTGGGTGGGAAACACCTCAGAGGGGGGGTACTGGCTCCCACTGTGACCCTTCAAAAATGTATTTGCACCAAACATTGTGGATTTAAACATGGAGTCAAGACAAGCTGGAGTTCACAGGCATGGAAATGCATTTAAGGAGATAAATACATGGGCTTAGTTTTAGTTGTGGTCTTTAAAGAGAAAATTTGTGGCCACCAGGTGCCCTCTGAAGAGACAATCAGCCATGGGAGGAAGAGCCAGTGGTCAGGGTTGTCTGTGCTCAAGGAGCAAGTCTCTTCCCAGGAAGGCTGGCTTGTCATTTCCCAGTTCACCAGGCAGCCATCCCACAGCTGGGGGATGTGGCTGCCTGGCTTGTCCTGGTTTGGAGCAACATGTTTAGAGTGGTACAGCTGGGGGTACCACTTGTTCCTGCTGCAGATGTCCTATGGTGACACCTTGGTGCACAGTCAGCTTCCAAACAATGCACCAAAAAAAAATACCTAAAAAATGTTTCTTCTTCAGACACTGTGGGCCACAGTTTTGTGCCCTTTATAAGCTAAAAAAAAAAAAAAAAATTGATTTCTGAAGTGTTTATATTTTTTTACAGTTCAGGGAAAGCATGGTTGGGTTATCTTACACCGAATCCATCCCCTGTATGGAAGCTGGAGAAGAGCTGACTGTCTGGCAGCACCTGGGGAGGGGATGCCCTCATTGTACTGATGGAGTCACACTGAGGAGAGCTGGCCAGACCTCAAATTAATCAAGTCATGCAGTTTTAAAGCTCAGGAAGGAGAGATCATGATTTGGCCCTCTTACTTCTTTTTCCTTCTTTGTTATCCCTCCTCTTTCACATTATTATTTCTAAGAGCAAGGAAAAAAAAGTGATCATGATAAATTATAGGAAGCTGGAAGCAGTAGTAATTAACAGGTAATTATCAATAAACAACTTAACCACAAAAACTTGGATCCCACCTACCCCTTGTCAACAATAAAGTCATGGAGGCTCCACAGGCCACTGGACAAACAGTCCATGGGGAGCATGGCTGGTGCTGTTAGTGCAAATAAACAATCCTGTGCTGGGAGGCAAAACAAAAGCCCAGTGCAGAGTGACCAGGGGGAAGCGGGAAAGAAAAAGCTCCCTCGGCACCAAAAACAGCACAAACCCCAACAGCAGCTATAGTTTGAAGAGCCAATCTCAAAATGACTCACAGTTTATTGCAGCCCCAAATAAGTACCCCATAAACAGTCCCATAAGCAGTCAAAGTCCAGTGTTTGGCATCTTAAAAAAAAAATCTCTTTGAAAGTGGAAAAAGAAAAAGCATTTTGGGGGAGGTAAGGGCTGGGGGGAGAGAATAAACCACTATGGCAACTGGTTGACTTCAACAGATGCCTAATGCTGCCCTGTTCAACTTGAACCTCTGTTTTTGTGATAGTGAGGCAAAATCAGATGTGTGGGCAGCCTTGTGTATTCCAAAAGGGTCCCTCAGATGTACATGCAGATGTGCTTGGCCAAATTTCCTTCCATCCTCTTCTCTGGGAACCAGGAGAGGTTTTTTAGGTGATTTCCAAGGGGGCACAGCCATCCCCTTCTTACATGTGCAAGTGGGGTTAATTTTCCCTCTGTTTTTCACTTAAATATGACCATAAAGACCTTGGAGGAATGACAGCCCTTGTTCACACTGCTGTACTTCCTAATGATCTTCATCTTGCATTCTACATTGGGATTAAGGCCAATTTTCTGTTGAAGGGAGTCAGATAAGGACAGTAGAATGAATGAAGAATATATTGAACACAGAAGAAGTTTTTTGTGAGTGAATATAACACTGCAAACCAACGTAATGAAATTTAAGCATTTGGATTGGAATTGCTATCAGAATTGATATCTTTGGTAGAAATTAGTTACTTACATGTTAACTTTTATGTTAAGCAGTGGACGTGAATCAGCCTTTAGATTTGCACTTAATAAGCCATATGCTGGCATCCTCCTGGAATGTATGTATTTAGAGAGTGATGATAGCTTCATTTGAAGCCTTTGTTGTGTGCCACTCAAAGGAAGCCCTCAGTCTGTTTGTTGTGACTATCACATCTCATCTGTGCTGACAAGCTTCCAATCAGCCCCACCAACCCTTCCCCACAGACCTGCTTCCCAGCCACTTCTGAGCCTGCCTTAGATGCTGCAATGTGTCTGCCTGGTTTTCCTTCAGATTGCTCATAGCCTGCTGTTTTTTCCTGAGGTTCTTCAGTCGCTGCTGCATTTTCTGAGATTTTCTTAGATTTTCTTAATTCTGTTTCTTTTTTTTTTTTTTTTTTGGAGAATCCTAGATCTTCTAACAAACCCTCATGCTGTGTCCCCCAGTAACTTAAAAGTAATTAAGCAAAAAGTAACGATTTTCGACATCTATCATTTAATTTGAAATTACATATGGATTTAATGGAGGGGGAGGAAATAGTGCTTTGAGAGATTAGTTCTTAAATTTTGATTTAAGAACTGAGTTATTAGCTGAAATAATATGAAGCGGGGCTGCTTTTTTGACCTTTCTAAAGTCTAGCCTAGTCAATTATTACAGCAGAGCAGGGAACCAGAGAACAGCTTTGAATCAGTCAGACCCAAACTGATTTAAGTTTGCATGGGGTCGAATAAGACATTAGTTAAAAATAACTAATGTATTCTTTGACCTCCATAATGAGAAAGGACATTTACAGGTTTCTCACTATACATCTGATGCTGTTTATTTCATTTTGTGATTTAAAGATGGACTGCACGTTCTTATACAGGTCCAGATGATATAATTGTTATTTTGGTTTAAGTTTCCTGGTCTGAGTATTCTTTCAGTTATGTATTTTATCCATAAGTTTATATCATGGCTATATTTTGAGGCAAGATTGAATAAGAAAGACAACCACGGATCCCAATGCTGGAAGGAGCAGGATCATTAGGGCTGCCACCTCCCTGCAACCTGCTTTAAGAGCAAAACCCAGGTTAGTGCTGATAAACTTGCTCTATCATTGTTTTCCAGGTGGAATTAGGCAGGCACTATGGCTGGAAGACTCCTTGCCTCTGAGATCTTAATTATCTTGCCCTTCTCCTCTCCCTGAGCACCTCTGTGTTGAGATGGAGGGGGAACCTAACCCACAACCCTGCGAGCAGGGGGAGGCAGCTACGGGCAGATTAGCTCCCCACCCAGTGGGGAGAGAAGTTTTGGCAAAATATTGATTAAAAAGGGGAAAAAAATAAAGCAATAAAAAGCAAGTGGTAGAGAAACTGTGTGGGGAAAGGAGAAGGAAACAAGAAGGAAAGGAAGGGGAAAGGAGCATTGACGTCAAAACAAGCCCAACTCAGCACAGAAAGTTTTATGCTAGTTGAAAAGGTTCCATTGAAAGGCTATTTCTTCAGGCTCCAGATCTTCCTGAGGACAAAGCAAGAAAACAGAAGTTGTTTCCATTTTTTTAATATAAATATCTCTTGTTTCTGGAATCAAATAATTCTTATTTTGCTGCTTCCCTTGTTTGGTCCTTCTGTGTGCAAAGGCTTGGTAGCCTTGGTTTGTACATCTGCCTTTTTCTGTTGTACAACCTGAGAAGATGCCTTTCTCTTCAGTGCTGTAAAGGAAACATTAGGATGTCAAGTTTCCAGAGCCTTTAAAGCAGGCCAGCTGGCTTCTCGGAGTGCACAGCTTGAAATGGTCACTTCCATTTTCAGCTGAGCAGCGCTGCCGTCAGGAGGAGCATTGATTAAATTGACCACAGTCCAAGGCTGGGCCAGAGCATAACACAAAGAGACTTCTCCCCAGAGCAAGCAGGAGGTTTGTGATGTACACAGGGATAGAGTATGATCTCTTTCCCCACTCTGTACTGCAGTGTTTACTTTAAAATGCTGTTTTTTTCATAACCAAAGAAGCCTTAGCTTTTACCATTAAATTTGCTCCACAATTAAGGTTATGTTTCATTGCTTGTACCCAGCTTTACACATAAAGGTTTAGCAATATAGACAGCCCATGTTCTCCTAAGCTTTCAGTAATACAGCTTTCAGTAACCAAGGCTGAGTAAGGTTTTGTAAGATTAACAAATACAGAATCACAGAAGGGGTTGGGTTGGAAGGGACTTTAAAGTTCATGTTGTTCCATCCCATGGGCAGGGACACCTTCCACAAAATCAGGTTACTCAAAGACTCGTCCAACCTGGCCCTTAACACTTCTGGGTTTTGTTTCACTAAAGAAAATGTTACCACGTTTATTTCTATTTAATCAAGTGGCTTCTTTATTAATTTCTTTCCTCATCTCCAGTGAATCCTTTGACAGGGATGTATCCCGGTCAGTGGGAGTGAATGAATAAGGAATTTATTTGGACAGTCTGTTGCTCCTCTTGCCCCTCTGTGCACTTCAGGAGCATTCCCTGAATGCAGGACACCCATCAAAAGGAGGAGCTCTCTCAGAATCCTTTCTCTTGGTGGTAAGACGAAGGTCTCAGGGCTTCCTCCAGCCCCTCAGCAGAACAGAACTGCTTAGTGGGAAGAGAGAGTGGCATCCCAGACTCACAAGTCTGTCTTCATCCTTTCCCCCTGCTTTGCACCTGAAATATTATCCATTACTTCAAGTTGTCCCTAAAACCAAGTTAAAACATGGTATTTCTTCCTGGTCTCTCTTTATATGTTTTTATGGGATTTTTAGTTATGTTTGCAAGGCTCTCTTGCAGACCAAAAGCAGGGGAGTGCTTTGGAAGCGCAACACCTTAGCACTTATTGTGGATGTAAGAGTCATCTTTTATAATCAGAATAGGTATAATTGTGTGTCTTTGGCAAAGGAGCTTAACTGTCAAAGGATTAAGCCACATCCTGATCAATGTAAGTGACTTCCTAGAAAACAGCCAGGGAAAGATTTCCTGTAGTTAGCAGCAATAAGGGAGAGGAACTTTAAAAACAACTCTCTATTTGATAACTACAGAAATCTAGCTAAGTCTTAGGGATTTAGCCAGGGAACATATTGGTTCCAGCAGACTATGGTAAAGTTAATTAAGGATGATTAATGGAGCATTTTCCTTCCAATGATATCTGTGACAGAACAAAGCTGTCTGAGGCTTGTCAAGCAGAATTTGAGTTGAATGAGTATTTATGTGATCAAATCTGAAGGGCTGCCTCTTGACAGAGCAAGGATTCATCAATCAATTGCGCTGGCTTGCAGTGGTGGGAAATTGGTCTATCAGCATAGCTCTGCTCCCATCCCCCATTTTTTCATTCAATCATCCCTCAGGCTACAATGCATCTTTAGCTTTTACCTCTGACCACCTTAAGGGCTATCAGAGAAAAGTAAAAGCAAGAGCTAAAACATCTATTATAGTGGTTATTTCTCAGCTGTACTCATACAATTGATTTCTTTTAAGCAGAGGCCCAGGCACTGTAAAGTGATACAAGCCTGTTCAATGAATTAATTGGTTTTAATAGAAGTTTAGCTTTGAGCCTGAAGAATATATAGTGCTCTCTTGCTAGAAAGTCTCCTATTAGGGGAACCACCTGCACAAAAGGCCCTGGTCCTCTCTTAATCCCACTGCCCTCATCATAATCACCTCATTTAAAAAGGCAAGATCCTTAATTTAAAAGGAAGGGCCACCACGTGTGCTCCAGTTTCTGTGCATTTAATGGTGCATCAGTTCCTGGGAGGGCAGTGCTGGCTGCCTGCACTTGGCTGTGGGTTACCCTTGCAGCCCTTTGATCCCTGGGATGTAAGTCCTGCCAGGATCTGGGCAGAGGAACGATGCCATTGTGAATATACCAATAACTTTTTTTAATGAGTGCCTCAGTTGTTTTCACTGCTGCAGGGATTAAACTAACCACGAAGGATGTAAAATGATGTGTGTCTCATGGAAAACTCAGAAAAGGACAAATCTTAGTCCTCTTCTGAAAAAAAATCAGGACAGGTATCCTTTTTTATGTCAGGAGGCATGGGTTTAGCTCCGTTCTCTGATCCAGTTTATAAATGGTTCTTGGTTTCACTGCTGAGTGCTCAAGCTTTGTTCTTCTGGGCACTCACCAAGCAAAACACACAAGCGGTATTTAAAACTGAAATACCAAGATTGTCATGAAACATCTCCATCATTAGCCACATAAAATGCCATCATTAGACATCTAACCTACATTAGCCATCTACTGCTCAGTAATTTAAATTGATCATCGCTTCAAAAAGAGCAGCATCTCTTGGGGGCAATTCAACCATTTTCTTCAAACACCTAGGTGAAGATGACGAGGGTTGCATTCAAGAACTCTAATCTTTCTCTGAGGGGAACTTGGACTGGATACCTACCTTTGAAATGTGTAAAGCTTCCAGTAAAAATAAAATCCATGGGAGTGGATTACTTTCTTTGGTGCAGTTGTAAGCTCAGTTGTGTGTCACCCTCGTTGGATTTGCACACTAATCTTCCTTCTAAAGTTACTGGTAGAAATCAGGTTTCTAGGACTTTTATGAATTGGAAAATTGAAGTTCTGCCTGGTAATAACTTTGAGGTTTGGTACCTGCCTCAGCTAGGCCAGCTATAAATTAGGGAGGTTAAAGACAAGACTTCACTTTTTCCCCAGATTCGTGCACTTTACACAAAGAAGCACAGACTGCTCGAGTGTGCCCTGACCTAAGGAAAAATGGCTCAGTCATGGGTTGGCTTTACTTTTTATGCAGGTTTCCATGCAGGACTATTCCCCTGAGACCAAATATCTTCCCTGCATACACATATTTTATATAAATCCAAAGATGTCTGTAAATGCAAATAAGTCTTGTAGACCTTATTAGTTGGCCCAATATGATTATTGTTGAGAGCATTTCTTTCCATCAGTAGAGAATACTATTTCATATGTGCAAGCAAGCTTGGAAACCAACTGTCTAAATATTTAACCAATGTTATTTCAAAGAATTTTGTTATTTATCTTCTTTATGATTTATATTATCACATTCTCTGTCTGTAGTTGTGGTTTATCATAAGCAACCCATCTGCTGTAACAGCCAAATTGGAACATTCATATAAGATGCGTTCCGATATCATAAACATGACAAAAGATAGATTACATTTAGTCTTTCTCCATGTTTAACCAGTTTAATTTGTTTCCTATGCAGAAGAGGCTCTAAATTTACTTAATATATGTTAGCACTTAGGAACACAGTTAGGAACATGACTAGGGTCTTAACCTATTCGTAAATAAATGGGAAGCTTCCTGTCTGAGTAAAAGAAAGAGAGAGAATTTATGTCAAACAATCAGGAATTTAATACATAGTGCTCTATTAGGATGTCCAGTTTGTGTACATACTCTTAAGGCATGATTACGAATAACTTCACTTCTTATAAACAATGTGACTGAAGAAATTACTCACAGATACAACAAAAAGGGAAAGAAAGGTAGGAAGTTTTAGCTGCAGCCAATAAAGGAATTACTTTCCCTGAAAAGGTTAAAAACTCACGCATTTATTTTTGTTGCCATAATATTTGTCTTTGCAGGTTTAGCTTTCTTAAGAATCCCAAAGAAGATGCTGCGTCGGGAAAGATTTTAGTGCCCTGGGTTCAAAGTCATATCATAGATCCAACATTTTCCCCGACAGCTTTGGTTTTAAAGTAACCCTAATGCTGGACTAAATCTGTGAAGTGACTGTCCGTATTTATATCACTCCAGAGAGAGCTTTTAGTGATTACAGGCTTGATCCAGCGAGTTGTTGAATGCCCTCGATGTCTGTTGGCTCCAATGGAAGCCGAGGGTGCTCAGCACCCTCAGGACCCAGCCCCATGTGGTTTTTCACATCGAAAGGTCAAGTAGAGGGCTTTTCATTTCAAGCTATAGAGTCATTCATTTTTCTCTCTTAAGGTAAAAAAGTCATGTGATTAGAGAGTGTGTGATTAACTGTTAAGGAAACAATGTCCATAATGATATATAAAGGTGTTGCTTTCAAAAGTTGCGGTTGGATTTCTTCGGAGGTGTTAAATATATGGTGGTCCAGCACCATGCAATTCATGAATGCTAAAAATAAATATAAGCTTATTTCTGTGATGGTGATTTACTACGAAGCAATTTTGAGCAAATATATTCACATTATAGGATATGAATACAAATCAAACATAACCGAGCTGGTCTTTATGAGAATGAAGTGTCAGTACATTTGAAAATATGTGTAACGCCAAACTTTAATCATTTTACCAGCACATTAATATTCCAATTGATTATTCTGTGTTCCTGAATGTTTAAGGTTTTGCTGCTGCTTTGTCTACTGCAAGCATTGCACACCTTCCAGGGCTATCTGGCACTCAGACGTTCTCAGGCTGGGATAGCACTGGCCTGATTTGGTTTGATAAAAGAGCTTAACCTGTTGCAAAGTCGTTGCCTTCAAAGAACATTAACACAATGGAGTACAGAGAAAGGGGAAAATAATGGTGGAACTAATCAGTTACATATGTGCCTTCAGCAGCATCAGATTGTCTTTCATTACACCTCTTCTCTGCTCATGTGATTTCCCTGGAATGCAGTTCCCAAGGTGGAGACTCCATGTTCATGTCTGTGCATGAAGTATTTTCTACACTGTCGGCACCAGGAAAAGTAATGGGTAACACTCTGGGGTTCTTATTGCAGTGCCATTGCTCTTGCTCAGGTAGGAAGGTAGCACTGGGCCTGCTCTTATTAACTGAGTTCATTACCCTCCTATGTGTGCAAAGGGTACTGAAGTATTTTTTTCAGTCTTTACTCAAAATTTTTGGGAGTTCACTGCTAGGACAGCAGAAGCCAGCAAACCTAGGTGGGGAATAAAGGGCACAGAGATGGTTATCACTTTAGGATCTTTCAGTCCAAGGGAACATTAATGGATGCACATAAGAGAGGAGGAAACCAAGACTTGTCATCCTGACAGCAGCTGTATCATACCAGGAGATTAATCCTTATGAATTTAAAAAGGAATTTGAAGGAGAGTTGGGAGGAGCCTGGTGAAATATCTTGGGGGTGTTTGCAGGGAAAGCCTCCTCTGTCTGGAAGCAGGGATGGAGAAAATGCAGCATTTCAAGGGCTGTCTCTGTGGTCTGTCATTGGAAGGGGAGTTGGCATTGTATCCCTACACAGGGATGGCACACACCAAAGGGCCCTGAAAGGGAAGAGGACAGTTTTTGCTTGAGGGGATGCACAGAAGAGAGAGGTGATGGAGAGTCCAGAGATATTTCAGGGCAAAGCGGTGGAATAAGGAAAGAACAGCTATATTTGTGATATTGGTAGGTCAGCTCACAATCTCTCCACAATACAACTACTGAGGCTTTTATAAAATAATGTATAGCCAAAAGACATTGTATTGGTAATTAAAATTATGATAGTGCAAAAAAACATCCACATCCTATAGGACTTTTTAAAAGACGGACGTATTGAAATGAAGCAGAAAGAAAGGAGGAACTATCTGAAGGGCAGGACTAAGTTGTGACCACAAACCACTGGCTGTCTGGTGCTGTTTATCCCAGCCTTGCTCTGCTTCCCTCGCTGATAACACAGTTCAACATACACCCGGGCATTGTTCTGACACTGAAAGATGAAGCTGCTTTTTACGAGCCGTAGCCCTCCGCCACGCTTTCCCTCGCAACACCTACTGCCTCGCTCCGGTCCCTTGATCCCATTTTCCTTCCCCTAAAACCAGTGTGTTTATTGGGACCAGTGCAATGGAAATTCCACTTACTGTTTATATCTTAGGTTTCTCTTCCCGTCCCATATTTCCCTGGGAGTTGGGGCAGTATGGATTCTTGCTCCACACCCATGGCTTTGTCTTTGCCTTTTTTTCTGAATATTTTTCCCCAACTGCATTTCCATGGAGCAGCTGTTTGTGTTTAAAAACCACCTGCACAAGTAGTTCTGTTTTCAGTGGAAGAAAATGTTGCTTGTAAAAGGAAAAAGCCCTAAGGTGTTGGAGTTTGCTGGGAGTTTTAATTCGATGCGTATTTTTTCCTACTGATTGATGAATGTTCGAAGTGCAACTTTAGCCCTTGATAACTAATGAAACTGGGTGGTACGAACAGTCACCGTCTGGCAGGGTGATGCGAAGTTAAACTTAGCCCCTGTGAGGAAGGACATTAAGTTTTGACCCAGCAGAAAAATCCTGGATCCCTGATTTTAGCAGAGGAGAGAGTGAGAGGTGGAGAAAAAGAACCAGCATCTCCATAGAGAGTGAAAATACCAGGCCAAAGGCTGAGCTCTTGCATGGTTGGGTAATGAGTAAGAAGATGTGATACTTGCAGAACATAAGTTCTCCTAGGAATGGAGGATGGGCACCAGGGGAAAATCTCAGCCTCATTGAAAGCTTGTGGGAATTTTGGGGACTTTTCCTGAAGGGCTCCTGAAGTATAATGGGGAGCGATAACATTATTTCCCAGGCATTGCTAATCTCGAGGAGTCGAGGTTTGTGTTACACTCGTACATTGTGCTGGGGTGTTTGTGAAGCCATCGAGTGCAGCCAGGAGTGGCCCCCAGTCCGTCCTGTCCCCGGGAAAGCCCTGTTTGTTCTCTCCAAGGGCCCTCCTTGGCCTTTCTGCTGCTGCTCCTAGCACACTCCCACCTCTTACTCCACTTCTCCCTGCTGTGGCATTATTTTAGCTTAAGTTCTTTCCAAGTGATATTACGTCTTTAATTTCCAAATAGCCAGCTGGACTGAGTACCCAAATCCTGTCCAGTTTCCCAAAAAGCTCCTGTGTGCTTGGTGCTGCCTCTGCTTGGCAGCGTGGGATGCCCACAAGAAAAGAAACCACACCAGGCCAACAGTAAATGGCAGCAAACTCTGGCTTTCAGCCCCTGTTGAGGCCATTAGGTGATGATTTCTTGCAGCAAAGCTGGCAGCAAACCTCCCCTGACCAGGGCTGTAGTAGAAGGTCATTTATATGTCCCATCCCAGATGACAGGACCAGTAGCAGTGAGGGTGGTAGCAAGCTAAGAAATAAATTGTACCAAAGTTTGAAGATATTTGCATCATTATTTATAGAAATTATATATAATTTCATATATATTTTCAGATGTATTTAGGACTTAATGAGTACAGTTGTTCATTCTGCCATCAACCCAATCCAAACTGAAGGAACTGTCAGAAGCCAGGCTAGCTGTGTGACCCAGGAAGACAACTTCTGGATCATAACAAACTTGTTCTTACTCCCACTGTTTCCCAGTCTTTCCTCCTCTCTGCCT
>JAWWEW010000012.1:3586636-3606629 GCA_035583185.1 Anabacerthia variegaticeps | reverse complement strand
CCCAGGAAGACAACTTCTGGATCATAACAAACTTGTTCTTACTCCCACTGTTTCCCAGTCTTTCCTCCTCTCTGCCTGCAGTTTTGCTGCCCACAGGTAGCAGTGACTGTGTCCTCCAGCTGGGATTTGGGTGGGGTGGTCGAGCTCCTGCCTTCTTCATGCCAGCTAGACTCCTTCACAGTAAATTGGAGAAATCGGAGAGGTCTTGGCTTACCACGGCTTGTAAAGGCCTTGTAAATGGCTTGTACAAAAAAATTTCCAAATGGAAACAGGACTGTGCCTTAACTTTAAAGTAGCTTTGATAGGAAAGAGAGGTAAATATAAGCCTTTCCACCTCTGTGGGTATATTGTAAATGCCAGACAGTGGAAAACCAGTAAAGAAAAAAGCATCTGAAAGCAAAGACAGCACTTGGGAAGTTAGACTTGCTTGCTTTTTGGCTTGTATATGAGCTGAACCCAGAAGGCATTTCAGACACAACTGGTTTTAGCATAAAAGCCAGTGCTGGGTGTTGTTTGGGAAACCACTTGATTCTGTGCACTGGTGGAAGATGCTCTTGCTGTACAAAACCCATGGGAATCACCAGGGACTGGCAGCCACTGTTGGCATTTTAGGAGGGCTGTCTAAGTGTAAAAGAAAAACATTCTTTTCCCACTTAGAGCATCTTCTGAGGCCTTAGAAACTGAGGAACAGCAAGGGTCATGCTTAAAAGAAGTCAAGTTTCCTGCTAATTATGCTTCCTGAGCTGGCCTTACAGGGTTTGAGATAAGCAGTGAGCTGGCCCCATGGAGAAGCCAGGAGAGCTCATCTTGTTTCTCTTACCCCAAGCAGCAGGACCCAAGGACCTCTCAAAGAACCTGAGGAGGTCCCAGGTCATTCCCAGAGTCTGTAGGAAAGGAAGGAATGTGCTGCAAATAGGGAAAGCCTCTCTCATCTGAGTGGATAAGAGTACAGTATTCCAGAGAAGAACAAATCCCTGTGAAAAATAAAGATCCCAGTCAAGAGACCAGGTGGCAAAGCAACAAAGGGATGCCCAGGAGAGGAGCTCCAACTGTCCTCAGAGGAGGTGGAATCTGCCTCTGGTACTGACAGGGACACTGTTGTGTTTATATGAAAACACAGGGCTCTAAAACCAGAGCCCAGTGTTTGTAGGGTAAAGAAGTGACTTCACTGGGAAGGGTTCCTTAACAGAGCTGAATGAAAAGTGGGCAAATCCATCACTGCTCCTTAGCCAGCCTTCATGTAGGTTATCTTTCTATCAGTATTCTGCTAATCTTGGAGTATGAGAGCTTAGTTTATGAAGATGCTGGTGCTTAAATAGATCTGAATACCATTTCATTGGATTCATTTATAAATGTCACTGTTCACAATCACGTAGCAAAGAGAAGCAGTTCTGCAGAACCTGCACAACTAAAAGTTGCAAGAAACCACAGCAGTGTGGCTGGTTTGCTAAAGGACTGTTATTTGCTGAAGAAATCACTGTAATGTTTAATAACAACTGCTAAGACTGTGGTTGCATGCGTTTCGTGAAAGAGTGGAGAAAGTGCTGTAGACAACCTTTTCATTGCAATTTTGGAGCCTAAATTCAGTCTGTGAGTGCCTGCAAAATATCTGTTGTCATCTGCTCATGCATAACTTCTCTGTGACACCTCCGCAGGCAGGTGCTCTAAGTGTATATATAAATTCATCTTCGTAGTGGCCACTGGTGCCACAACAAATGTCATTCCAAACAAACCCTCTGCTACAGGCTGTGTTGGAAATCATCATTTAACACATCATTTAGAGTACATCAGAGTGAATCTCACTCAACCTGACCGTAATAATTCCCTTCTGAAGTTAAGTCTTTTTTTAGCATTTTGACATTAAGAATAGAGGCAAAGTCCTTTAAACACGTGACTGCTTCAGTTTGGTGCTGAGCATTGGGAAATGAGGGTTTATAGTGCAATGGCTAATTATTATTTATCACATGAATTTCACAAAGCAAATCACAGTGTATCTACAAAAATTACACCAACAACCCCGTATGTTTGCTCATTTATTAAGGTTTGGCTTGCTGGGCCCAAGAGGGCTGCCCAGAAATAATCCTCTCTGCTCTTCCAGCCTGGGAAGGAGAAATCCAGAAGATAAGATCTCAAACCATTTGCCGACTTTCCCCCTGTAGTCAGTGAGGATGCATAACTTTCTTTTTATTAACACAATTAAATTCAATGGGTCCTTTCAGCTGATTTAATTCATGCATTGAAAGTAGCCATGCGGTCCCACGTAGCTGTTCAGGCGTTGCACGCAGAGCTGGTGCTCCCTGGTTTATTTTTGGAAGGGCTCCATGCCTTACCAGGCAAGTAGAGAGATGCTTCTGAGAGACCCTCCTACCCTTCATCTTGATTTATAGTGCACATTATGATTTTAAACAGTATTTTCAATCAGGATGAGCTGTGACTGTCCTTTGTTTCCAGTCCATGCTTTCAAGCTGGCTGTTTTCTATCTTGTCTTGGGCACTCGCCCACCCCACACAGCTCTCCAAGGTGTAAAATGACAGAGCAATAACTCTTTGTAGCACCCACTATCCGTCTAACCTACATTCTCACTCTTCCTTTGAAGTCAGGGCTGCTTTAGATATAAATCAGTGCTCTGGGTTCAGTCTGTTCCTGTTCCAGCACTTCTGAAAGGGTGTGAACAGTTACATATTTATTCAGACTTGTGCCTTATAAAGTACATGGCTGGGGTGACAAACTCTTCTGGGTTGTTTGTTTTACAGTGCTATTAAATAGGGTGACTGTGGCTAATGCCAGCCGATGAGTTCAACTGTAAAATTATGGTAATGTTAGAGAAGAAACAGCAAAATTCAGGGTACTGAGCCAGGAGAGCAGAACTGCCACCATCCTCCAGCCTGTGCCATTCTGTGGCATTTTTAGAATTGTATAAACCTGTTTTCTAACCCCACCTTTCCCTGTGATTTTCCCATTGTATGCAATGGGAGTTCTGTGCAAATATCTGTTTTACAACATGTTTATCACAAAGCAGCGTGGGCTGTACACCAGGTAATGTTCCTTCTCTGACTGCTGAAAAACCACTTGAATTGGTGCCCTCTCTGTCTAAAGGCAAGGGGGATTTTTCTGTTGCCCTCGATGGAGTCAGGATTTCACAATGGGAATATCTTATGCCCCTGCTCTGCACTTCAGACATTTGTTTCTGGTGACTTTACAGTGGATCTTTCCATCTCTGTGATCCTGGTTGTGATCTTTGGTCAAACTCTGACATCTTCAGCGATGGAACATCCCCAGCTGTGCAAGCGGTGTCAGCCCTTCCCACAGCGCTCCTGAGGGTCCCTGTGGCACAGGGTCCAAATGTCCCTCTGAGCCTTTTTGGGTCACAGCCATGAGGGTCTCACACAATGCCTCGGGCAGGCGACCAAGGCCATGCCAGTATCAGACCAGCTCTGCAGCCTCCCGGGGACTGCCCAGAAACAGCTAAATATATTTTTCCTAGTACATGACTTCACCTCACCAGCAGTGAGATACCATCTTGCCCTTTGTGTTCGGGCTGGATGACATTTTCTTCTTTCCCAAGCGGCCCCGTCCCGGCTGGCAGGGAGGAGCAGCACAGCCCTCAGACACTGCCCGGCAGCTTGCCCAGATCTCCCTGATAAGGAGCAGGGAGCTGGGAAACACCAGGCTGGTTTTCTCTTCCCGTGCTCAAGCTGGTGTAGGTGCTGTGTTCTGGGTTCGAGATTGAAGGGGATTATTTTTTGACTACAGAGTGTACTGTTTGTGGAATAGCACTTGGCTCTGCTTTTCTTCCCTGGGAGCGTTGGGTAACAGGCATTCCTGTCAGTACTCATTTTTATTTGTTTTACTCATTATTAAATGTGAGCAAACATTCAGGTCTGTGGATGTGCGTGGATACATCCATGTGCTGTGCTTAGCCCTGCACACACATGCACAGCCTGCTGCCATAATTAGGTGAGCACTGGGGACTGGGAGTGCTTGGGAAGAGTGACAGGAGGAAGGGTGAGCAGCTGGGTGCTGACATGACCTTCCCAGCCCTGTGCTTGGAAAGGGTCTGAGGTCACTCACGTCCTTCTGAATACACCTCCTATCACCAGCTGATTTGCAAAGAGGCTGATTTGAAAAGAATCCCACTTTGGGTATTTGTAAGGTTTTCATTTTAGTCTTCACCCCAGCTGAATCTGAGGTCTGTAGCAAGGTCGGGTCTAACAGCTGGATTTACACTTGCAAAGGCTGGGTCTTCTCAGCAGCAGGTTAGGCCTCCCCTGTGCAACCTGGATGTGAAGTTCCCTTCATCTAAAGGCTCCATTGGTTGCTTAAATACTTCATTTTCACAGCAAATGTCGCAGAATTCAGTATATGAATAGAGTTGGCATCTCATAACCCATAAATTTTGCAAGGTCAAACACTTACTGACTGTAACTCCAAGCTCCCCAAAGATGTGACGTACTTGGCACAATATTTTTGTAGGTGTTGATAATTAAAGAAATTAAACAAATCAGATACTATCTGAAGCAGTGGCATACCCCAGAAAAGAAGGGGTACAAAATGCCCCAAGGCATGAATTATTGTTAATTCTTACCAAATGTATGTGACAGGGTAGGGCTGGCACGAGTACAGAGGCCCCATTAAAACCGAAGGGCATCGTTCTAGGGTTGGACCAAGTAGTTTATTTTGGGGGAAGCCTTAAGCAGAATCTGCCCATTTGTGGGGTTTAAAGAGTTTGGTTCACTTATTTGCTTTGGATTTTTGTGTTCACTTTCATCCCCTTTTGTACTTCATTGGACAAAATCCAAACAGGCAGAGTAACTACAGAAAAGCTGTTCTCACCATAGGGAAATAATGTATTATGCTAATTCCAATTAAAGGAAATATCTTAAACTGCAAATATAGCCTTCAAGAGAGAAATGAAAAGTGTGGAAATTAACATTCTTGCCAGATTTCTAGCTCAATTCTGCATACTCAGGGGGTTTGGGTCAGGCTCAGATAAGCATCCAAAATTTAGGGATGTTTATCCAAACCTTATTTCTGAACCTTCTAAGTTCACTCGTGACTAATCATAATGGAGTTAGTGGTAGCAGGATATGAATGTACAACATTTAGCTTAGAAATTGGCAGCTCCTCATCATTTCACAGCTTGGAGCCTTTGACCAAATATCAGCTCTGCTAACCAAAACAAAATAAAATAATGCCTTGACTTGGTCTCCAGCCATACCACCTTGTGCTCCAGCCGTGGAAGACCTTCCAAGCAGGGCTGGGACAAGGCAGACTCTGCCTGGGGGACCTCCCAGGAGAATATCTGTGTTACTGGAAGCATCCCTTGCGATTCAGGAGGTGCCACTTTCTCTGGGTTGGTGGTGAACCCACATAACAGTTACATGCACAGAGTTGTTTCTTTAAGATTTTGGAAATTTCAGAGGGCTGGTGGGTCATTAAAGATCTTTGTTGAAAGGCTCAGATGTTAACTCCATGCTCACCTGAAATGCTGAGGCAATAACCAGCTCCATTACATGAGCAATGAGTTCCTGACTCCCCTCACCTCCCTGGTTCCCTGCTCCATCCCCAAGTACAGTCCTGGGGGATGTGAGCTCCCTGTGCAGTTTAATGTTGACAGTGTTTGGGAATATTTTTTTCAATGAAATGATTGGAAGATGACTGAGGGTCATGAATTAGCTCTTGAAGAAGCAGGTTTTTTTCTCTGTTTGTCACTGCTTTTGCCATCACACCCTTCACTTTAAACATAGGAGAGAGGAGCTGCATCTTGCTGCCCTGCTATAGGCACCTCCCAACTTATTGCACCCTTTACCATAGTGTAGGAAGCCATAATAAAGCTAAGAAGACTAAATATATCTATCCTGCATAGATATCACCCTTCAAAACACCACCAGGCTACCCCTCAGCCACTCACCCATCTTTTTTCCCCCATACATTTGATTTTCCCATCTTTTTTTCCCCCATACATTTGATTTTAGTCAATGGGTGTCACTCTAAGTAGCTGTATTTGAATTTTATTCTGGCAGTAACATTCATGCCAGGAATAAATCCATCCAAGTGCAAATTCTTCTCAAGTAAAAAAGCACTGAAATGTTCAGTGTAGTTATACCAGGAATGAATTTGACCACATGAACTTGGAGTGCAGGTATATAGTCAGGCAACTAAAATCCCATCTGATTTGCTTAGACTTACCTCTGAATTACAGATAATAAATCTGCAGGGTTGTAATAGAAGACATCCCATTGAAAGTTCTAGTTTAAAGAAAAGAAAATATCTGTCATTGAGAGTAACAACAGGCATCATAAAAATACATCAAGAATTGTTCAAAATGTTTTTGAATATAGTCCTTATGGCTATAGGATTTTTTAAAAGTTCAGTGATATTGTGAAATGCATTTTATAAACCATTGCTGGTATTCTTGCCATTTCTCCTGCATCTTCCTCCTGAAATCAGCAGAAAGAATTTCTTACTTTCTAGCAGAGCCTCTATTAACTAGTAGCATAGAGGTACTACTGTGGAAGACTTTGACAGTTTAAACTAAGCACCTGTTTCCATCTAATGTAGGTTTGGCAGGATGCTAACTTTGGTGGAGCTCATGCCACTCAGATGTCAATTTTTCCTTCATTAGCCAATATATTAGTGAACTACACCATGCTCTAAAACTCACATCAATCTCCCATCACATTTACTCTTTTATTTTGTGGTTGCCTTCTTCTTCCAAGGGAAATGAGCAACTCTTCATACTTGTTTTTTTGCTTCCCAACACGAATTAGTGCACAGCTCCTGTTTGAGTCTGAAGTGGATGTTTGGGTTAGAAAGTGGATTTTGTGTGTGTGTGCTGTAGCCCTGGTACCCACAGCAGCTGCATCATGAGTGTTTTGGCATCCTGCAGGATGGGAGATTGTGGGGGGTTCACTGCCCAATAAATTCAGTAATTATCACTATTGATGTCATCAAGAGGTCTGTAATGATGTGACCAAGGATGTTTAGAAGGAACAGACAGAAAACATGAATAATCTGAATTGCCTGATGCTTGTAGAAATAGTTCTTGGGAGTCATCGCTGTAGCTGGTTTTGGTTTCAGAAAAAGCAGAAACAGCAGGGAAACTGTTCCAAATGGTTGTGAAGACGTGATGGGCTTCTGTAATTTCAGGGAGAAAAATCGGAAAATCATGTAACATATGACTGTTGATAGCTGCAAGAGGAACAAATGCTTTCCATCCCCAAACACGTCTTACCATCAGCATTTCAACAGCTCCTATTTAGGCATTAAAAAGAAGACATTTTTTATTATGATTTCTGCCTTGGGCTCTGATCAGCAACGTAGGAAAAAGCAAGCAGGAGCGTATGGTTGCTTAGCCTTCCTTCTTGTTTCCTTTCACTCTCAAGTTCTTGAGAGGTCATAAAACAGAGAAACAGAAAAGCCACTGAAGTGTAGTTTTTGTTAACTTTATCTTCCGAACATTAAACATTGTTTCAAATTTCTTATGGTACATAAAATGTTTTGCCTTGCTGTATCGTGTGTACGGAATTTCAAAAAGTAAACGCGACAGCTCAGAGAACGTAATGGATGTGTAATAGCAGCTCTTTAGATCTCCTGCTCTCGGCATAGCATCTTTTAGTTCCCAAAGGTGCTTTTAACATGATATCTAAAGCTATTTATGAAGTCATTTATTTTTGCATGGTGATAGGTCTTATTTTGTAATTAGCCCATGCTTGCTGTCTTCCTGAAGTGTGTGAGCCCCCCTGAAATGTTTAGTCTTCATCAACCCTTTTTGTTTTCCGTCCAAAGGCATTCACCCTCATAACTCCCATTTCAGGGATGCAGAACATCCCAGCTCCCTTTGCCACCTTCTGTGAAAACACTTGGAAATCGTTGCATTGGAGCAGAGCTCAGCTCTTTTCTTGGGCATTTTCAACATAAAGAAGTTTTCCTGTTCGCCTTAAATCCATTCATCACATAAATTTCAGCTGATGGTTTTTAACCACTTTTGCCCCACATCCTGTCCCTGTGGGCCACCACGGTGCTGTGTGAGGGCTGCCAGTGACAGGCACGCTGGTGGAGACCAGGGCTGCCCCATCAAACTGGAGCTTTAGGCAGAACTGAGTTGCTAAATCATGATTTAGTTCTGTTTGGGGCATCTCTTGTGTGCCCAGGCTTAATTTGTTCTGATGCAGACTGGTGCGAGCGCAGCGGGAAGGGCGGCTTCGCTAAGGCTCATTAATCTGCTGTCATTTGCATATATGCAATGCAGTGGGTTAACAGGATTTCCCTGACGTCCTGCCAGCAGTAGCAATGGTGTTGGTTTCCTCCAGTGTGTCAGGCAGGTCGCTGTTAATCAGTCACCATCAGGAGTTCTGTGCCAGCTCCTCTGCTCAACCTGCTGCTGTGTCCACGGGAGCAGCTGCAGCATGGAAAGGCCAGCATGGGTACCAAAAAGCTCCAGGGGTAAAAAGGATAAAATTTAATATTCAGTGCAAAGTGTTGTCCCCTCCGTGCCTTCATAAGCCAGCAGAGAGAGAAGTTTGAAGGCTCAGCCACTGGGTGGGAAACACCCAACTGTGCTGTGTGCCTCCATGGGAAGCTGGGGAATGGCTCCAGATCCAGCAGGGACAGTGGGGTCATGGCACTAGCAGAAAAGGTTTATGAACTTTATTCTCATGAATTAACAACCATGTGGCAGCTCTTTGCACACAAAATTCCTTGGGATGAGACCAAGTGTGTGCTCACTGGCATTGGGTGCACAAAGGGTGCTTCCGATGGGATCCCCCTCGAGTGGCCTGGAAGGGTCAGGAAGCTTGGAAGCAAAGGTACAGAGAAGAGTTTGATAAATAAGATGATGTGAAACTGAATCACTGCATAGAGATGAATCAAAATTATAAAATCAATAGGTATCGATCTGTATATATCACACAAATAACTGTGCCTGAAGAGGTGCCCAGATTTAACACACTGATTATATGGCAGTCAGTGGAAATAACTTGAGATCTGAAGAGCTATTACATTTTAGTTGTTCAGTGCTGCAGCTGAAGCTGATAATATCTTAGCTGAAGTCTCTTTTAAATTTTTTCCTGCTTGAAGTTCTTGGTAACAAGTATATTTAATCAACAAACCAGAACCGAAGAACAGACTTTTGGCTTGCAAAATACTCTTGAGCCATCTAAAGCTGGAGTCCAAACACTACAAATTCTTCTAAAAATATACACCTTTCATTTGCTTTTACTACTGGCCTCACTCACGCAAGCCAAGGTCACTGCACTTCAGATGTGTCCTCTGCCCACTTGGCTACTGACAGTTGTTGCAAAGAATGACCTGGAACAATATTATCCGTGGTCACCAAACCCTTCCTGTGGCTGGTTGGAAATCAGGGCAACAAGGTCTTTGTTATACCCTGTTCATATAAACCCCATTTTTGTCTTACTCTTTCTGTACCCCTTAAACTGGTGGGGCTGTACTGGACAGGGTTTACTGGAGTTTTGGGGTTTCTGGTTAGTCTTTTCATCTGGAGTTGACCTTTCTCCTTCCTATCAGTAGATGTGTTAAGGAAGGAAGGATGTGCTTAACTCAGTGTGGCAAATAGCTGTCATTATTAGTGCTTTCTTTGAGGTTCTCATGGTGTTCTTTGTCCCCAGTTTCCCCTCCTAAACTCAGGGTAAATACAACTCTAACAGATGTGTAAAAAGGTTTCAGAGCAGTTACTTGTCATACATGGGCAAGCACAGTCTCAAACTGCTGCAGAATTACTTCCCATCTTTATTCATGGATTGATAATGTTCATTTTCCTTTGCTGGATTAGATTCACTGCGTAGATTTCTGGGCATATAAATGATATTTCGGAATGAAGCCCTCACATTTTATAAATCATTCAAACCAATTCAGTTTCTTCTTTCCGTAGAAATATTTCCTGGTCCACAACAACCTTGGTCTAAAACTACTGTTTTCTGTTTGAGACAAAATTCATGGATTAACTTAAGAGAATGAAATAAGAATTAAGTAATTCTTAAGTGCTAATGAACACTCATAACTTCTACTTTCATCTTTTATAGCATTGTTAAATGCACCACAAGCACTAGGGAAAATTGTGGTCATTCATATCATGACAGATATTTGTATTTAATCACCCAAGCTGACGGATGTTCTTCATGCAACACACAACTGGTTTGAGCTTCTGTTCACAGTGCCTGGCAGAACACCCTCTGGCTCCAGTTTATTTCTGGTGGTGTCACAAATAAAATATTAAAATGACAGGGTGCACAGATATCTGGCATATCCAGCCATGCCTGCAGATTCCCAGAGGCACCATGCTCTGGCTGATCCAGACCTTGTCCAGGCTGTGGCACGCCAAGTGCCAGCACTGTGCCCCAGCCCCCTGGTCCTGGAGCTGAAGGCAGTGGGGGCATCTGGGACTGCCTTTCATCTGGAGCTGGAGCAGCTCCTCCATCTACAGCCCTGGGGCAGCCTGGGTCTGCTCTGAGCATCCTGTCCAATCCCAGGACTACACAGTAATTTTTGGGTGGAAATGGCACTCTGTCTACACTTGATCAATACTTCTGGCCACCAGTTCAGCTCCAAGGTAGCCAGCTGTCTTACGTCAGTGCTGTCTTCAGGATTCGGAGCTGCTGATGCTTCCCTGGGGAATACGTGACCACCTTCCCAGGCTCTGATCTCACTATAACTCCTTGAAAAGCCCCCAGAGATGACCACCCTTCTCAGTCAAAACACAGACATCCCATGACAGCTCTTTAACCTCAGTGGATCTCCTGCTCTGCCCCATGTGAGGATTCCAGCACAGGGAAGACTAGGGAAAGAAATGATCTTTAGTGCCACATTTTCCACACTGGATTCTCAGCAATACAGATCATACAGTGTCCAAAATCCTTCCTGGTGGAAAGGTACCTGTTCTTAACACATTTCTTCATTCTGCTTCTACAGACCCAAAAAATTGCAACCTCTCCCGAGCACATTCCCATTCCCTGCTGCTTTTTGCAGTCACTTAGTGAGGTTTAGCAGCGGATGATGGGGTGGTCGGGGCACTCTCTCCCCCCTCTGCCTGGTGGGGATCGTGATCCATCTTATGTTCAGCACTTGCATGATTGCTGGGGGACTCCTAGCAACAAGACTTGACATCATGAACTCCGTTTCACATTTCTGCCACAAAAGTCAAAGGCAGAGTTTGATGTATCCTCCCCAAAACTGTTTCTGTAGGAGGAGCTTTCACTTACAGCACCAATCAGCACAGCGTGCTTATGTTTAAAGATCCGTTCCAAGGCATCAGCTGCTCATTTACAAAGCTAAAATATTTTCCTAGCTAAAAAAGGGAGATAAAGTAGAATTTCTGCTACAGATGAGCCATATTAAAGCACGCAGAGATGTTTTAATTGGCAGAGACCAAGTAGACTCCCACTATTTATCCACGGGAAGAAGCCATGAGCACCAGTGGGCAGATAGGAGTTTCTACTCATTGCAGTCAAAGGAAAGGAGTAAAAAGCAACATCTCAGTGAATTAAAGTTATGAGAAAATATTGCATGAGGTTCTGCCACTGATTTTCTCCACGAGCAGAACCCCGTATTCCACCTGTGAAAATAAAATTATAATCTTCCCATCTGGCATATTTTTAATCCCATCCATGCCAACAGTAAAATTTTCAGGGTAAAGTCTTGCATTTATTACTTTTCTACCCACAAAGGGTCCCAGTTTTCAATGGGGCCTCTAGGTGCTGCTGTAATGCTAATAATACTAATACTCATAATTCTGCTAGTGGCAAATTTAGTCCAACATCTTAGGCTTAAATAACTTATATGGAAAAATGGTGGTAAAACAGCAACCATCCCCCTTCACATTCTGCAGGTCATTTTGCATCTGCAAAACTCAGTTTGTAGATTGATATGCATCTTATATGTTGTATCTTGGGAATGTTTTCTCTATGAATCTCACACAAAATCTGCAGCATGACTTGTGGATAAAAAAGCCACAGAAAAAAACGCCTGAAGCTGTACCACTCACCTCTCTCCTCCTTCACATGCACACATGCCCAACTGCTTTTTTTTTTCCTTTCCCCCTTTGTTTTATCAGTATGGTGCTAAATTACCAAGTTTGAAATTTCTTCGGCAAATAAGGGATGCATGCCAGAACACCAGTGCCCCGAGGGATCTGAGTCTTAGGGGAAAAAGCCCTTAATCTCCAAGTTTATAGGTAGCAGCACTTTCCTGAAATTGGAAAATGTTCAACTCATTTATGAAAGAAATCTGCCACAAGGATACGCTGATGTTCACAGCTATTTCATTAATAACCCATTGTGATCCATGGGTTATAGGACAGGTTTATTTGGACACCTGCATCAAATATATTCTGCCCCCTCCCTGCCCCAAATTTTCCCGATGAGCAAAATCTCTTTTAGTGCCAACCAGGTAGCTCTGGGAGCAGGGTTTTTTCCAAACGAATCAGGCACCTTTAGCCATGTGTGACTAATTTATGTGCAGCAGCACTTCACATGCACGCCCAGGTGGGCTGCCGTGCACGCACGGGGCTAGTTAAGCATTTACTGCCCAGGACCCTGCCCTGCACACCCAGGGTGGGGGCACACCACGAGCTGTGCCCGCCTGCGCTGGGGAACCCGACCCGCTCACACGGCACCCACGGTCCAAATGCTTCATGACTTGATCTCAGGGAGATTGCCCGAGTACAGGATAAGGATCAACTTTGCATGTTCCTCCACCGGCTGAATAAATTAACATTCCTGAATTTCAGTCCTCGGATTTATCTACCAAGCATGACTTGAACCATTGATGGGGATTTTAATGTATTTATAGTTTCATAACAAGCCTGTAACGAGGAATTCTTCCTCTCCTACCCACATGTAAATAATATCTAACACTACTGTCAGGGTTTGGCAGGGCAGCAATGTTTTGGAGGTAATGTGGATCCTCAGCTTGCCTTTAGCAGGGCATCTCTCTACTTGTAGGCAATAGGAGGAGGATTAATCATCGCTATTAGAGCCCTTGCTTCCCTCTGCAACCTTCTCTTCCCTGGGATGATGAGTTAATTCAGCTGGAACAATGTTAGTTCATCAAGTTCTGTGGTTTATCTGAAAATCGAATGGCAGTAATTTCATATGGCAACTGACTTAATGCCCATTTAGTTCAGGTTTTAGACAACTCTGGTCGATGATCACAATGAGTTTCATACAAAACATAGGAGGGATGAAACTGTAACACCAATGCTTTCTGGTAGGTTTCCTTCCCTGCTGCAGAGCTGGTTATGTTGGCTGTCTGCACACGTGTTTCTGTATGTAGGATGTATATCCTTCTCTCTGAACCTCCCCTAGAACCGTCCACACATGTATTGTTTAAAATAGCAAATGCAAACCTGAAAATTTTAAAATGAGTGTTTGACATTTTATTGGGTGATAAATTGCTTCTTACTCTTATAAAGTCCACAGGTGTTTATGCCCACTCTTGTACGCCTAGTTAAAACTGTGGCTACAATAGGAATGCTTTGAAAATAGCCAGTCACTCCTAAAATTGATTATTAAAATAGAATTACCTGTTATGCATCACATTAATTCTAGTTGTGTAAAGTTCTGTTTTTTAACCCTTTTAATCTCTTTTGGCTTGGTGTTTTCACTGATTCCCTGTTTTCTTTTCCATCCTTTTGATTTGCAAATCCTGTTGTCAGATTCTGGAGAGTGCTTAGACCCAAATGGTTCCCTGGGACTTACTGCCACGCACTCTCCTTGTGTGGCTCTTCCCATGCCATGAGAGCTCTGGGGCTGGAAGAAGTTCCAAAGCAGGCTCAGATTACTTGTCAAATGAGAAGGCTTGAAAATTAAAAATTTGGAAGAAATGGAGAGTTAATGGAACCTTCTTGAATTCTTTTGCACATACATACAAAGGAAGTCTGCAAAATCCTTGTAACTGTGCTTCCCATCTCCTATGTCCTGGGGATGGTGCCTTCTCAGGGAGTGCTTTTTAGGGCTCTTCCATTTTTAGAGCAGCCTATGCGAAATGTTGTGTTTTCAAGTAGAGAAGCAGCAACTACATCAGGTGGGAGCCTCTGGCCACCCCATGTGGAGCCTCTGTCTGCTCCATGGGTCCCACCGCTCCAACTCTGGATGAGCAAATTGCGGGAAGCAGGAATGGGTACAAACTTGAGAAATTTGTTCTGCTATATTTCAGGAAGGATGAATGAGAAGGTGAAAAACAAAAAACCCAAATAAAAACCCAGGGGGTTTTTAGGTCCTGTTGGTAGGACTTAGAGGGCCACGTTCAAGGTCTTTGGGTGGTTCAGAAAGAAAAGAGCCGTCTAGGCTGCCCAGCACATGGGGAAAACACAGAATAAGGGCATTGCCTATGGAGTTTCCCAGATTCTCCAGGATTTTGGCTTGCTTTCAAAACCTGAGAAAGGTGAAGCACAGGAAAACACAGCTTCTGGATGGACAGGAGGCCAACACCCACATCAGTCAGGCAGCCTTACAGTGCCCTGTCTCTAGTAGGTGTTAAGACAAGCTGGTTAATGCAGGTTCCTCCCCCAACTTTTATTGTAGCCAAACTCGTGCCAAAATTGCCCAGCAGGGACTGTCTCACCCTGCAGGTACAGTAACCCTGAGTGTGAGAAGGGCCCAGGCTGGATTTGGAGGCTTCCAGACTCTTCTGTAATGGAAGTAATGAACACTACAAAGGAAAACAGCAACAGTCCTCAGCATCCGGCGCCAGAACACGCGCCTTGGCAGGGAAACCTGAGGGAAGGTTTGGAGGAGGAAAACAGGGAGATTTTTTCCCCATTGCAAGGAGCGTGTTCACAGCAGGGGGGTGGGATAGCAGCACTGCATCCCTCAGCATCAAATTTTGGAGGGGTGCTGTGAGGGCTCTGGTGTGTTTGCAGTAAGGCAAACATCTTGTCCTGCCACAAGGAAGGGCAGTTTCTGCAGGATTTCCTCTTCAAGACAGGAGCAAAATCACCTAGGCAGTTGGCTACTAGGCATTGACTCATTTTCACATCTTCCTTATTGATGGAGAGGGTAAATCTGCTGTGATTTCCATTCCCCTAGTGTGCAGTAACACCTGAGATCCAAAATGATTCAGGCTTGAACCCCAGCAGCACAAATCAGCATCTGCCAGAAGACTCCCTCCCAGGCAGTCCCTGCTCAGGAAGTTTCCCCTGATCCATCAGTCATGACCCACACCCACAGGGGAGACCCAGACCATTGGGATATGATGGAGGACCTGGCACATGAGGGTGCAGGACACGAGGGCAGCAGGTCTGCTGGCATTGCTCACACCAGGATGATGGGAGATGAGAAGGTGGGGTTGGGCTGCCAAACTCAGATTGGGGTACAAAGGAATATGCCATTTTAAAGCCCTGATTTTAATAGGAGAAAACGGAGCCTTTCTGCTCAGTACTTGGGTAGTTGTTTGGCTTCTGCCAGCAGCACCACTGTGCTGTTAGAGACCATAAGAGGGGGCTGCAAGAGGGCAGCAGTGGGAGTGCAGGGATGGCTTCACCCACACCTGGGCCCTGGCAGTGCCTGCCGTGTGTCTGCCCCGTGTGGGCACCACGCACTCCCTGTGGACTGTGTGGTGCCAGGGGGCATTCACCCAGCAGTCAGAGAGGGGACCTGGACAGGCACTGCCTCTGTGCAGGGCTGGGGGCTGCGAGTGCTCCACAGCTCCCCGAGCACTGCCCTGGCCCCACGGGAATCACAGAGCTCCTTCAACTTTTTTATCGTCTTCACACGCACTACTCTTAAGTTTTTTTGCAAGGATATGGGGTTTATTTTTTTTTTCCCTGAAGGCAGTCTGTATTTTCAGCAGGGAGAGTGTGTTTTTCTACACACTCCTCATTTCGCCCTGGTAAATGCCCCTTGCTACCTGGCCATGGGCAGGGGGGACAGTCGTGGGGGTCCCTGACTCAGCTGGAGGTTCTGGGCTTAGGTGCCAAAAGGGGACCCCCTCTGCTGGCAGGGTGAGCCCCAGGGATCCCCAGAGCCCTGCCCTGCCCTGGGGAAGGGGGGTCTGGGTGCAGGAAGGTGCTGATCCCCCTGCGTGTCACAGCCAGGCTGGGGGGAGGAAACCAACCCTCCAGCAGTGCCGGCAAAGCCAGCCTGACCCGAGCAAATGAAAATAATCAAAAGTAATTAGAAGCGTGCTGGACTGCTCCTCGGAGATCTGTGCGAGAGAATAAACATGCCGGAGCCCTGCGAGCCACTGCAAAGGCCCATGTCTGAGCTGTTAGGTGCCCTGACCTTGTCCACATAAAGACGTGATTTATGAAGTGCAGGGCACAGCAGCAGGGCTTCTGTCTTCTCCAGGAGAACCAAATTACTGAGGTGGAGATTAACATGCTTTCAGTTGGGCCCATTTCCAGACCAAGGGAAATTTTTTATTTACATTTTTTTACCTTTAATTTTCCCCTCCTCTCCCCTGGCGTGAAAACTGCCTTTTGGCTGGGAGGGATGAGCCCGGCAGCGTGTGAGGGCAGGAGGGGCAGCAGGGACGGGGCACCAATGTGGGGGGCACCACAATGCCCACCCCACTCCTTCATCAAGGGCAAGAAGTGATACAAATCTTCCTCCTGGAATCAGCAGCAACACTTGTGTTGTCACTTGATTTTATTTATTTTTTTTCCCTACGCTGATATCCACAACACAAGGTGGGAGGAATTGACATGCAGAAACTGTGCCGCCTTTCCTGCTTGTCGTTGTGTCCCGGGTCTGTCCCGGAGCATTCGGATATGCCAGAAGGCTGCTGTTTGCTGAGCTTGTTTCGCTTTGCCTTTCCTTTCCCTTTCTCTCTTTCTGTTTGATGCACTCACCCGGTATTTCAAACGCTCCCTGCAGTGTTAGTCAGGATGCTCAATGTTGTGTTTAGTCACCTTGAGAAATATAACATTAAACCCCACTTAAAAAGATGGTTGTGAAGTGGCTTGTCTATAAACGTAAGGATAATATTAAGCCTAATATGAACACTTATGGTATTTAAAAAATCACCAGCGGCTTGTCTGATTTTTCCCCATTGTCCTCGGCAGCGTTTGGCCCCAGGAAGCCCATTAAACGTGGACAGTGCCGTTATTTCATCTGGCTGTGGCCAAGCTGCTTTGCTTTGCTTTAATGATGTGCTGGAATGCACGATGCCCATAGGGTCTCCATTAGGAGAACTTTTACTTCTGGGACGACCATGAAGTTAAAGGCTTAAAAGAGGCATCAGTTTACAGCCTGGTGGGGATTACTAGCAGACTGGAGTACTAACGCTGACTGCCCCACTAATAGAGCGACTTGTTTTAAAAAAACAATTGCCAAAGGGACCCTGTGGAAATATTTGGGCCTCTTGAAGCGCCCACCGAACCCGAGAAGGGAAAGGAGACAGAGATGTTTAAAAGATTTTCGCTTGAGAAAAAAGAAATATATCGACGTGCGTTGATGTGTGTATCCACATCTCCACACCGGGATGTTGGAGGACCCGACCGGCGGCGGGGTCAGGCTGACCCCCAGCCAAAACCCTGTCGAGGGGGCTTGTGCCTTCCTCCCCCGCCTCCTCCTCCTCAGGCCGCGCTCCCCTCCGCCGGGGGCAGCTACGCTCCCCTCCGCTACGGCAGCGCTGCATGGAGGGGAATTACTAAAATTACTTAAAAAGGGGAATTGCTAAAAAAGGGGGGTTTCCCCCCCAAAAAAGGGGAGCTGCGGCCGTGTCCCGGCGGCGAGCACCACCCAGCGGCGGCGGGCGGCGAGCCCCGGAGCGGGCCGGCCCCGCATCGCCGGTACCGGGAGCGCCTTTTGTTTATCCACCGGCGTTTCCTCCCTTTGTGGCACAGCGGAGAGTGGGAGAGGGAAGAGGGGGGGGCTCCGGCTCCTATCGGGGGCTCTGATCAGGCCGATGGGCTCGAGCAATCAGTTTCCCAGATTACTTGTATTTAATACACAATGCATCATAAAGCAAATCCCTCATCCTGACAGGGAGAAAATAGAACAGCTCATAGCGCGAGCCGGGCCAATTTATGGCTAAATTAAAAAAAAAAAAAAAAAAAAAAGGGAAAAAAAGAGGGAGAGAGAGAAAATAAGAAGGAAAAAATCGCCGACAATGGGGAGCGGAGGGAGGGCAGGAACCCACGGCCCCGCACACCGGGCGGGCGCCGGTTCCCAGGCCCGGGCGCTCTGGGAATCTCCCACCGGGTTTTTTGAGGTTATTGACAAAGGATTTTTTTTCTTTATTTTTTTTTTTCCTGTCTTACCTACTACCACTGCGTGAGGTTTTTGCCTTTTTTTTTTTTTTTTCCCGTCTCTCTCCCCTCGGACAATAGCCATTATCTGAGCTAACAGGTCAATGTCACAGATAACGGGCCGCTGAGACAAATCCATCAGAATCTCTTGTCACCCGGCTTCTCGCCCTCCCCCCGTGTTCCTTCCCCAGCCCTTTTAGGCCCCCCGGGGAAGAAAATCCACTTTCGGTCTGAAAAGTATATATATATATATATGTATACATATATACACGCTTTTAAAAAAAAAAAAAAGTGGGTGGCACTTCTGGATGGTGCAATAAAAGATACAACTCAGCCCTCTTTTTTTTTTTTTTTCCCCTGCCCTCTTCCCAAAGCACACAGATATACGTGGATGTCGCCGCAGGGAGCCCGGGCTGTTCCAAACTTTGCGGGTTTCGGGTGCCTTTGCGGGGCCCGGAGAGCCCCGCAGCCGGGGGGATGCGCTCCCCCGCGGGTGGGAACGGGAGCGGGCCCGGCCCCGCCGCCCCCGCCCGCAGGTAGAGCCCGGCCTCCCGCTGCTCCATTCATGGGATTCGTTACCAAAGAAATAAAGGGGGGAAAAAAAAAAAAAGAAAAAAAAGACTCGTTTAGGAAGCGCCGGCAAACGGGGAGGTGTTTCCGCGGCACCAAACGGGGGCGGGGGGGGGGGTCGGGAAAATTGGCCGGTTCAAAAAAAAAAAAAAAGTTGCATTTCATTAAAAATTGTTATCAATAACCAGAGTGACGCGATGACGAGAACAACTCGGGTTAAGGCGGCGGGCGCGCCGGCTCCCGGAGCGCCGGGGCGAAGCCGTCGGGGCGAGCGCGTTGCGGGTCCCGCTCGCCACGGCCCCGCTGCGGGCACCGCGGGCGAGCGCAGGATAAACGGGGGCGAGCGGAGAGGGGCACGGAGCACCGGGAGGGATGCGGCCGGCGGGGCGATGCGGGGGCCGCCCCCGCGGGCTCCCCGTGCGCCCCCGCGGAGGGGCCGCTCCCCCGCGACCTGGCGGTGACCCCCGGCCCGGGGCCGCTGTCGCTTTAAACGCGCCGGGAGCGCCGCGGGCCGGGCCGGGGGGGCCGGGCAGGACGGGCAGGACGGGGGGAGAGGCGGCCGGAGCGGCCGGGGCTGCCCCGCTTTAAAGAGACAGTGTCCGCAGGGGGAGCGGCGGGCGGGCACGGCCCGACGGGGTGGGCGGGGAGGGCAGGGCAGGGGGGGCGGGCAGGGCCGCGCCGGGCCGGGCCGGGCCGGGCGCTGCCCGGGGGTGCGGCGGGGAAGGGAAGCAGCGCCGCGGGCAGGCTGCGGGGGTGTGCAGGCAGGCAGGCAGGCAGGCAGGCAGGCAGGGAAGGGGGAGAGCCGCCCGCCCGCCCTCCCACGCGCACTCACTTTTCTCCCATCCCCGGCGGAGAAGTGAAAGAAGTTTGTTTTGTTGAGCGGTGCGCGGTGGGGTTTGTTGTTGTTGGTTTTGCTTTTTCTCTTTTTTTTTTGTTTTCCTCTTCCCCCCCCCGCCCCCCCGAAGAGTCTCCTGTGTGGGTTTGGGGGGTTTTCTTTTTTTCTTTTTTTTCCCCCTTCCTCCCCCTTCCTCGATAACTTTCTTGGCGCACACCACCTCCCCTCCCATAGCCAACCGATAAGACCAGGAGGGGCCGGAGGGGGACGGTGATGGCGAGGCAGGATCCCACCGAGCCCCGCCGCCGCTGAGCCCTGCGGGGCCGGCCGCCCCCCCCCCCGCCCCCCCGCCCCCCCCCCAAGGGGCCCCCCCCCCCCCC